>ML677344.1:4418927-4505176 GCA_007922305.1 Dermatemys mawii | reverse complement strand
CCCTAATCACCCACCAGGACTCCACCCCCATGCTCCCTGGCTCCTGACTCTCCTGATCCCTATCCACATCCCCGCCCCGCTGACATGCTCCCGGGACTCCCATGCACCATCCAACCCCCGCCCATTCTCTGTTCCCTGACTGCCCCCCGAGACCCTCTGCCCCCTTAGCAAGCCCCCCCGGACCCGGCCTTCTTACCTTGCAGCCGCTCAGAATAGCGTGTCTGGCCCTGACCCAGACACACAGCGGCGCTGATCTCCCAGAGCGCGCAGTGTGTCTGGCCGGGAGTCAGACACGCGGTCGCACAGCTCCGCTCCCCACCCCTCAGCGCTGCTCACGTGGTCCACTGGGGCCGTGTGGGAGGGGCCAGAGCAGCTTCCGGCCGAAACAGCTTCCTCAGTGCGGCCCGCTGAGGCCGCGCAGGAAGGGGTCAGTGGGGGAGGGGCCTCCCCAGCCAGCCCTGAGGGCCCGGTTGAGAGGAGCCCGTGGGCTGGATCTGGCCCATGGGCCGTAGTTTGCCCACCCCTGCTCTGTAAGCTGGCCTTCCTTTTTGTTATAATGGTTTGGCTTCCCAGCTTTCTCCAATGTTTCTTTACTCGCCTAGACAAACAGGGGACTTGTCTGACTGACATAAAATTGTCCAGCATCTAGACTCCAGGGTCACATATACTGCAGTAATGCTACAGTGGCTAGAAAGGTCTAAATATGAGATGTTTTAGTGATATAGGCTGGGATATTCAAAGGATTTAGGCACCCACTCCACTGAAATTCAATTTGTTGGGCACCTAATTCTTTGGTCTCCTTTGAAATTTTTACACATATCACTTTACAATAGAGATGTAACCTTATTACAGCAGAATCATATAAATTCAAGAGATTAAGAAGATCTACTAGTCATATAGTCCATTGCCCTGCAAATGTAGAATCATTCATTACAGTGTACTTTCTTGTGCTGTCACAGCACTAGTTTCATATATTTAAGCAATGGGGCTTTCATGTTTTCCAAAGATGGCGTAAAGTTTTGATTCATTTTGCAAAAAGCAAATGCATAGCTACAGCACAAACTGGTGTGAAAATGAAGATGTCATTTCATTTGTCTTCTCCATCAGAGAATATATGCTGACCAATGAATAAATTAGAGGTATCTGGGAATATTAGCCATTTTAATCACTGTAGATAAGCAGTAGATATACATGTTACTTATGAATTCCTTCCAGTTGTTAAACATATTCCTATTTAGGATTTTACATACTGCTCCTACAGCTGTAATTGTGGTTACAGAAACATTCTCCTTAACCAGAAGGTGATCAGGGTGCTGTTCCATGTCACTATCTTTCTTCATGACCACAAGCACAGGAATGAAAAAATATTTTGATTTGATGGGTATTAAAATAAATTTGATGAGTTAAACATGCTTTTAACATTGACATGCTGATATTTATGATTAAGAGCCAATCTCCAATTATTCTGGTCCCTTTTCCATTTTTAAAAGTTATTTTTACAAAATACACTAACTTTTGTAGCCTCCCTGCTAGAAGGTAATGACATGAGTAGTCTTTAAAGGGATTCAAGTTATCTGAATCTTCAGAGTCACATAAATTTTGCCAATGTATAAGGAAGAATATTCCAGGCTTAATATCTGAACAACTGTTTAAAAACATTTCAAGAGTATAGCCATCAAGGAGAAAAAATGATTATGTTGGTCTGAGGAGCTATTCCAAAATGTAGGTGATGCCTATATAGATAGGAGTAATGGGGCAAAATGAAGAACTTCAGGTGAATAGTAGGAAACATTGCTAATGGTAAGATCACCATTCCCAAGAGAAGTAATAGAAACCTACCAAACACAAGACAAAATAAAGCAAAAGGTAGCCTTGTAAATTGACGAGAAAATTCACCAGCTGATCTAGAATAGCACCTGTCCTTTCCCACAAGAACGACAAATGATAATAAATGAAAAAGTGATTCATATTTCTCTCACTTTGGTTGGACAAGTGGAATTTAGCAAGGCTGTTATAGGGAACAATCCTGAAGTGGTAAGTGGAAAGTGAACAAGATAATCTAATTTGGCTTTTCCATCTCTAATTTTTATAATTCTTTTAAAACTGATGTGAACAGATGAATGAATGTATTTGTCCTTGTCCATTTTGTTCATATTTAATTTAGCCCAGAGGGAAATCCTACCAAGGACATTATAGGTTACTCAGGTATCACCCTTTGTGATGTAAGATGTTAGAGACAATAGCAGAACTCATAACAGATTTTATTTGGAATGAAAAAATGCTAAACAGGACAAGTGCTTTCTCATGGAAATAGACCAAGGTGATTTCCAACGTGTGAACATATAATTATATACAGTAGTAATTTAAGGCAAATAAATTGCATTGAAGGAAAACATTTATCACTTACTCCATATTCAGATACTGTATTTAATCAAATTTAATTTATATGCAAAAGGTATATAAAAAGAATAAACTAGGAATTAAGCATTGACTTAATATTGTCTTGAAAACAGATCTCATTTTGCAGCAGGGCACAAATGACTAAGAGGAGTCAGAGGCTATCATTTACCTGATGGACAGGTTTAATAATTGCTGTGTGAAGTTGAGGCTTTTATATAAAATGTAGTGTATTAGCCAATGGCTAGATTTAGATTCCCACTTTGAATGCTGTGGATAGACTTCTGCAATTATCACAGCAAAACAGGATAAACAAAGCAAGAACCAGGTTTCAAAATCTCCATTCCTTCACATGCAGACTCAGATGCCACATTTAACACAGCAGACACCTAACACTACAACGCAAGCAGTCTCCCCTTATGTAATGGAGTCCTTCTATGAAAGAAATGTAGTACATTATCAGTTCTAACCTCAGTGGCCACAGCTTGTGGGTCTCACAGTGCAGATTAATAACTTAAAGCCAAGCACAACTGATGAAAAATGAGAAGGGAAGTTAGAGAAAAACACTGACAATGAAACTGACAATGAGCAGCACTGAAAAGTTCTCCAGGGACACAAAATAGGTCTTAAAACTACAGCCCTGTGAGATCTTTAAATTCCTAGGTAGTTCCTGCAGCCATGGAGGACAAACCCAACTCCATGTGTACAGATGCTGCTATAGTATTCCATCATGAGGCTTTTTACACTCCTCCCTGCGAACACAAAAAGACCCTCTTTGTAACAGCTGCAGACTAACATGATAAGCAATATCAAAGCAAATGATGAACTGCAACTTTCTCACTCAGGGGTGTGAAAAAACACACCCCGAGTGCTATAAGTTCCAGCGCTGTAAAGTGCCAGTGTAGACAGTGCACCAGTGCTGGGAGCTGCACTCCCGGCACTGGTAGCTATTCCCCTCATGGAAGTGGGTTTTTTAGAGTGCTATGGTGCAACAACACAAGCCATGTTAAAGTGCTGCCATAGCAGCACTTTAACATTGCCAGTGAAGACGTGCCCTTACATTTATGAAGCTGACCATCTTTTCCTGGCCTGACCATTAAGACAAAGGAAGCAACTATTAATTCAAACAAACCATGACTTTCAAAAAGAAAAATATCCCAGCTACCATAATGTGGCCATCCAAACTGTGAGTGACTAATTCAGTAAGAGGCTTCGCCTTTTCTGGCATAAAGAATGTACTAAAAGAGCCTGGGATAAGATCAGATCTGACTGTTGTGAGGAGGACTGAAACACTTGAGTTCCCAGAAGTTCCCTTAAATGGCGAATGAACGCCTATGGAATAGGTCTTCATTGCTTTTTAGGCAAATCTTTTGTTTTGTTATGAAGGATTTGCTAAATTGGAGTTGCAATAATATCTCCATAGTTTCCTCATTCTGCCTCCCATAACTACCCCAAGAACGAAGGACATACTATATCAGAACAGAAATATTGATTCACCTTAGGGATTTTAATTCTTTTTTTAAAATAGGCCTCAAACTCAGGCAGGTTTTCTTCCAAAGCCCTAGAGCCCCAACATATTTTCATTCTTTAACCTCATGTACCTCCTTCATAACAAGCCTTTACCCGCTCTTTCAGTTGAGCTAAGATTAGATATTTTAAAAAGCATTTCTGAATTATTCAAATGACTCCAGCTCAAACAACTTAAAAATGCTCAGTTTACAAGTCTGATTATTGTTTTTTCTAACTGGCAGCCTAACAAAGTTAGGCTGATTTCTTGATGGCTTAAACAGTCAAAGATTTGGCATGCCTAACTTTGTCCTATGTTTTCAGCAGGCTGGAATGGATGTAAACCAGGGCAGAAATTAATCCAGCAACTGCAACTTAGGTCCTTTCTATACTGGGGAGTTTTGTACCAGGGTACCTACACTGATTCAA
The DNA here is from genome assembly GCA_007922305.1 of Dermatemys mawii. Classification (NCBI taxonomy): domain Eukaryota; kingdom Metazoa; phylum Chordata; order Testudines; family Dermatemydidae; genus Dermatemys; species Dermatemys mawii. The sequence goes on along the minus strand of ML677344.1, from coordinate 4,500,844 downwards.
ATCCCCAGCATAAATGCACTATACCAGCATAAAGATAGAGCTTGCACCAGAAAAAGGAGTCTGCATTAGGGCCTGCACTGATGTCACTAAATTGACAAAGTTACATTGGTGCAAATTTCCCTAGTCTAGTCAATGAGTTTGTCTCCCTTCCCCTTATTTACATGCAAGAGTCCATGGACAAAGGAGGAAGAACTAGCAGGATTCTCTCATATCCATCACTGCATAGCTGAGAGCTTTCCAGATAACTAAAGGCAGGTCTACACTACATCAGCACAGCTGCCACTGTAGCGCTGCTGGTGAAGATGCTCTATGCAGACAGCAGAGCACTCTCCCACTGGCATAATTACAACACCTCCACAAGAGGCAGAAGCTATGTTGGTGGGAGAGCATCTCGCGCCGACACAGCATTGGTGTGAACAGCACTTAGGTTGCCGTGACATGCTTGGCAGAGAGGGTCTTTTTCACACCCCTGAGCGATGTAAGTTAGATTGACTAAGCAGTAGTGTAGATGTGCCCTAAGATTTGCATAAGGAGGACCTTAGTGGATTTCATGAGTCTTTGCCTAAGTCTACACAACCAGAATCACCCAAGGATTCAAAGAATCTAAGCATGAGATGGGGATGGAGGTTTGTGTCAAATTGAAACTCCAGGGAGAAACTAGCAACCTAATGGGAGGTCAAGTAACAAGGACCTGTCTACACTTAAATCACTACAGCGGCGTCACTGTAGTGCTTCAGTCTTGACACTACCAATGCTGATGGGAAGGATTCTCCCGTCGGCACAGGGTAATCCACCTCCCTAAGAGGCAGTAGCTAGGCTGACCGAGAATTTTTCCATTGACCAAACACTATCTATACTACGAGTTATGTTGGCAGAGCTACATCTTTAAAGGGTGTGGATGGGTGCTCAAATTGCGGGGAGGGTGCAAAGGGGACATGGCCCTCCCACTTTTGAAAGCTCCCCACAGCTGCCTGGGTAGCTCTTACCGTGGCTCAGCTGCGACTCTTCGGACCTCAAGGCACCGTCCCCAGGCCAGGCCCAAAGCCAGATCAGGGTAAGAGCAAAATGGGTGGCTGTGGGGAGCTACAGACCCTCCACCTGCCCTGGGTGGGGAGCGCAGAGGGCAGGGAAGTGGGCTGGGGGCTGCATTTGGGCTCCCCCACCCTAGGCAGTTGGAGTGACCCAAGACCCCCCAGCCTGGCTATAGGTTCCAGCTTGGCCAGGGGCAGGGCCTCATACTCCCCACCACTTTTAAGAGGAATCCCTCACCTATGGGTGTGGATGTTTCACACCCCTGAGAGACATAGCTATCCCAATTGCAAGTTTTCAGTGTAGACCAGCCCTCAGCTCATATGAGATGACAAGGCCAGACCCCAACAGGAAATCTGTCTTTGGGACCAAAGGGAGGCTCAGGATTGGAGAAAATCCAGGATGACTGGGACAAATTTGTTTTTAGGAAGTTGGCTTGGGACAAAGCTCTCAAATCTATGAAAATGACCCAAACCCTGTATTAAAGGAACAGTATGCTCCTGCAGAAATAAAGGAGAACGGTTAGGACTCTGTCGAACATGCCCGGTTTTGTTATGTAAGCAGTGTCAGGAATGAGATATATTCTGACATCTGGTGGCGAACTATGGGAATTGCAGTGAGTCTTGGAAAATAATTTTGGGGCTGATCAATTTGGATAGACACACCCACTGCGCCTAGCCTGAGCCCATAGCAGCCCACATGGCCACTTCGGCTGATGAGGGAGCCCCAGTTTCTATGTTATTGGGGCAGGAATGATAAAGTGATGTTACTGTGATTATGTGAATGAAGGACTATGGACATGTACTTGGCCCTTGTTATGATGGAGGGACTCGCCATCATCTAGGTAGCACTCATTGGGCAAGGGCCATGCGTTTCAGAACACTATGAGATGGAGAGAGGTGGTGGACAAGCACCTATACCTTTTGGTGAGGGCTCTGTCTGAGAGCCTCCCAGGCCTATTACGCCCTGCCTCTCTCCACTGTGGAATGTCAGACTTGAATTTTGCTTTCATTAGGAGCCTGGTTTCAGGCTGCTGAGCTGAAAATTGCTTTGGGCTCACTGGTGCACCTGCACTAAGGCTCCCCTACTGTATGCTGAAATCACTTAAGAGCTGAAGAAATCACTGAGCACTGTCTTAAGTAGGGGGGCCTGGAAAAAGTGCAGAGTGGCTGGTGCAGCAGAGCAGTCTGTGTGTCGGCTAGCAGGATGGCTAGCGGAGTTGTTGGTGCTGCGGGCAGAGTGACTGGTGCAGCAGAGCTGTCTGTCGACTAGCGGAGGCGTTGGTGCTGCGGGCAGAGTGACCGGCGTGGCAGAGCTGTCTGTGTGTCGGCTAGCAGAGCAGCTAGCAGATCAACGGGCAGAGCGGTTCGTAGGACAGCCAGCGGAGCGGAGCAGAGCCGATTGCGGTGAGAGCTGCAGCGGAACCTCATGGAGAGGCAGCGCAGTCGGCCTCGGACCACGTAAGGTGCCCTGTGCCCTACCCTCCATCTCCACCCAGGCTGGAGGTAAGACTCTGCCAATTGACTTTTGAACTCTGCACGGACCAAGAACAGAGACTCTTGGGCTGTTGGACTTTTGGGACCATTGAGTGACTTTTTGGGGTTGTGGAACTCAAGAGCCAAAGGGAAGGCCACGGCCTATTTGCTGGGAGGGGGGCTTCTGGTTCATGGTTTGGTTTATTAACCTTGTTTGTGGTGTTTCCCCAATATAATGCCACATTGTTTCTCCCTGTTATTAAAAGGCTTTGGTACACTCAGACTCTGTGCTTGCGAGAGGGGAAGTATTGTCTCTTACAGACGCCCAGAGGAGTGGTATATGGTTGTCCCAGGTTACTGGGTGGAGGCTCGAGCCGGTTTTTTGTATTGTGCTATTGGAATGGAACCCCTGGATACTGAACCCGGCCCTTGTTGCTGCCAACTCTGATGGGCAGAAGGGTTACAGTTAGATAACTTTATTCATGAACCATGACCTCCTCCTTAAGTGCAGGACAGGGCCTTGTCAGAGAAGATTGGGTCTTTTGGGAAATAGTGGGTTGAGGCCCTCTCCAGCCTCCATTTCTAAGTCATCCTCCCTAATAAACATCTGCCATGTCAGTCTCTCATGTAATGCTGTTGTGCTTCCCAAAGGGTTCTAGCAAGTATTCTGCTGCAGTCTGGGAAAACACTCAGCAGTAGCAAAAGCACTGGAGTGGTCTGTCTGCAGTCTTAGGAAAGCAGCTCTACGTCAGTTGGCTCACATTTGGAAGGGGTTCTTTGCAAGTATAAAAGCAATAGAATTTTATTTTAAATGAAAGTTTGGATTCTGCAGGGGTTGAAAGCACTCATCTGGGAAATTTTTCTATTTGGAAAGTAGATTTTTCAAGCCCCAAGTATTGTGTTTTTGCACAAGTATGATAAATGGCCAATTATAAACTGTATATACTCATGACATGGGGCATATAGAAATCTCAGCTCTGAATTTCCTGACATTTGTGCATGTGAAAGTCACAACCTCAGTGTTGCATTATCATCATATTGCCCTGTCCACTATTCACACAACTGCAAGAGGCATGATTATTGGTTCTGAAGTTTCTTTGACTCTGCTCTGAGACAAAACAACAACGCCTTTGTCATGCTCTCAGCAAAGCTATTTATACATTGTGACATGTAGTGTCTGCTTCCTGTGTTCTCCAACAGTCTCAGACAAATAGTTTACACACACATTAAAAAATGTAAACAGTTATAATATGAAAGCCAAGACCACTGTAACAAAAATACATCAATATTCTTGATGAAAACTAGGTTCAATCTCCAGAAAAGTGAATGAAGGGCCATCTGACAGCAAGAGGAAGGAGGCAGCAAATGATAAATATTGACTTAAGGAATACACCTGGTAAGGAGGAAAGAGGAAGGACAGAAAAACACACCACTTCCTGAGAATATGCAGAAGGGATGTCACAAAACTGGGAGAGTAGGCAACACACTGGTGGATGAAATTCAGTATTGATAAATACAAAGTAATGCACATTGGAAAACAGAATCCCGACTTAACAGCTAATTTAGACCCACGATTTTGTATGTCCCCACTCAATAAAAAGATATTGAAGTTATTGCGGGTAGTTCTCTATCAGCTCAATGTGCAGCGGCAATCAAAAAAGCTAACAATGTTAGGAACCATGAGGAAAGGGATAGATAATAAGACAGAATATATCCTAATACAACTATGTAACTGCATGGAATACCCACATCTTGAATACTGCTTGCAGTTCTGGTAACCCCATTTCAAAAAATATTAATTCAAATTAGAACAAGTACAGAGAAGGGCAACAAAAATGATTAAAAGTAATGAACAGCTTCCATATGACAAAAGATTTTAAAAACTGGCACTATTCAGCTTGGAAAAGAAAAAACTAAGGAAGGGATATGATAGAGGTTGATAAAATCATGAATAGTGTGGAGAACATGAATAGGGAAGTGTTATTACCCGCTTCACAAAACAAATGAACCAGGGGCCACCCAATGAAATTAATAGGCAGAAGGCTTAAAACAATGTAAGGAAGTACTTCACATACCACACAGTCAACCTGTGGAATTCGTTGCCAGGTGATGTTCTGAAGGCCAAAAGCTTAACTGGCTTCAAAAAAGAATTAGATAAGTTCATGGACGATAGATCCATCAGTGGTTATTAGCCAAGGTGGTCAGGGATGCAACCCTATGCTCTGGGTGTCCCTGACTATTAGAAGATGGGACTAGATGACAGGGAATGGATCATTCAGTAAAGTGTCCTGTTCTGTTCACCCCCTGAAAAGCACCCACCAGCCACTGTTGGAAGACAGGATACTGGTCTAGATGGATCATTGGCCTGACCCAATATGACTGTTCTTATGAGATCATCCTTGGATCCCTGTTACTGACTGAAGAGGATTTTAAAAGATACTCAGCTTCCAAATATATCACAACTACAGTCCCTTCTCAAATATTATAATCCTATAAAAAGCAATCAAGTTTGCCTGGCAAGATTTACATTTAAGTACTTACCATAGCGATCTGTCATCCTTAAAGCACTTTACAAATAGAAATTTATCCTCACAACACTCCGGCTAAGAAAGTAAGTACTGAAAATGGCAGAAGATGAAAAAAATGAAAACAGGAGTGTACTGTGACATATTTGTATTTTTATGTCTGATTTTGTAAGCAAGTAGTTTTTAAGTGAAGTGTAACTTGGGGGGACATATGATAAACCAGACTCCTGAAAGGGGTACAAGTTGTCTGGAAAGGTAGAGAGCCACTGATCTAGACCATCCGTGACGTGTTTATGCAACCTGCTGTTGAAAGTCTCCAATGATGGAGATTCCACAACCTCCCTAGGCAATTTATTCTAGTGCTTAACTACCCTGACAGGAAGTTTTTTCTAATGTCCAGCCTAAACCACCCTTGTTGCACTTTAAGCCCATTGCTTCCTGTCCTGTCCTCAGTGGGTGAACAATATTTTTTCTCTCTCCTCTTTGTATTATGTACTTGAAAAATGTTATGTCCCTTCTCAGTCTTCTCTTCTCCAGACTAAACAAACCTAATTTTTTTTCAATCTTCCCTCATAGGTCATGCTTTCTAGACCTTTAATCATTTTTATTGCTTTTCTCTGAACTTTTTCCTATTTATCCACATCTTCCCTGAAATGTGGCACCCAGAACTGGACACAATATTCCAGCTGAAGCCTAATAGATACGGAGTAGAGCAGAAGAATTGCTGCTCATGTCTTGCTTACAACACTCCTGCTAATACATCCCAGAATGATGTTTGGTTTTTTTGCAAGTGTTACACTGTTCACTCATATTTAGTTTGTGATCCACTCTAACCCTGAGATCCCTTTCCACAGTACTCCTTCCTACGCAGTCATTTCCCATTTTGTAAGAATCCTTCCTAAATAGAGAGTACTTTAGGTTTGTCCTTATTGAATTTCATCCTATTAACTTCAGATCATTTCTCCAGTTTGTCCAGAACATTTTGAATTTTAATCCTATCCTCCAAAGCACCCCCTCCATGGCTGGCATTGTCTGCAAACTTTATAAGTGTACTCCCTATGCTATTATCTAAATCATTGATTCAGATACTGAACAGAACCAGATCCAGAACTAATCCCTGTGGGTCCCCACTCAATATCCTCTTCTAGTTGACTGTGAACGACTGATAACTACTCTCTGGGAATGGTTTTCCAACCAGTTATGCATCCATCTTATAGTACCTCCCTGCAGGTTATATTTTCCTAGTTTGCTTATGAGAAGTTCATGCAAGATAGTACCAAAAGCCTTACTAAAGTCAAGATATACCACATCTATCGCTTCCCCCATATCCACAAGGCTTGTTACCCTGTCAAAGAAAGCTATTGGGTCAGTCTGACGCAATGTGTTCTTGACAAATCCATTTTGACTGTTACTTATCACTTTATTATCTTCAATGCCAACAAAGCTATAGTTATTCCATTTCTTTTTCCTGGGATACACCAATGCACAACACCTTACATCCACAAATCTCAAAATCTTTAAAAAAGTTAAATGTTACAACCACCGTGGCAGTTGCGTCTTAACCTCCTTTGAGTGAAAGAGAAACTGATTTGTCCAATGTCATCGAAGAATCCTATGGTAAAGCAAGGAGCATAAATCAGATCACTCAACTACAAGTCTCCTGCTCTAACCAGTACCTACTTCTTGATAAATAATATCTCCTCCATCTCAGTCAACAGCAAATACTTAAGCATAGAATTAAAAATTTAATTTTGAAGACAGAGGTGGAACTTTATCAAAAAATTAAAACTCATTTAGACTAATACAATGGTTTTCAATTTGTGGTCCGCAGACTCCTGGGGGTCTGCAAACTTTGTCTAAGATTTCCAAATAGGCCCACACCTCCATTTGAAATTTTTTAGGGATTCGCAAGTGAAAAAAAGGTTGAAAACCAGTGGACTAATATAACCCTTCCATAAAATTATACTGGCAAATACTACTGAACAGGGGGCATTTTCACACAAAATAATAATGTTCAAAAACTGATCAGGTCTCTCTCAGTCCATTTTTTATAACAGCATTATAGACAACAATCTCCCTAAGCAGAACTTGAAAACTCAATTTGCCAGTAACAAGTAACCAGCTTGACCTAGAGATACAAGGAGGAGGGAGTTTAATCTGGCAATTGCTGTCAAATTTAAACTTCTACTTGGGGGGAAGGTGTTGTTTCCAGTTGCTAAGGCTGTGAATAAAACCTTCCAAATGTGAAGAGAGGAAGCTCTGTCTTTCCAAGCCTGCAGGTAGTTACACTGTCTCTGCTGCTGCTGCTGCTAGAGCAGGGGTGGGGAAACTTTTTGGCCCGAGGGCCACATCAAGGTTGCAAAATTGCATGTAGAACTGGGTAGGGAAGGCTTTGCCTCCCCAGACAGCCTGGCACCACCCCCATCTGACCCCCTCCCACTTCCCACCCTCTAACTGCCCCCCTCAAACCATCAATCCATCCAACCCCCCCGCTCCTTGTCCCCAGAGACCCCTCCCCACTCCTAACCACCACCCCCCCAGGACCTCATCCCCTACTCAAGCCCCCCTGCTCCCTGTCCCCCGACTGTTCTCCAGGACCCCCTGCCCCTTATCCAATTCCCCAACCCCCTTACCATACCATTTAGAGCACTGTGTCTGGCTCCTGCCGGGCTGCCAGACACGCTGCCCCGCTCTCCCACCAGAGCATGCATCCCTGCCCCACAGAGCGCTGCCCCTGCGGCAGCATGGCTCCAGGGAAAGGGGGGACAACAGTGGAGGGGCCAGAGATAGCCTCCCCGGCCAGGAGCTCAGGGACCGGGCAGGATGGTCCCGCGACAGGATGTGGCCTGCGGGTCGTAGTTTTCCCATCCACGTGCTAGAGCAGGGGTCTCCAAACTATGGCCCAGGGGCCGGATCTGGCCTGTGGCTTCGATTTGTCCGGCTCTCCAGCTGAGCAGGCACGCTGAGTAGGCAGGTGGAGAAGCTGCCACTGCTCCCCACCCCGTGAGCTGCTGCCAGCAGCCCCATGTGCAGAGGGATGAGTGCCCCCACTGCAGCAGCCGCAGGAGTAAAGCAGGGGGCACGGGAGCAGCCGGAGAAGCAAAAGGGGGAATTTTGCATATATTGAATTCTTTCGACAGTCACTTTGGCTCGCTAAGCCCCTTCAAAAATCTAATATGGCCCTCGTCTCAAAGTTTGGAGATTCCTGTGCTAGGAGTGTAACAAAGTAATTGAAAAAAATAAAAAAGACTTGTCACTTCCTCTCCAGATATTCAGAACTCTGTGGGCAGCACTGACACTGACATGAATTATACACAATACACTGTTCTGCTGATTGGGAAAGGTCTGAGCAGAAAAGTCATGGGAATGAGATACTGACAAGAACCCGTCCCCACCATAAAAACAGAAGTTGCAAGAAACAGAGTAATGGAGACATAAGCACTGCAAAAGATCAAGAAATTCCTTCTCCCTTCTAGCTGTCAGAGGAAAACAGGGGGCTTCAAAATTTTCAGACATCAACAAGCCAGAGGCTACTATAAGAGATACAGTCACAAAAACTGGTCTTCTCACTAGAGCACCTCTGAAACTCACAGGCAACCCCTTCTCCCATCTTTCATGCCAATCTCTGGCTAGCAAGTAACAAGGACAATTTTCAAACCTTGTATACAAGGGAGAAAATACCATGCAATAATTTACAGTTAGAATGGCACATTTGGAATTATGGAGAAATACACGCCCTTTTAAGCAATACATCTACTAAACAAACATTAAACTTGCTTAAATTTTCTAAGTTGTACACAGCTGAGCTTAGATCTATTTATTTATTTTGTAAATAAAGCTGACACGCAGGTCAAATTGACTTATAAGAAAAAGGTACTGAATCAACTGTGTATTGAATTAAGAAGGCTGCTTTTACTCGTTGACCAACACAACTATTAGACACTAACCAGCTACAGACACACCACATACAGCATGGTGCATTTGATACAGGGGTTTGTATGCAATTAAGAGTATTTCATTGTTTCACCAGACGACTCTGGCATCCAATTAAGAAATAACACAAGAGAGGAACTCTTAATTAATGAGGAAAATCCTCTGCAAGCTAGACACAGGTGTGCAAGTCTCAAACAGAGCCTGAAATAGTTGAATAGATAATTTATTTTAGAAAAACTCCAAGTGTATGCAATTAACTCTATAGTAGAAGGATTATTTATGATTTAACTTCTTTCAATGGGTTCACATTTCTTTCTAGTATCCAACAATTAAGTAGGTTATAAAAGATTAAACTACAAAACTAATACTCATGAGTGAGCTAGCATGGTTAAAAGTGATGACGATTTTCACTTGTCTTATGTTTTTAACAAATTGCACTCAGCACAAGTTTAAACTTTGGCTTTTGATAGGAAGCTTTTTTAAAAAGTAATGGTTTTGTTGCCATTAAGTGAACACATTTTGGTTAAAAAGAATGAGGAGTACTTGTGGCACCTTAGAGACTAACAAATTTATTTGGGCATAAGCTTTTCTGGGCTAAAACCCACTTCTTCAGATGCATGGAATGAAAAATACGGGGGTGGGGGAAGAGAGAGAGAGAGAAAACATGAAAAGATGGGGGTTGCCTTACCAACTCTAATGAGACAAATCAATTAAAGTGGGATATTATCAGCAGGAAGAAAAATCACTTTTATAGTGGTAATCAGGATGTCCCATTTCAACAGTTGACAAGAGGTGTGAGTAATAGTAGGGGGGAAATTAGCATGGGGAAATAATTTTTAGTTTGTGTAATGACCTAACCACTCCCAGTCTTCATTCTGGCCTAATTTGACAGTGTCCAGTTTGCAAATTAATTCCAGTTCTGCAGTTTCTCACTGGAGTCTGTTTTTGAAGTTTTTTTTATTGAAGAGTTGCCACGTTTAGGTTTGTAACATAGTGTCCAAGGAGGCTGAAATGTTCTCCGACTGGTTTTTGAAGGTAATAATTCTTGATGTCTGATTTATGTCCATTTATTCTTTTGTGCAGAGACTGTCCAGTCTGGACAATGTACATGGCAGAGGGGCATTGCTGGCTCATGATGGCACCTGCACATCTACCAATATGATATATTTCATCATATGCCAGCTCCAGAGTGCTTTCAACCATCATTTTAATCAACCAAAATAACACTAATAAGATGACAGGTTTCAGAGTGGTAGCCGAGTTAGTCTGTATCAGCAAAAACAACGAGGAGTCCTTGTGACACCTTAGGATACATCTACATCTACCAGGGATCAATTTATCACATAGACGCGATAAATCGATCCCCAAGTGCTCTCCCCGTCGACTCCGGAACTCCAGCACCGCGAGATGTGAAAACAGAGTCGACAGGGGAGTGGCACCAATGAACTCATCACCATGAGGACGCCCAGGTAAGTCGACCTGAGCTACGTCGACTTCAGCTGAAGTTGCATATCTTAGGTTAACCCTCCCCCAAATGTAGACCTGGCCCTGAGACTAACAAATTTATTTGGACATAAGCTTTCATGGGCTAGAACCTACTTCATCAGATGCAGGAGCAAGTATAAATACATGAAAAGATGGGAGTTGCCTTACCAAGTGTGAGGTCAGTCTAACAAGACAATTCAATTAACAGTAGGATACTAAGGGAGGAAAAATAACTTTTGTAGTGGAAATGAGAGTGGTCCATTTCAAACCGTTGACAAGAAGGTGTGAGTAACAGTATGGGGAAATTAGGTTTATGTTTTGTAATGACTCAACTACTCCCAGCCTTTATTCAGGCTTAATGTGATGGTATCCAGTTTGCAAATTAATTCCAGTTCTGCAGTTTCTCATTAGAGTCTGTTTTTGAAGGTTTTTTGTTGAAGAATTGCCACTTTTAGGTCTGTTATTGAGTGACCAAGGAGAATGAAGTGTACTCTCCTACTGGTTTTTGAATGTTACAATTCCTGACGTCAGATTTGTGTCCATTTATTCTTTTGCGTAGAGACTATCCGGTTTGGCCAATGTACGTGGCAAAGGGGTATTGCTGGCACATGATGACATATCACATTGGTAGATGTCCAGATGAACGAGCCCCTGATGGTGTGGCTGATGTGGTTAAGCCTTATAATGGTGTCCCTTGAATAGATATGTGGACAGAGTTGGCACCAGCATTTGTTGCAGGGTTTAGTTTCTGGGTTGGTGTTTTTGTTGTGTGGTGTGTAGTTGCTGGTGAGTATTTGCTTTAGGTTGGGAGGTTGTCTTTAGGTTGGGGGGTTGGCCTGTCCCCCAAGGTCTGTGAGAGTGAGGGATCGTCCTTCAGGATACGTTGTAGATCCCTGATGATGTGCTGGAGAGGTTTTAATTGGGGGCTGTAGATGACGGCTAGTGATGTTCTCTAACTTTCTTTGTTGGGCCTGTCTTGTAGTAGGTGACTTCTGAGTACCCTTCTGGCTCTGTCAATCTGTTTCTTCACTTCACCAGGTGGGTACTGTAGTTTTAAGAACGCTTGATAGACGTCCTGTAGCCTTTTGTCTCTGTCTGGGGGATCGGAGCAAATATGGTTGTATCTTAGAGCTTGGCTGTAGACAACGGACTGTGTGATGTGGTCTGGATGAAAGCTGGAGGCATGTAGGTAAGTATAGCAGTCAGTAGGTTTCTGGTAGAGGGTGGTGTTTATGTGACTATCACTTATTAGTACAGTAGTATCCAGGAAGTGGACCCCTCGTGTGGACGGGTCCAGGCTGAGGTTGATGGTGGGGTGGAAATTGTTGAAATCCTTGTGGAATTCCTCAAGGGCCTCCTTTCCATAGGTCCAGATGACGAAGATGTCAATGTAGCGCAAGTAGAGTAATTGAATTGTCTTGTTAGACTGACCTCAAACTTGCTAAGGCAACTCCTATCTTTTCATGTATTTATACCTGCTCCTGTATTTTCCACTCCATGCATCTGATGAAGTGGCTTCTAGCCCATGAAAGCTTATGCCCAAACAAATTTGTTAGTCTGTAAGGTGCCGCAAGGACTCCTCGTTGCTTTTACCAATAAGATGAGACAGTATTTCATGTCTACTGTAACTGACATAATATCATACAGTTATAGGCTCAGATAGCAAAAGGTCAAATGAACAGAAATTGGCATCTGTTTCAGGTACATGTGGTTTAGGAGAGAGGAAGAAGGCAGGAAACTGTTTATGGCTTAAAACCAGCTTCTTTCAGCATTCATAAATTTTTTTCTTGTTTCTCTAATCGGTGATGCATTATTTTCTCCTGTACTATGAAGGAGAGAGAAATATTTACTAGAGACAATCTATCCATTACTGATTTTTGCCACATGAAGTCATATCTGTCACTGCTCCTGGATATCTTCTGTTGTACATGGTTAATCCAAAGTAAGGTTTTCACAATGGAGAGGAAATTTTAGTTCCTTTGTGAAACTTTTATGTAGCATCATAGTATACCGGTCCGTCCAATTTTCAGTACAGACCAGGGCAGACATTCCACCTTCAAATGTTCATCCAATTCCTCTCTATTTTTCAGAATCAAATATAGAACAGCCTCTCCTCTAGTCATTTTCTCCACTTCTGTAATAAAATGTCTCCAATACAAGAACTTGTTCGATAATCTGTGTCCTGCTGCATTTTCCTAACAGATGTCTGGGCAGTTAACATCCCCATCATCACCAAGTGCTATGCTTTGGATGATTTTGTTAGCTACTTTAGAAAAAGCTTCAGCCAGCTCTTCTTCCTAGCTAGGAAGTGTAGGTCGGGCATTAGGAAAGCTTCCTAACTGTCAGGGTGGTTAAACATTGCAATAAATTGCCCAGAGAGATTGTGGAAACTTCATCATTAGAAGTTTCTAAGAACAGGTTAAACAAACACCTGCCAGGGATGGCCCAGATTATACCTAGTCCTTACTGTGAGGGAGACTGGACTAGATGACCTATTGAGGTAACAGAATCAGAGAGGATTAGGGCTAGAAGAGACCTCAAGAAGCCATCCAGTTCAACTCCCTGCCAAACCAGGACCAACCCCAACGAAATCATCCCAGCTAGGGCTTTGTCAAGCTGGGCCTTAAAAACCTCTAAGGAAGGAAATTCCACCACCTCCCTAGGTAACCCATTCCAGTGCTTCACCACCCTCCTAGTGAAATAGTTTTTCCTAATATCCAACCTAGCCCACCCCCACTGCAACTTGAGACAATTGCTCCTTGTTCTGTCATCTGTCACGACTGCGAACAGCCTAGCTCCATTCTCTTTGGAACCCCCACTTCAGGTAGTTGAATGCTGCTATCAAACCCACCTTCACTGTCTTCTACAGACTAAATAAGCCCAGTTCCCTCAGCCTCCACCCATAAATCATGAGCCCCAGCCCCCTAATCATTTCCGTTGCCCTCCGCTGGACTCCCTCCAATTTTTCCACTTCCCTTCTATAGTGAGTGGTCCAAAACTGGGCTCAGTACTCCAGATTTGGCCTGACCAGTGCTGAATAGAAGGCAATAATCACTTCCCTCGATCTGCTGCCAATGCTCCTACTAATACAGCCCAATATGCCGTTAGCCTTCTTGGCAACAAGGTCACACTGTTGACTCATATCCAGCTTCTCGTCGGCTGTAATGCCCAGGTCCTTTTCTGGAGAACTGCTGCTTAGACTGGTCCCTTCCAGCCCAACATTTCCAGGATTCTGTTTCCTTATATCCCCGTTCACTGTGTGGCCCCAGGCCTTATTTACTGCATACCATCCAACCTTTGAACAGAATACAAAACTTTAGCATTTCTGTGGTGTTGTCACAATGGAGTTGAGTGCTTCAGCTATATGAACAAATTTATCTTCACAGTATTCCAGTTTGGTGAGCTGATGTTGATATCCCCATTTTATGGACTGGGAACTGAGGCCCAGAGATACACTTTAGTTAATCTTTAAGGTGCCACAGGACTCTGTCACTTCTGCAATTTCAGACTAACACGGCCACCCCTCTGATTCAAGTACAAAATTGTCTCAAATATATCCACTAATTTTGGATACCCAACTTGAGACAGCTAGGCCTGAGTTTTCAGAGTAACTTCAATGCTACCAGCTCCACCTTAAATATCTATTCACAGACCACATTATATGCAATTATAATGAATATCTCTGTTTTGATTGTATCAGAAGGTACAAGTTCATTCTTTAGAGGAATTTTTGGGGGAAATTTGGCGATAAAAGTATTTTGTACTCTAATGGAAGTGTCAATCCATGTTGCACTTAACTCTGTTCTGCTGAAGAATGTAAGGAATATCATCAGCAAATACTAAGAAAGTATTAGCCATCCCTGCAACACAACTTTAACTCTGGCTTCTTTCAGCGACATCCGAACCTGTCAACACCACATGTACTAGTACATCTTTTCACCCTTTCTCTGAAGGTTCCTTCTGTGAAGACAGTGCCTTCACTTACCCTTCACTAAGCTTCACAGACCACTGCTGTATACACTACCTCATTCTGACAATCCATATGACAAGATGGGCAGGCCTCTGTTTGCTAGAAGCTGGTAACTGGCGACAAGGGATGGATCACTTGGTGATTACCTCTTCAGTTCATTCTCTCTGGGGCACCTGGTGTTGGTCACTGTCAAAAGACAGGATACTGGGCTAGATGGATCTTTGGTCTGACCCAGTATGGCCGTTTTTATGTTCTTAAAATGATCCCCCTGTGTCACTATTAACAAATCCTACAGAACTCAACACTGACCAGACAGCAAATGTGAAAAATCGGGACGGGGGTGGGGGGTAGTAGAAGCCTACATAAGAAAAAGCCCCTAAAATTGGGAGTGTCCCTATAAAATTGGGATATCTGGTCACCCTAACACTGAAATGAGGCATACACGACCCTCGGAAGTACAGCTCCCATACAACCGTAATAGTTATGCCAATCTACTCCAACTAATCACTCAACCATTCAATAAAATGAACACCTAACACAATGAAGGCATTTGAAGTGTGGAACACAACACAAATATTGGCATGTTCTCTTAGAATTTCACGTCTATTTATTATGGCACCCCCTTTTACTGAGCCATTGCCAGGGTTGCAAGGCTGGCATGCACCTTAGCTCTATTTTCTGCTTTTTCAAAACTCTAAGGGTAGCAGAACTCAGTACTCTGGATGGGCATGAGGCACCACTAGCCAACCTTAACTCTGCGTTACCAAGTTTGGGGGCGCTCAACCTCCTTGGAGGTTTTGGGGGTTTTTTAATCATTTTTCAGATCCCTGTATACTACAGCCCAGTTCTCCTCCTTCTGGCTTCTTGAAAATGATTACCCCAGCCACAGAATGCACAGGCTGCACATTAGTCCCTTCACTGCCCCTGAAGCATCTCATCTCCAGTCTCACAAGTTGTTTAGCACAGCCCACCTCCTCAGGCAGTGCTAGCTGTTGGAATGGGACCCGCAGGTTGAGGAGCTGGGGAAAAGATACAAGAAACAGTGTAGGAACTACCATGGAGTCAGTGAGAGCAGAGCTGAAGCCTTTCCAACACCTTCGACTGCACAACTCAAACCCTCCTTTTCATCCCACTCTTCCCTGAACTGCATATTCCCTGCCATTGTTCAGACTACCACCAATCTCTAGTCTTTAAATAATCCTTCATTATTTGAGATTCAGTTTATTGTCAATGTTTTTGTATTAAGACTTTTTTTTAAAAAATGGCTGCTTATTGCACGGTAAAATATATGAGAGAGATACAGAAAGAGACTGAACATGAATCTTATGGTAGATAAGCCAAAACAAAATAACCTTTAGGAAATGCATCCTCAGAACTTCTTGGATGAATTTTTTTTTAAAAGAACAAATTTTGAGTGGCAATGATTTCAAAGCTGCAATCCACACAAAAATATGAGCTATTTAGTCTTTAATCATAGGGTTGTCATCAATTTTGTGCATTCTTCCTGCACAATCCAACTAGTTACCTAGTAACCACCTGTCAGGCCAAACCTAAGGAAAACGGTTTGTGCATCAGGCTAATTACCCAGGCATATTGATCACATCAGAGCTGTACAGGATAAGAGAGTATATCCAGTAGCATATTACAGAAATTAACAACAGGAGACTTGCGAGCCAAAATACATACAGCTCTATTTCCATGAGAATAAAATCAAAATAATTTATAAATCCTGCAAATTATTCCATTATTAAAACAAGCACCCCATTTAAGCAACTCTTATCAGAAAAATAGAGCTACTGTATTTTATTGTTTCATCCACTGCTGCAAAGAGGTTCAAACTGCATTATCATTTACCAGAAGCAGCAATTGCAGCACAGAACTCCATCTTATTGCTCCTTTTGTGTTATGTTAAAGGAGTCCAGGGGGAAAAAAAGCACATACACTGCAACATACATTCACTAATTATTTGTGTCTTCATTGCTAAGGTTTACTTTACCTATATTTACCACATTAAATATAGAAGAAATACATTACATACAAAATTTGCATAGCTTAACAGGGATCAACATGAATTAGAGCTTTCACAAATTTCAGTTTATTCACTGTCAAAACTCAATGTTTTCAAAAAATATCAACACACTGCACTGTGTATTATTCACAACCCTTAGTATATATTTCCAAACAAAAACATTAAGATGCAGTTGCGGTTGAGAGCACACCATCATCAATTTATAGTATAAAACATTACAGGAATGGTGCAATTATTCCAAAAATAAGAATAATAAAAATCAAGGAATTCAGAGTTAGGGTTAAACTTAAAAGAAATCAAAATATGTTAAGGTATGGAAAGGCAGAGTTAAGGTACCCAAACAACCTTAACTGCCCTGTACAGATACCACAGCAATAACCATATGACTCAAAATTATGGTATTTTAGAGTTTGCAATCCCAGGTTATACAAAACTGAGTTTTTCGTTCCGCTTGTTTTAACAAGTGTGAGGTAATCAAAGGATGTGTCCTATTAAAAATTCTATAAGGCGTTAATTTGTATTGGGGTACCCAGATAGCGAGTAATAAACTGCCCCTATTAGGAAAGCTTTTTTAAGATGCAAATGTTGAAGCAGTGATACATTTACCAGCTAAACACTGTGCCAGAAATTCTGGAAAAGAACATTTTTTAGGACACTGGGTTCAGCACAACTTCTTGCCAAGTTAAAAGGATATAGTCAACTTGAAATCTGGACAGTTTAAAAAAAAATGACTTGGAAGAAGTTTCAGGTATGGCACCTGTTCCCAGGTTCCCCCTTACCAATTTTTGTGGTTTAATCATCACACTTTCCTATGTTTTAAAATGGTTTTATTTTTCCTGCTGCTGTGTGAAAAGTCCACATATACATGGAAACTGGTCTAAAGGAAGAAACAGAAAAACTGCCTATACAAAGTAAAACTTGAAAAAAAGAGAAATATTATATCCCCCGATTGTTGGCCATTTTTTGTCATGATTGTTCCGGAAGGAAGCATGACTTTCAAAAATCTGCTCCAATTTAAACAGGCTCTTTTTCTACAGAGTGGGATTAGGGTCTGGATACTCCCAAATGATGTTAAGTAGCATTTGGATACTTCTTTTACGTGCTTTTTTTTTTTTTTTTTTTTTGGTAGAAAAAAGGACTTCTAGAGATTATTGGTCTCCAGTGAGAAATACAAATATTTAATTCTGAGAATGCACCTTTACATGTAATCTTTAGCTGTCTTTCCCACTGCCCACCCCCCTCATAAACTGTCAATACATGATGCCTAGGGAGGAAACTGTTAAATACAGAAATCCTTGGCATGTCTGTGTGTCTTTGGAGAGGAGGGTTATATTTTTTGTAATGAAAAGGAAGATAGTCCATTGTTTCAGCCCGAGTTCAATCCCTGACTCTGCCACAGACTTTGTGTGTAAACCTGGGCAAATCACTTTGCTTCAGTCCCCCATTTGTAAAGAGGGGATAATAGCACTGCCATACCTCATGAGAGCATTGTAAGGATAATTACATTAAAAATTGTAAGGCACACAGATACTACGCAGTGGGGGTATGAAAGTACTTTAAGATAGGTTTCTGTGCGTAGTTAAAATGACAAATTCATAGAAATTTAGTTTTTGGATACTTGGCTATCCAAAGATGTTTGATAGAGTATAACTTTCATCTGTGCAGGCACTTGTTCAGAATAAGAATCTACTGTAAAATTACTCTAAAAAAATCCACATACAATAATAATGCCACGACTTTGCTGCCAAGAAATCCAGTGAGGATTCACGTTGCGTTGAATTCTGGGGGCAGATGGCAGGACTTTCCCAGTGGACCGCGCTCTGTTTTGGAATTGGCTCCTACCTTTTAGGTTCAGTGCAAGGCATCAGTATAACCTGACTTTTAGGATCAGAAGCTGGGAAGGCATTTATCATTTGTGGGAATGTAGGGGTGTTAATCGTAGGTATCTTGTGACTGACAGCAAATACCATTTCTTTTTAAATTTGGTTTGTTATGGTGTTGTAAAGCAGTCAGATGTGATACTAATGGGCTTGACAGAGATTTCTAAATTCATTGTTTTCCTGTGGAAAAAGCACAATAAGTGTAAGAGTCCACAGAACCTGACACATGCAGTCAGTAAGTGTGACAGTCCACTGAAGATGACACATGCAGAAGTTAATATTCCTTTTTAATTCAACAGTAAAGTGATTTTGAAATTTTCCAAGATACAAAAACTATTTGTAGCCATGTTGGTCCACAAGGTAAAATAAAGTGAACCAAGTAGAAACCACAGAACCTTTTATGGGAAAAAGTTATGAACTTTGTGTTAAAAAAGATCCCATACTGGGTTTCTAGAGCATGAAAAACACAGTAAACAAGTCAGCATAGCCTTGTTTGTCATAGCCACCTGATTTAGACAACCTGTATTTCAGTGCATTCTGTCAATGCCTAAAGGGGAAAATTATGAGACAAAAGGCTACGAATCCGTTATCTTTCATAATGCAACTTTTTCAATCTCTAAGGCAGAGCATTATAAACCCACACAAATTTGAAATAACTAAATAAGAAAAAAGTAATCTCATAGAAAAGTCAAAGGAAACACCCAGAGCCATTAAAGATACTTAAAACTCCCTCAAGTCACCACCTCAGGCAAAAGCGTAAGTGATTAGGTAAGCCTTGGGGCTTGCCTTGAAGGCCAATGAATTCTGGGTTTGTCTGATCAACAGGGAAAGTAAATTCCAGTGTCAAGTGTCCCCACAGAGAACATCCTGTCCAAGCCCTCCCGGATAGACAGAGACCATCAGTGAGCGAATCCTAGCTAATCTCATCTGTCAATATATAAAGCATGGAAAAAGAGGAACTCTTCTAGGCAGACAGGATTAAAAATAAGGGTTTTATAAATCAAAACCACCACCTTGAATTGTGACAGGACCAAATAGGAAGCCAGAGTAATTGACGGATCACTGATGTGTTATGCTTTCTACAAAAGACCTTTCTAATTAAATGGGCAGCACACATTTGGTATTAGTTGAAAATCCTGTGTGATTTAAAGAGTAGCCCCCTACAGAGCACATTGCAGTAATCCAATCTGCAGTTCACGATAGGAGAACGATGGTCTTGTTATATTTATTTTAGGCATTTATATTGTCCCCATCACCAAAGTACCTGAATTCTTCACAATCTTTAATGTATTTATCCTAAAAATTCCCCAGAGAGGCAGGGCAGTGCTAATAAACCCATTGCACAGATGAACTGAGGCAAAAAGAAACTAACACCTGGTTTACACTAGTGGAGAGCGTTGACCTAACATACGCATCTTCAGTTACGTGAATACTGTAGCTGAAGTTGACACATCTTAGGTCGACTTACCTACCGTAGTCACGGCAGTGGTGGTCGACAGTGGGCTCTCTCATCGACTCTGCCTTGCGTCTTTTGGTGAGCTGCAGTTCCGAAGTCGACGGGAGTGCCTCTGGGGATGGATTTATCGTGTCCTGACAAGACGCAATAAATCGATCCCCAATAGATCGATCTCCACGCGTTGATCCAGCAGGTAGTGTAGACAAGGCTAAGGCTATGTCTTCACTAGAAGTGCTGCACCTGCATTTGTCATGCATCAGCATAGACATTCACTATCATGACAGGAGGTGTTCTCCTGTCACTGTAGTTAATCCACCTCCTCGAGAGGCAGTAGCTAGGTCAAGGTTTATACCAGGGACTAGGTCATCATAACTACATCGCTTAGAGGTGTAGATTTTTCACACCTCTGAGTAACACAGATGGGTTGAGCTAACTTTTTAGCGTACACCTGTCCCAAGAGACTTGCCCAAGATCACACAGCAAGCCTGTGGCAGTGCAGGGAATTGAACCCATGCTGCCAAATCTCAAGCTAGTGTCCTAACACTGGAACTACCTCCCTACTCACTAAGGCACGAGTCTTGAAGATATGGATTCTCCAGCAGGACAGTTGATCCTTATAGTGAGAAACTCTAAAACCTCAGTCTTTTAGCTCACCAAAGAGTGAAAGGTGACTTGATCACAGTGTATAAATATTCTCACAGGCGGAAAATACAAGGTTAAAGGTTCTTTAATTTCGCAGAAAAAGATGTAATAAAAACCAATGGCTGGAAGCTGAAGTCAAACAAATTCAAACAATAAGACCCTTAAAAAAAACAGCAAAGGTGATTAACCATTGTAACAAGCTGCCAAGGGAATTGGTGGATTTTCTCTCTCCTGGTGTCTTCAAATGGATGCCTTTCTGGAAGATATGCTTCAGCCAAACAGAATGAACTTTAGTTAAACACAAGTTACTGGGCTCAAGAGAAGGATATCTGGATGAAAATTAATGATCTGTGATATTAATGAGGTCAGACAAGATGATCTAATGGTCTCTTCTAGCCCTGAACTATGATCCAAATTTTCTGTGCGACTTCTAAAAACCACTTCACCTCTCTGTGCTTCAGCTTCCCCATCTATAAAAGGGAGATAATACTACCCACTCACATGGATAATGTGATGCTTACTTCA
The DNA here is from genome assembly GCA_007922305.1 of Dermatemys mawii. Taxonomy (NCBI): domain Eukaryota; kingdom Metazoa; phylum Chordata; order Testudines; family Dermatemydidae; genus Dermatemys; species Dermatemys mawii. Next base: position 4,479,895 of record ML677344.1, on the reverse strand, counting down.
TTAATATTTGCACGGTCTCTGAGAACTCTGGATAGAAGGGGCTACCAAAGTAGTAGTAGTAGTAGTAGTGTTTGAAGTCACAGACAACCACGGCAAAGTTAATGTAGCCCTGGATAAACCATCATTAAAAAAAAAAAAAAGAAAAAGCAATATTACCTACGAGTTGTTATCTGGGAACCCACCAATAGTGAGAACTGCCCTAAGGCTCTGAGCCTTGTTAGCAAACAGATATACCCTCAATTAAGGAAAATATCTACATTACCTCCTTTCTATTTTTTCCTTATCTAACCAGCAACATCTCAGACTTATCTGGAACGAGTTTCAAAAATCTAGCTTTCATTCAAGTCCTAATCATGGCCAAGTACAAGGAAAACAAAGAACCCACACTATATAAATCTAATGAAAAGGGACAAAATTGAGGGGGACATCAAAATATTAAAGGCACTGTAACCTAGACCATCTTACTAACTTTCAGAGTAACTGCCTTAATATGTAGGGCCACAAATTTGTCATATTTTAATTACAAAAAAAAATCACAGCACAGTCACAGTAAATTTAGTAAAAGACATGAGTATGGGGGAAATAGTGTCTAAATCAATGGGAGTGCTATTTAAAGTACAAAGGACACCGTGAGGGTTGTCAGGTCTGTCACCCAGAAGTCTGGATCCAGCTCCCCTGGTGTGACCTGATGTACGAAGTTGCAGTGCTGCTCAGATTTGACCCAGCTCCCCTCCATTACGACAGAGGAGCGGACAGGCCAAATTTGAGCAAGTGGTGCTCAAAGGCCAGAAGAGATCATTGTGATCATCTAGATCGGGGTGGGCAAACTTTTTGGCCTGAGGACCACATTGTATGGAGGACCGGGTAGGGAAGGCTGTGCCTCCCCAAACAGCCTGGCCCCACCCCCTATCTGACCCCCTCTCACTTCCTGCTCCCCTCTTCCCCCTCAGAACTCCCAACCCATCCAACCCCCTGGCTCCTTGTCCCCTGATTACCCCCTCCAGAGACCCGCCCTGCCCCAACCAACCCCATCAAGATCCCACCCCCTAAGCCCCCTGCTCCTTGTCCCAACTGCCCCCTTCAGACACCCCCCTCGCCCCTAATCACCCCCCCCCAGGACCCACTACCCATCCAACCTCCCCACCCCCGCTCCCTGTCCCCTGACTGCCCCACCCCCTAGCCAAACCCCCGCCCCCTGACAGGCCCCCTGAGACTCCCACGCCCTATCCAACCCCACCCATTCCCCATCCCCTGACCACTGCCGAGACCCTCTGCCCCTTATCCAACCTCCCATCCCCCTTACCACACTGCTCAGAACAGAGTGTCTCGCTGGAGCTGGGCACGCTGCCATGCTGATCCGTTGGAGCACGCAGCTTCGCCCCACAGACTGCTACTCGCATGGCGTGCTCAGCTGCAGGGGAGGAGCTAGCCTCCCCAGCCAGGAGCTCAGGGGCCAGACAGGACAGGCCTGCGGGCCGTAGTTTGCCCACCCCTGATCTAGTCTGAGCTCTAGTACAATACAGGCCATACAGTTTCGCCAAATTCCTAAAGCATAGAAAAACCGTCTCATCTTGATTTAAAAATGCTAGTGATGGAAAATCCACCACAATCCTTGGTACATTGTTCCAATGGTTAATTACCCTCACTGTTAAAAATTTATGATGGAGGGGCAGCTGAGCCAAACCTGAACAGAACTGCAACCTCGGTGGCCTGATCACAACACCTGGAGCATGGAGCTATTCCCAGTCCCACAGAACAGGAGCCACTGCTGCAAGGTACATTTATGAAAATCACTGACACAAAGAAAAGCCTCTGACAAACAGAAATACGAAGTATCCATGACATTTTTTTCTACCGTGACAATCCTGCAGCCTCTACTTATATGCAACCACCTTCTCTGCAATTCCCATCTACCCTTGCAAGGATCTGCAGGCACATCACCAACTCTTCATGGTGAATGGCATCAACGAGCTGACAGTTTAAGAATCAGCACTGAGCCAATATCCACTGCCAAAAAATCAGATAATATACATTCCACACATATACAGAATCTACCACAGAATTGTGCAGCAGAATCTAAGCTGTTTTTTTTAATTAAATTTCTAACCTTTGTCAGTACAAAGAAATGTCCCAGATGTGACCCAAATACAACTAATGTAATGCAGACACTGCATCTAATGCAGAGTCCAGGAGCCCAGTTACAACATGGTTTAACTACAAGTTTTAAACATAATGTAAGGGGAGGCAGAGGATGTGTGTTTTAAAATAACTGGGCCACCTGATTTAGTTACAGTTGTCTTGGACTTTGCAAACAGCCTAAAATAACAGCTGTAATGAATGCACACATCCATCTAACTTGTGTGTTAACGCTAATAGAAAACTATTTCATGGTCGACCATTTTTGCCAAAATATCTACTGTTGGATGCAGCATTAGATATTAGGTTAGACATCACTAGGGCAGACATCACTAGGGAGGACATCCATGTCCTCCCAAGTGCCAAAGGCCCCAAATGTATGCTGTGCTGTTGTAGTTGTGTCAGTCCCAGGGTATTAGAGAGACAAGATGGGTGAGGTAATATCATTTATTGAACCAACTTCTGTTGGCTTGTTGCTCTCATCAACAGAAGCTGATCCAATAAAAAACATTACCTCACTTACCTTGTCTCTCTAAAAGGCCAAACTGTTTCACATCCAGCTGTCAAAACTTTGAATTTTCCCTCAGCCTTCCCAATTTCTACATTTCAACTACACATTGTCAGTACAATAATCTGCAGCAGACTCAGATAACACTGAAATAGCAAAAATAAATAATATATGGGATAAAACGATGAATGTTGTTCATTTTCCGATTTAATCCAATAAAAAGCTCCATTTCTGAATTTAAATGAAGCTTGCATCTGAATTTTCAGTTTCCCATGCCATTGTGCCTCTGAAACCAGAAGATACTGTTCACAGGCCAGGCACTACAAATAATACCAGAGCTGCCATGACAAAACCTTTTTAATAACCGTCCTTCCAAAACAAAGCTTAAAGACAGGAAGATAGACTAGTCTATCATTATAAAAAAAATAGTTTCTTGAGAAAAGACCTAACAATTGCTCACGTAAGTACAAGTCAAAGCCTGAAAGTAGTCCAACAGCTCTAGAAAGTCAGTGAGAAAGAAAGGCTGAAACTCACCAAGACAAGACACCACATTTGTTCCCATCCATCTGTCCTGACCACAACACAAATCTGCTATCACAAAGGCAGCCAAACCAGGCTGAATCCAATCAATTACATCCATAAAAAACATAGGATTTTTGCTGAAGAGTTTTTCACTTTCACACTGCTTCCAGATGAAAACAGTCCAGATTCACTAGATTGTCCAGCACATGGCAGAGTTCTTCTGATCAGGACTGTGGATGTTGTAGTGGAGGAAAAACAAAACATTCCTTGAGCCCACAGAGTTACTTCTTTAGATTTAAAAATTATTTATGTTGAATTCAGTCAAACAGAGCAGAGTTTTTACCACTGGCACATTACCATCTTCCCTTTCCAATTGATTTGTCATGCATCACTTAAATCCTACAGTAACATAAATGGATGACATGTCAGTGGAAGGCATTTAGGAGATCCTATTTCGACAACTACAGACAAAAGATGACTAGTTATGATGTCCTACAAAACTACCAAAAAAAGTGCCTCAGTGCTTTACAACAGTCTGTCTCAAAGAGTTCAGAAATTTAAGCAAGTCTGTAATCTCAGAGCAGGTTAACAAAATGTTACTCCCTGAGAAGAACGAAGCTAAGGTAGGTTCCTATGTTAGGTAAATATGTTTTCTCTATAATGCTCTCACCTTAAGAATAAATGTGCTTGCTTAGAAAAAGCTGTGGGGTAACTTGCAACTGCTGGCAATTATAAAGTTCATAGCCTTCAGAGAGAAAGCAATGTGCAGATGCTGGTCTGCTTAAGCAGTCTGGCTTGCTGGGTACATCACAATGTAGCTTGAGAACTGTGCATCTTGGAAAAATCCCAGTCAGAAAGGAGTGAGGCTGGGAGCCTTTAAATGGGTGCCCTTGGTGGACCATGAGAGGAAAAATACAGGTGCAATGGTCCTGAAACTGACAATAACTATTTAAAGACCTCTTGAGAATAATGTCTATTTGAGTGCAGCTACTGTAGTCATGTTAGAATAACGCTGGGAAATCTGCTCTGTTCTAATAGTGACCAATCCAGATCAAATATATTTGTTTTCATTCAAATAGTTAAATACCTTAAGTTAACAGGTAAAATATTGCAAAATGGTTTTAATTTATCGTTCAGTTTTGTGACTTGAAACAAATTTTCATGTGGTTACAGGAACAGTTTGTGTGAAATTCTACTAATGTAAAACAGTCAAAGAACAAAGGTGTTAACATTTGAAATGAACTAGGAATACTATTAGAGAGACAAGATGGATGAGGTAATATATCTTATTGGACTACTTACATTTTTCTTCAAAGCAACAGAAAACTGTATAAAAACAACCTGATTCATTAAATGATACTATATCAAGTATTTCTACAAAATCATGGTTTGAATACAAGTTAATTTTTTTAAAACTTCAGAATAATTGAATCACATGTATTAGTTGTTGAGCTAAAGAATAGTCTGAGATGTGAACAACAGAAATCTAAAAAAAATAATTGTCATTACCATTCTTTCACACTCAATACTCCCTTGTCCTCAAAACCAAAAAGGAACAGAATCATCATAAAAGGAAAAGTATTAAAAATTATCCTGTTTCCTAAGCCAATCATTTGCATTTTTCTCACTGCTACAGCAATTGATGTACTCTGCTCATGCTTTAAAAGAACTGCTATAGTCTAAATACATTGGCCTGTTATTCATGGTTCCCTAGACTCTAGAGGACACTTCAAATACATTTTTATCATCTCATTGTTTGAAGGAGGGGTAGGCACAACAGTATGATATATCTCCTACCTCAAGACAAAGATTAACTTGCTCCTTTCTGAAGTTTATTGGCTCTGGAGTGAAAGGAAACAAAGCTCATGTTGTCATCTAAAGCAGCAAGTGACTTCCCTCCAGCCAAGGGAAACCTGACGAAACTAACTACTCTCTAGCAGGACACAAGACGACATTGGCATGACTAATTCATCAATGAACTGCCACAGTTAAGAGCCAGAGGATCTAAGGCAGTAGTCCCCAAACTGGGGGGCTGTTCCTCCCTAAGGGTGTGTGGAGGAACATACAGGGAGGGAGCACCACCCAGCCCAACTCCAGACCTAACTCCACTCCGCCCCCAGACAAGCTTCGGACTAAGTCACAGTTCCACTCTGCATCAAGTCACAGTGTTGCCCTTATTCCCTCTAGGCCATGCGTGGGCAAACTTTTTGGCCCGAGGGTCACACTGAAGTTAAAAATTGTACAAAGGGCCGGACAGGATAGGGAAGCCTGGCCCCACCCCCATATGACCGCCTCCCACTTCTCGCCCCCCCTTAGAACCCTCAACCCATCCAACCTCCCTTGCTCCCGGTCCCATGACTGCTCCCTCTCGAGACACACACACCCCGCCCGTAACAACCCCCTGGGACTGTAGCCCCCACCTAAGCTCCCCTGCTCCTTGTCCCCTGACCGCCCCCTCCTGAGACACCCAACTCTAACTGCACCCCCAGAATCCCACCCCTACTTAAGCCCTCCTGCTCCCTGTCCCGATTGCCTTGACCCCTATCCACACTCCCGGCCCCTGACAGACTCCCAGGACTCCCTGCCCCAGGACTCCTGGCCTGGCCCCACCCCCCTTACCATGCTGCTCAGGCCCGCCGGAGCAAGGCACACTGCCCGGCCAGAGCTCGCAGCCCCGCCCCCTTACCATGCCGCACAGAGCGGCAGGAGCTCAGGACCCAGCGGAGCCAGCCCTGCCGCTACAGCACTGCCCCGGAGAGGCTGGACAGACCGCTGGTGGCACGGTGCACTGAGGCTCCAGTAGAGGAGAGCAGCCTCCCTGGCCGGGAGCTCAAGGGCCAGTCAGGAAGGACCTGGGGGCTGGATGTGGCCCGCAGGCCATAGTTTGCTCACCCCTGCTCTAGGTTCAGCTCCTCAGGGATCCCCAGTTCCACCCCGAGCTCCGCCTTCAGCTCAAGCTTCTCTGCTGAGCCAGCTGTGCAGTAATGGAGCAGGGGACATAGATTCCATTACTGGTAAGGGGGCGCAACAGGAAAAGTTTGGGCACCACTGGTCTAGGAAGAGACTTTATGAATTACCAACAAAATGGGAAACACAAGAAGCATTTGAGTTGGGGAAAAAGGAAATCAGGGCTTCCGCAGATATAATCAAGACCAAAGGGCATGACTGGAAGACAAATGAAGATCATAATCTGAACTGAAGGAAAGAAGGTAATCTCATAAAGGAAAATATAAAAATTTCCTTTTAAAAATCTCATCAAATCTATCCACCTAGTGTTTTACGAGAGATCAAATGTCCACCCATTATTGTCATATTTTAAAATTTATCAAAAGTGGCTGTTAATTTGAAATATACACACATATCCAACCCTAAGGAAGGTATCTTGCAATTTTTTGGCCATATTGAAATTTACCTGCACTTCCAGTCAGATTGAATAATTACAATTATAATGAAATTAAATCTGAATTTAATTATACTTCCAACAGAGGTACTATTGACTCTTTAGCGGAAATGTTTTAGTGAAGTGTTTTCAAATGCCTAAGAAATATTTTTAAATGCACCAAGAGCAGTATTTTTTTTTTATTTTTTTGTGGTACCTCTACAGTGGTTATTAATACAATGGGACATGAAAACTTATTTTTAATTTCTTCTTGCAGCTTTGCTCTCAATTATTTCTTTAAAATCATCATCAAGAGTAGTTCATCCACTTCAACATTCAATCATCACTGAATTTGACAGGTAGTTTAGCATCAGCTGAATAAAAAAAAGTTACAATTGCATTAGATTCAGCTTCATTAAGGAAAAACAATGTATAGATATTTCACTTCAGAATTTGTGTTGCATACATATATCATTTATGTTTTTCACTCTAAACAGTCTATTATTAATAACAAATTCAGAACTAACACCATGCACCATAAAGCTCTTTAGCTTCCAATGTGCTTGTTCCATAATAGAAAAGGGTGAAACAAGTATGTTCAAAATGTCTTTTATTTACCACTCAGCAAACACTTTCTATAAACATAACTAAGTATTTTAATCAACCAAAACAGATGCAACATTTTTGCAGACAGTAAAAAGGGCCCATCTTAACACCAGTATGTAAAATAACTAACATGGAAACTTGAAATTTAAAATTATACATATACATACACACATGCGCGCACACACTCCACATCACTTCATCCTTATGAACAATCTAAAGTTAGAATTTTAAGCCATCAATTAAATCAACCAGCCAAAATATAACTGAGAATTCAAATATTTGTATTTGCTTTGGAAAAAAGTTAAGGAAGAACTACTAGATAACTTGATTACTTCATTTTCATTTGAGATACACAAATTGCAGCTCTAATTGTCATAGTAGCTTAAATATTTTTTACTGATTTAAGTTCCTTCAATAATTGTACATATCTAGTAAGAACAAATATTAAGCATATCAGTTTTGTTTTATGTACTCAGCTGTAAATGTCAAGAGAAAACCAGTTAAAATTTAAAAGAGGTGCACTTCAGTAAGAAATAAAAAATCATTTTCATCTCATAGTACTAATTTCCATTTTTCTTTACATCATTCACCATCTCCACTCAGTTTGAGTTCTAATCAACAACCACTTCACAGTTAACAATTCATGAAATAACGTAGTTAATGCAATCAAGTCCAGAAAAATGTTTCCCTAAAGAACATTTTGTTTCTATCATCCACATTCGTTGAAAATGTTCTACTTTCCTCCATCATAGTTTCTCACTCAGAATGAACACGCTACTTCATCTTAAATCATATTGTGTTAACCAAAAAGAAACTCTGTTTATGTTTTAATCACAACATGCCTTTGTCTGGGAAGAGAAATTCACTCAACCTGCTCATTTTTCTACATTTGACAGTATTCAGCACCAATTGAATTCCTTTCGGATGAAATTCAATCTATGGAAATACAAGCTATAACCTGAAAGCTTGTCATCAAGCAATGCAGAAAAAACATCCAATACAAAACCTTCTTCAATGAATATTTACTTCATTTTCATATTTCACTGCTCCTCTGTTTACATAAAAGACTGAAGCCAAGACTCTTTTCTGGTATCATTAGCCCACAATATAATGATGGTGGACTTAATTGCCCTGAAAACCATGACACCAATAAATGAAATTTCAAGCAATTTTTAAAAAGAAAAAAAACTAACCCCTTTTTTTTTACGTGGGTAAAATAGCATATAGGTGGAAAATTAATGCAGCCTTATATTTCTCAATCTTGTGATCTCTATTTTCGGGCTACAGATGTTATGTGGTGACATCCTCAATCTCATCAAATCTGTGTCATTTTAAACCTTGCATTCCAATACAACACAAAATGGGCTGGAGAGACTGCACAATACATTTCTTCCCCACCACAAAATTATACAATGATCCATTTTTATTTTATTTATTTTTATTTTATTTTAATTTATTTATTTTATACTGTTTGTCCCCCCCCCTTTACGTTACGCACACATTCCTGCACTGTAAGCTGCAAAACAGAAGCAACCTCTCATTTTAAAAATAGCCCTTCTGCATCAACCTGCATGGATTTCTAAGAGCCTACACAAACCTAGATTTAAAACACAGCTTTTATAAAGAAGAAAAATAATAAAAAACCTTAACCAAGAACCCAATGATTGAATTCCCTTTTTAGCACCGAAAGGAAAGATGAAAGTTGGAAAGGAACCCACTTTCTTACCTCCCCCACCTTCATGTTCTTGCCAGATCCCCTGTTTCCCTGTATGGTTGCCAAGTCTCCCTATGACTTCTTCCTATCACCTGCCAGCTCCACCGTAACCCATGCCAATTCCTCTCACCCCTGCCAGCTCTTCCCTTAGCAGCTGCCCTTATGCCACTTCCCCATACCACTTATGCCAGCTTTCCACATACAACTTGTCTTCCTGCCAAACTGCTGCATTTAACACATTTATTGTTTATATGGATAAAGCATAGTCTATCACAGGGCTCAGGGCAATTATTCCAGCTCCCCATATACCAGCTTCTGCTCTCTGTTACCTTTCTAACTCCCCACCATGCTACCACCACCATCCCTCAAGCTCTCTCTTGCTACCATCTCCCACAGGCCTGCACCTCCATTATTTGCCCAAATGCTCTCACATTCCAGCCCTTCATTTCCAATTCCTTCCTACTATACTTCCCTATTTCCCTCAAAAAAACCCAAAAGGGTCCCTCCTACCAAACATCCTGTCAAACCCCTTCTGTTACCTCTCACATACCAGCTCTCTACTGCTTCCTTCATGCCTCCTCAGACCCACATGGCAGCTGCTCCCTGGCCAGCCCCACTGGGACAGTTCCTCACACATACCAGTTCCCCCTTATATCACCATGGCATCCCTCTACCAACATGTTACACCATGGCAGTCCAGTACACCCATACTAGCTGCATGTCCTCTACGTGAGCTTCCCTGCATCATGTCAGCTCATCTCCATATGCCCCCACACCAACTGACCCTCTGGCCAGCTCCTCCTTTACCTCCTGCCTCTGTGCAAACTCACTCTATGTCCCACGTCCCAAAACCAGCTCCCCCATAACCCCTGCCAGCTCTCCACATAACCCCTATGCCCCATATCAGCTCCCCAAACATACACCTTATCAGCTTCACATGCACACCATACCCCTATGCCTGCTAACCTACACACACCCTGCAAGCTCCTTCCACATAAATCCTGACCCTATGCCAGCTCTTCCATACCAGCTTTGCGCACACACACACTGCCAGATCTCCTCATAGTCCCCTCTGCCCTATATCATCTCCCCCTACCTCCCTTCTGCCAGCTCCCCCAGATATCCCTGATCCCCTTCTCCATAACACCTCCCACCAGATGTCCCTCTCCCATACCAGTTCCCCCCATATACTTCCTGCCCCCATACCAGCTCCCCCGATATATCAGCACATGAGATCCCCAGACATGCCCTCTGCCCCCTACCAGCTCCCCCCACATATTCCCCGCCCCCGTTCCAGCTCCCCCCACACATATCCCCTCCCTTGTACCAGCTCCCCACACACACATCCCGCCCGCTTCCCAGCCCAGCGGTACCCGGCCCGCCGCGGGATGCGGTGGCCCCAGGCGCCCGCTCGCGGCCCCTGTGGGGGAGGGGGTCTCCTCACCGCTCACCTGCGGGTTAACGAGACGGTGGCTGGTCTCCCCGGCGGCGGCGTCCCCGCTCCCGGTGACCGTGGCGGTGGCTGCGCGGCTTCCCCCTCCTCCGCCTCCTCCTCGGCTCCTGTCTCTTCCCACAGCAGCCAGCGAGTGGGGGAGGGGACAGGCCGAGGGGAGGGGGGGAAGAGTACCAGCAGCGGGACCGTTAGAGACCAGCCGCGAACTACAACTCCCGGCAGGCCACGCTCCGGGCACGACGAGGCCGCGAAGCGGCATCGGTAGCGAGGCATGCTGGGAGTTGTAGTCTTCCCCTCGCGAATGCCATTTTCCCCGGGACCAAAACGGGGGCAGTGCATGCTGGGACTTGTAGTGCTAGAATGTTAGCACGGTGGGAGCTGTAGGACTTCAGTGCGAGCGCCCTTCTTCCCCGGGGACAGGAAGAGGAGGAGGGAGCGTTCAATGCCGGGAGTTGTAGTTAAGGGTGGGGAAAAATGGGTGTCGAGCATGCCGGGACTTGTAGTCCTCCACCGCCCGCGACAGTCTGAGCTCACAGCGCTAGGGGAGCGCGGCCTGCTGGGGCATGTAGTGAACGCGCGAGGGAGGAGGAACGCGGAGAGCCTGGCGGACAGGGATCCCGGCGGGACACGGCGCGCTGGGACCGGTAGTCTTGGTACCCGGCCTAGTCATGGAGCGTGGCATGCTGGGGCCTGTAGTCATGGAGCGTGGCATGCTGGGACTTGTAGTCAATAGACCTGGTGCTGGAGCCCAAACCCCGGGGGAGTGTCAGACTCCTGTGAGCCTGGTTATGGAGAGGATTGGAGGGTGTTGTCCCCCCCCCGGCAGGCTTCTTTCAGGCACGGAATCCCACCCCCATATGCTCCCCTTCGCCTGGCTAGAGCTGCCCCCTCCCATATAGTTAGACTCATAGCGAGGAGGGATTTGAACTCCGCTCCCTATGTCTCCGGCCCACGACACGAACCCCTAGACCACGGTGTTTCCCATATAGAAATCCAACCACACCTTTCCTGGAGCATCAGCAGTGCTAAGGGGCAGAGCAGCCCAGAGAACCGTAGCCCCAGCAATGGGGTGTCAGGAGTCAGAGGCCTGACAGCCCCCCAAACTACATAGCCCCCCCAAACGTCCCCTGGCTCATAGCGGGAGCGCTGTCCTTCTCTTTCAAAGCGTTCCTTAAAACTCCCTCCTAGCCGTGGTCTTGCATAACTTTGTTCTGTCTCATCTGCATTTGACTAGCCTGGTGCTGTGGGCCCCCCTGGGGGAGTATCTGGGACGGGGTAGTGGAGCTAGATTATACACACGTCAACATTAGAATTTTTGACATTTTGACAACAAACAGGAATCTAACACCAAATTATACATAGAGGAAAACTGGTTGTCATTAAAAAAAATCAGTGTCAGCAGTTACCTGTGCGTATAATGGAATGCTCTGCTCTCCCAGATACCATGCTCTGCATCGTAACTATTGGTAAAATTATGACTTGTTAATGTTTGCTATTGTATTTCTTGTTCTGGAGGACAAGCAGAAGCTACAATCACGTAGTGGGTATGTGACAGAGAAGAAGCACTGCTTGGCAAGCTTGCATTTTTAGTACACGGGGAACATGGCCATGTAACAACCATTAGGGCTCTTCTGAGCTTGAGTACCTCACCCCCACCATGACATTTGTTTTTAATTTAAGGGAAGGAGGGAATTAGAGTAAGGAAATAAATTAAACAAAGAAAATTTACATCAGTAAGACTATAACCTGCTTTGACATATTGGAAAGTACCAGTCATGTTGTAACAGAGAACACTTCCCCCATGAGGTGTTTTGTTCACATCACTTCAAAATAATTAGATTATCAAATATATTCATAGTGCAAATTTAAAGAAATAAATAGAAAGGGGCCCTGATTCACCACTGTCCTGCTTTACTTTTATACCAACGTACTGACCTGTCGCTCATAGGTGCCAGCTCCATTGGTGGGTATGGAGCACCCACCAGCACATCCCCCGACCCGCCCTGGCTCACCTCTGCTCTGCCTCCTCCCCCGAGCATGCTGCTGTTCCGCTTCTCCCCTCTCCTTCCTGGCTTGCCGCACGAAAGCCTGGGAGGGAGGAGGGTGTAGGGGCAATGCGGCATGCCCAGCGGGGAGGAGGCAGGACCGGGGATTTGGGGAAGTTGTGAGAATGGGGGCAGAGTTGGGGTAGGGCTGGGGGAAGGCCCAGGCGGGTGCGGGGATGGGGGGGCTGAGCACACACCGGTGCCGGCTAAAGCCGGCACCTATGCTGTCACTTGTGTTTAAATCAGTGCAGTTACACTGGTGTAAAACTAGAGGAACTCAGTGGTGACTGAGGCTCCAAATCTGTTATCTTGAGCACCCATTATTGTAATATCTGAGCACATCCCAATCTTTAATGTATTTATCATTACAACAGCCCTGCAAGGTAGGGCACTGCTGTTATCCCCACTGTACAGACGAGAAGTGAGGTACAGAGAGACTAAGAGATTTGCTCAAGGTCATACAGGAAATCTATCACAAAGTAAGGACATGTACTAATGTTTCCCAGATCCTAGGTTAGTGCTTAAAAACCGGACCACTTCTAAACTGGCCACCTAGGCCACAGGAAAATGAAAAGACCTTGGGTGGTTACATTGGGTGTGGCATGAAGTCCAAATTGTTCAGTTATTTAGTTTTATCTGGAACTTTCAATCACTTTGTGGGATAATCTCTGGCAAGCCTGACTCATGTCATGGACCATTCTTTCAGGTGTGAGCAAGAGAATCTACAAAAAACCTGACAGGTAAGTAAGTGGCTCATTCAAAAAGCAAGTATCAAGTTATTTTCCTCACTGGATTTTAAAAGGGCGGTGTCTTAAAAAGGCACAATCACAAACAAAGGATCCTTCCATGAGCCTAGGATAAATTACTTTGGATGTATCTAGCCTGAAGTCTAGAATAATGAAGTTATCTCTGCATATTCAGATTTCTTCAGTTACCCTATAAAATGGATTTCTGACCATATGTGGAAAATAAAAGAATAATCCATTGTCAGAAAAGGGATAGCTTCTTTAGGAGACAAGCACTGCTTCCTCTTCTGCATTCCATACAGCACTGAGTGAGAGAGAGCTCAGAGAATAAACTGCCAAGGACAGGAGAAACCTGGGGGGAGAAATTAATTATGTTGGCTAAAATCTGCCTTCAGTTTACTTATTGCTATTTCTAAGTAGCACTTCCCTACCTCCCTACTTCGGTGTGTTACATTAGAGATTGGGAAATGCTCAGGTACTATGGTAATAGGGGCCAGGCAAGTATCTAATAGAACTAGTTGGCCCAACTCTGCTCTTGGTGGAGTCAACAGGAGTTAGGCCCCTGACTTCAGTGGGAATAAATTACTCCAGTGCAGAGCATGTTGGAAAATTCCACCCTGTAAGTGACTTTCCCAAGGTCAGGCACAGAGGAAATCTGTGGTAGAGCCACTATTAGAACCCAGATAAGAATGATTGATCTACTGATCAGCCTCCACACTGCCATTCTTGAGCCTTACCTATAATAAGATCATTGGCTGTATTGGTGTAAGTCAGGGCATAAACAGAGAGGTGTACGGCTGGAGGGGACCTTAAGTCATCTAGTCCAGGTGCTGCGCTGTGGCAGGACCAGAATTTGTCCCCCTACATTTGAACTGTCTATGGAGCTAAGATTCCCAAACTGGGTATTAGCTATTAATTCCAGCCTCATTTGCACGTGCCATTTAAACCTGTGCGCCGTAAAACTTCTTGACCTTCCCATTTCTGTAAATAGCAGTTCTGAACAGAGAATGAGTAGGGGCTACCTTAGGTAGTGTTAGGCATGATCCCATTCCTTTTTAAGCCCTTGAGAGTTTTCAAGTGGATCTCAATATGGGGCAGACCTTTAACAAACCCCTCACAGTCGTACCTAGACACTATAGGAGAAACACCAAAGGGCATATTTAGATTAAGAGGTTTTGCTCTCTTGCCCAGATGTCACTTTTGAGGCAGTTTGCATGGATCAGGCAGGGGGTGAAAGTCAGGACACCTGGGTTCTATTCGCAGACAGCCACTGCTCATCTCCTGTGTGACTTTGGACAAGTCACTTCACCACCCTGTGCTTCTGTTTCCATTCCCACCCTTCGTCCATAGGCACGGGAACCAGGTTTTTTTCAGGGCTCTGCTGCCACCCCATATCCCACGCTCCACTGCCAGGCCTGTGCCCAGCATCCTAACTGCTGCCTTCCACCTGGGGCTCCACTGATGGTCCCACACTCAGGATCCTGGCTGCCAGCCCTGTGCCCAGGGTCCCAGCTGCTGCCTTGCACCCAGGGCTCCGCTGTCAACAGTGGTGCTGGAACACTTTTAATAGTGGGAGTAAGGGGGCTGCCTTTGAGTACCCCTACTCTTAAAAGTGTTCCACACCTCTGCCTTTGTTCATCTGGCCTCTCCACCTCGCAAGCTCTCTGGAGCAGGGACTGTCTCTTGAGTGTTTGTGCAGTGCCCCAATCTCTGTGGGGGTCTCTACATGCTACTGTACAATGAATACTCAACAAGAAAGAGGTGACATGATCTCATTCTCCACCCATGAGTGTATGTTTCACACCTTCTTGCTGGCTCAAAGAACAGCTTGCCCCAGTATAGAGGATCTCAAGGGAGTCTGGGCATTTGGACCACATTTGCAAATCCTGGATATCTTGGAAGTTCTGTGGGCACAGACTGGACACCAGTGGTGAAATGCAACACTAGCACATGTATGCCTAAATCCACTGACATGAATGGAGTTACCCCACTTACTCTGAGTGTCCTTGCAGGCTGGAGTGAGGAGGTCATGACTGTAATTGGGTGCAGCTGGTGAGAGGGGAGAATGAAATCCAAAGTAGGTCAGTCCAGCTATAGAAGCCTCTCAAAAATGGATCCGTGTCTCCAGGGAAATTGTACAGGCTCCCCATCTCCTTAAACTGAAGAAGCACAGGTGCACTTTCACAAACTGAGCTTTGAGACACACAGCTGTTTAGAACAAAAGCCAGGTCTTTATATCTCCTTCCCAGCTGTGGATTTTCACATGCATGGGCTTTTTAAAATGCAATCACACAGATCAGGAGTGGGAGGAGCTGCATGCAGTCACTGGAGCAGCCACACCCTGGCTCTTCACCTTGTGTAGTCGAGCAAAGTGGGCACACACTGCTACTATTGTGATCTGGCAACTTTCAGACCCACTGTGGATTGGTGTAAAAGATCACACAACGAGGTGAGTTCTCACTGTAAGCTCCCCGCACATCACCAAAGCGCTGTTCAAGGACCAAAGTGTAAATGAGAAGCAGGACCCAAGTACAGAGACATGGACAACCTGGCCTATTGTGTGCACATTTGATCTTCAGAAGTGCTCAGTGCTGGCCTAACTCTGCCCCCGCTGAAGTCAGTGGTCAAGAGTACTCAGTATTGACCTCTCTCGGCTCCAAGGGAAGACAATGATAAAACACCCATTGGCTTCCACCAGGAACAGAATTAGGTCAATGCACAGTATTTTTGAAAATCTGTCCCCTTAGCTCCTGTGTGCTGATCTAATATTATAGACAGCACCATCTCCCAGACAACCTCAAACATTGTATTGTGCTGCTGTACGAGTTCCAAAAAGAGTCCAAGTCAATGAAACAGGTGAATGTTTCAAGAATCTAATCACACAAACAAAAATACTAACACAGAACCTTCACCCTGGCTTTGGAAACAGCAGCAATTCATACGGTGATAACTCCTTGCCCCATTCCCTGCCACCGTCACGGCTAGTTGAGTCCTGCAAAGACCAGACACTCTGCAGCACTGTAAAGCCAAAGGGGGAAAAGGTGAAAACCAATCATTTGAACCAAGTCTGTAATACCAGCCTTGGGCCCTGATCCTGCAATTGGAACTGCATGGGAGGGCCCATGTGCTTGTGCAGTGTTCCACTTACTTTAATTGGGTCTGGCGCAGAAGCACAGGGCTGCCTGTGCAGAGCCAATTACAGGATCAGGGCCTTCGAATAGGATCGGGTAAAATGGAGTGCATTATTGATAAGAATGACAGTAGCATCTAAAGGCCACTGCTGAGATTCAGGGGCCATTGTACTAGGTGCTTCACAAACACACAGGAAACGACAGTCCCTGTCCCAGAGAGTTTACAATCAAAACAAGACAGACATGCGAGGGTGGAGAAAAGGTGTATTACCCCATTTTACCGGTGGCAAACTGTGACACAGCAAGATTAAGTGATTTGCCCAAGAGTACCTAAAACTTTAACTCCTACAACAAGCCCAACCCTCAACATTACTAACGTCATGCTGGGGTGGAAAATGGAGGACATTGATACGCATTGTCCAGAAATAATGTTAAAATTACAGTTATGACTATCCCTGGCTCCTCTGCATAAGGGAATCACCACAAGGATTACACGGTGACTGCAAGAACCCTTAGTGTCCATGAGAAGATGTAGAGATGGAGACACTTTTAACTTGTCTCCTCGAAAGTAGGTCTTTTATCTGAGGTGACTAGCAGGTGGCTCCAGCTAGTTTGTTAAAGGTCAGTGTCTCCAAGAGAGGAATCAAAACCAAAAGAGAAGAGAAGCCTAGTATCAGATGCCATGCTGTGCAATTAGTAACCCTATGGATAAAAACAAGCAGGGGGTTACTTCAAATCAGGCCTGGCACTCCTGAGAGCTGACACAAGCACCATGAAAGTGATGCTTTTAATTGGAACACAACATGGGTTAGTGCTGACAGAGATACACTTATTCTAACACGCTCACATATATGAATATGTCAGATATTCATATCAATGCAATCAATATGTATAATCTGCCTTTATTTCAGTGTGTGCATATTCAGATATTAGATACATACTAACATATATTGTGGTTAGATGACAGATACAAATACATAAGTATTGGGATTAGGCTAGACTACAATAAAATTGGTCTCCAGTGACCATGTAAGGTAGCAACAAAAACCACTTTCTTAATTGCCCTTAAGGAAGCAATTGAAGAATTATTAACCATACATTGGGAAAGGCATTTCAGAAGACAGCTTGACTTACAATACTAGTGCCTGCTACAGGTTTTGCTGTGAGTACATCTAGTTATGAAGTGTATTTTCCACAAATGCAAACGTTCTGTTAATTTTTATAGAGCAAGAGACATAAAAACTTACATAAAACCTTCTAGGAGCCATTGCTCACTAAACAAAATCGGAGTGAATGGAGCGCAATTCAAACGTGAGCATCTGTTACTCAGATCCCTTTGGCCACAAGAGAGCGAAGACCAAAAAACCCAAGCCCATCTCATATTCATAGCATGCTTCTCCAAAGCTGTTTATGGACCTGCTAAAACTGTTGCTGCTGGAGATGCCTTCATTGTTTGGGTGAGCTCCCTGAGTGGGAAGGAGTAATTTAGTCTTTAGAGTGGAAAAAAAAGCTTTTTGAAAAATCAGTGGGAGTGTTCCTGTTGGGAGGTGAAGAATCAAAATCTCAATTTGATTGGAAATGTGTCAACCTCTTGGGGGGAGGGACTGTCTTCTAATGAGTGTGTGTACAGCACCTCACACAGCAGGGTCCTGATCATGGTTGGAGCCTCTACGGGGTTACCATCACACAAATTATTATTATTAGGGCTATCAAATGATTTTTAAAAAATCACCATTAATCGCACTGTTAAACAATAATAGAATACCATTTTTTGAATGTTTTCTACATTTTTAAGTACATTGATTTCAATTAGAACACAGAACACAAAGTGTACAGTGCTCACTTTATATTTATTTTGATTACAAATATTTATGTTGTAAAAAAACAAAAGAAATAGTATTTTTCAATTCACCCTCATAAGTACTGTAGTCCAATCTCTATTGTGAAAGCTGAACTTACAAACGTAGAATTATGTACAAAGAATAACTGCACTGAAAAATAAAACAATGTAAAACTTTAGAGTCTGCAAGTCCACTCAGTCCTACTTCCTGTTCAGCCAGTCACTCAAACAAACATGTTTGTTTACATTTGCAGGAAATCATGCTGCCCACTTCTTTACAATGTCACCTGACATTGAGAACAGATATTCACACGGCACTGTCGTAGCCGACGTCGCAAGATATTTACGTGCCAGATGCACTTCAAGCACCATTCCAGGGGATATACATCCGTGCTGATGATGGGTTCTTCTTAATAACAATCCAAAGCAGAGCAGACTGATGCATGTTCACTTTCATCATTGAGTCAGATGCCACTAGCAGAAGGTTGATTTTCTTTTTTGATAATTCAGGTTCTGTAGTTTCTGCATCAGAGTGTTGTTCTTTTAACAACTTCTGAAAGCATACTCCACATCTCATTCCTCTGATGATTTTGGAAGCCACTTCAGATTCTTAAGCCTTGGGTTGAGTGCTGTAGCTATTGTTAGAAATCTCACATTGGTACCTTTTGTGTTTTGTCACATCTTCAGTGAAAGTTTTCTTAAAATGAACATGTGCTGGGTCATCATCCGAGACTGCTACAACATGAAATATATGGCAGAATGTGGGTAAAACAGAGCAGGAGACGTACTATTCTCCCCCAAGGAGTTCAGTCCAAATTTAATTAATGCATTTTCTAAAATAAGCGTCATCAGCATGGAAGCATGTCTTCTGGAACGGTGGCCAAAGCATGAAGGAGATACAAATGTTTAGCATATCTGGCACGTAAAAATCTTGCAATGCTGGCTACAAAAGTGCCATGTGAACACCTATTTTCATTTCTGGTGACATTGTAAATGAGAAGCCAGAAGTAGTATCTCCCGTAAACGTAAACAAACTTGTTTGTCTTAGCAATTGGCTCAATCAGAAGTAGGAGTAAGTGAACTTGTAAGATCTATAGTTTTAGAATGTTTTATTTTTGAGAGCAGTTATGTAACAAAAAAACCTACAATTGTAAGTTGCACTTTCATGATAAAGACATTGCACTATGGTACTTGTATGAATTGGAAAAACACTATTTCTTTGGTTTATCATTTTTAGAATGCAAATATTTGTAAAAAATGTAAAGTGAGCACTGTACACTTTGTATTCTGTGTTGTAATTTAAATCAATGTATTTGAAAATGTAGAAAAACATCCAAAAATAGTTCAATTGGTGTTCTATTGTTTAACAGTACAATTAAAACTATGATTAATATTTTTCATTGGGATTAATTTTTGAGTTAATCGCAGAAGCTAACTGCAATTAATCAACAGCCCTAATGATTATATTGTTAATATTAGTCATTTAGATTACATGAAACTCTGGGATGAAGTCTTTCGTTGACCCCTTTGCTCCTCTAGTACAATGGAACACTCTACCAGCAGCAGATAGAGGTTTCTCAGGGAACAGTTCCTGACGCCAAATGAACTCCCCAGAAGTTCGGCTTTATCGTAAACCTCACGACTGCCGGCTCTGAGTCAATGGCACATTTATTTGACCTGTCTTCTCTAACATAAACATACAGCAGCAGGTGAATACATAAAAACAATTACAGAACAAGACACTTCTCCCTTAGGGGAGAAAATGACAGAAGAAACATGTGACAGAGGTTAGTCATGTTACTTAATACGCTATTGGTAGGCCCTTAGATACTACAGAGATGAGCATAGTATAAAAACCTACATGGAGTAGAAAAGTGGTGTGTAATTGGATTATGGTAGCACTTTATTAGAAGGCCATGAGCAACCCATTGTTGGTCCCCTGAGTAAGCCATTAAGGCAGTTTTCACTGTAATCTGTCTACTCAACATAATGTCTATTCAATAAAAATAGATTAGAAGGTCACTGTCAGGCAGTTTAGTGTGAAAATGTAGGTATTGTCGAAAAGTACTTTACGAATGTTTTAGGTTTTTTTGTTCATTTGAAATTAAAACAATATCTTTCTTTTGATCAAAGCTTTCCTCTGCAGTGTTTGCAGACTTACCCATGAGAGCCGGGAAGGGAATTGGATGAGCTTTTTTTTCCAAATTTCCAAACTAATCAAATTGCAAACTACACAAACAAACCAACACCATAAAAAGTAAACTTTTATCAGTAAAATTCCTGTCTGTTATGATTTGTAAACACAGAGCCTGCACCCTGCACCCCAATACCCTGCCCCAGCCCAGGGCCTCCTCCCCCACCCAAACTCCCACCCAGAGCCTTGGGCAGGTGGGGCAGAGTTTGGGCTGGTGCAGGTTCTGGGCACCACCAAAATTTCTGCAAACCTGCCACCCCTGCCCGGAAACACTCTGTTGTTCAGCTAGGACAGCGATAATGAGTGAAGGGAAAGACCTGACTAGAGGAAAATAGAATGAGCAAGCACTTGAGAACCAGTCAGTGAAAGTGACCAGCCTACTTTCACCGTGGAAGCTCAGCTTTTAGGGTACGCACAAATCCCATTGATTTCCAGTGGGAGTAGATGTGCCCATTTTACAGACCCAGTCCCAATTTTTGGGTCTTTTTCTTATATAGGTTCCTGTTACCCCCCACCTCCATAGTGATTTTTCACATTTGCTGTCTGGTCACCCTAAGTGAGAGCTGGGCACATAACTCACTTAAATCCCCAACAAGGAGAGGGTGAAGAGTAAACTGGATTGTAGCAGGGGGCTGACTCACCAACACAGCACCTCCTGCTGGTCATCCAGGAATTAGCTCAATTCCAGCTCTCCAAGCACCTCCTCCTAGCCAGTGTCTCACTGCCACAGAACCCATGTCCCTTCTAGACCACAGTCCTTGGGGTTCAGCCCTATGGCAATCCCCATGGTCTGGGTCTCCTCTCCCAAGAGCCCCCCCATCCTCTATACCCACCTTGCCTCAGGGGCTACTACCAGTCATCATCTAACCCCTTTTCTCTAGGGCAGTGGTTCTCAAACTGGGGGTCACGACTCCTCGGGGGGTCGCCAGCCGCCTCCCGAGGGGTCGCGAGCTGCTTGCGCTGCTGAAAAGCCGCCGAATAGATTACTTCCGGCTTCAGCAGCTTTTCGGAGGACATGCCGCGCTATTTCGGGAGCGCTTGCATTTCTGCCGAAAATAGCCGCCGAATGCGGAAGTAATCAATTTGGCGGCTTTTTGGCAGACATACAAGGGTCCGCCATGTCGAAAGAGAAAGCAAAAAAGAGTCGCAGTTCTCAATAGTTTGAGAACCGCTGCTCTAGGTCAAGCTGAAGCCTGTAAAGGCCACTCATCACTGACAAGGGGGTTGGAACTACTGTCTTTCTTGGCAGCCCCAGTACCTTCCCTGGCCTTTAGCCAGGCCTCAGCCTGGGACTTGCCTGGCCCAAGCTCCCCAGCTCTGCTTGCCCTTCCCAAGCATGCTCTGCTCTGCGTAGCCTGTGGTCCTACACAGCTAGATCCTTCCCACTCCAAGGATGGAGTAAAACTGAACCACCCCCTTTCTTAGCTCTTATAGGCGGGCCAGCTGTGGCCTATTGGGTGTGACCACAGCTGTGGCTGCTCTTAACCCCTTTTCTAATTGAGTCTCAGCAATACCCCTCTCCAAGGGCTGCTTGTAACCCCTGCTCCGCTGGAGTGGGGCAGCTGCCACAGTACATGTATGTTTCAAATTCCTTCTCTTTTAGTAATCTGTGGTTTCATTAATAATAATCTCGAGGGAAAGTTGTTATTTCTAATCCTTTTTGACCACTTGCACGAAGGGCTGATGGTGATTTTACATTGTGTCCTGCATTGACTTCCCCTCACCTTTATTCTGCCCTCCCTAGCTTTTACCAGTCACAAAGGAATAACCACCTGACTTGTCAGAGGGAGGGAAAATACACCTCACAGGTGACTGGGGCTTGGTACTGCCATTGCCTACGTTAAGGGTTCTTTTTGTTGGGATGACGATGGGTGGGCTTGTCCTCTCTAGGCAATCAGAAGGGCAACAAGGTTTTTCATGCTGATATGTTTCCAGCATGGAACCCTCCTGCATTTTCAGTGCAGATCACGCCACAACTGGTTGTGCACAATGGTAATAATACACAGGAATCCTTTACACCTTCTCTCAGAGCATCTCAAAGGGCCCTACAGTTGTTCATGAATGAAATGCCTGATCTCTTGCCCCTCTATTTACCCACCTGTCAGAGCACAATGAGCCTTTGGCCTTTAGCCCCAGACTCCTCCTGGGATGTTCCTCACTGTAGTCACCTCCTACCCTGCCCCCAAAGCACATTTCCAAGAGCATAGTAAACAGGAGGGTGAGTTCTGATGACACCACAATGTGGATGTTAGAATCAGGCAGCCAGGCATCTAAAAGCTACCATTTGTACCTGCAAAGTGAACACAGTTTAAAAAAATCAGGCCCTTAAAATATTAGGCCAACTTTGTTAATTTTTTTTGATAGCATGAGAACAGGACAATACAGCAATATTTTAATGATATTTCACATCTGATCACTTGCAGTTTTAAATACACTGTGTCCTACATTTGCTCCAGCCTATAAAAACACTGAGTATATTGTTTTTTGTTCCCTCTGGGTTATACTTCTGTTCTTCCCCCATCCCTCCACCCTTGGAATAAACTTGGTGTCCTATCTCCCTGACAATTGGGGCCAGCAGCCAACCAGAACCCATTAGTGCAATGCTACAGATTTTCAGCACCATGAAAATCTGCTGCCATTTTAAATAGGGCATCTATTTATTTCAGTCAGCAGCATGTCCTTTTGCTGTCAAGAAGACAAATTATTCCAGTCCTGTGGCAGAGCTCACAATATGAGGGAGGAAGTTTTAGGAACTATTATATCAAACTGTGGAATACATCGAGGTTCAAACTAGTACTCGCAGATAACCTGGAGCAAGTAAAAATTTCAGCCAAACTCTTACCCTTCCAAAGGGAGTCTTGTTATTAATTCATTGTAGAACAAAGCATCTGTCCCAACCCTGAAACCTGATTTCCAAACATGCATCTTTCTAAAAGGCTTAGCGCAACTGGATTGTTTTGATATCTGATTCTCTCTCTGTGTGTGGGGTGGCGGGGGTTTGCTGAGCAGAGACCTGATACAGAATTACAATTTACCCCCTTTGTAATCAACCTGCAAGCAGCTGGATTAATGTAATTCCTTCTGATGTTCAACTCAGTAAATTCAGCACTGGAGGAAAGGGAGGGGACAAAAAGAACTTTATATTGAAAAAACCTACCTAGAATAAGGGACTTTTGTATTTAGGGCTGCCAAATGCTTATTAAACCTCTTTATTATTATTACCACCAACCAGGCCTTTGACATTAAATAACCAGACTTGTATTTTAAGCCTTATAACACCAACCAGCCACTGGGGATTTCCTTTGCTAAGTCATCTTGGGCTAGATTGTTTCCCACATACAAACAGTGCAATGTGAAAAAAGCATTCTTGCCTCTGGTACAATGAAAAGACCGCTCAGAGAAGCTTTGTATTTAATTCCCTTAAAACTGTCTGTGTGAAAGTATATGCATTTACATGCCCCTGGGTATGTTATATACTGTGGGAGCAGATATGCTTGTGCTCCACCTGGCAGAAGGGTTACACTCAAAATTAGACACGCACACATGCCTAAGTGCCTTCCTGAATGGGAACCTTAAACATTTACTTAAATGCCATTGGAACTGATGGAGTTTCATGGGAAATCAATGTCTCTGGGCCATTAGAAGAGATACATATGCACAGAAAGAGAACACAATATGGTGTGGGGCGGTGTAAAAGTGGGACTGGGATGAATTTGGCATGGCTGCTTTACTTACAAGACATACAGCAATGAGTGAGTTATAGAGATCATCCCAAACTGAGGAGATTGGGGAGAAGACCAGGAGACAAAGCAAAAGAAGATGGAAGTTTATACACAACCTGACTGTCTTTCTAAAAGAGCATCTCTAACAATCTCAAATTATAGAGTTGTTGCAGAAATCACTGGGTGAAATACCACAGCACCAGGTCAGACTAGATTATGAGAATGGTCTTCCTTGACCTTAAAAATGTATTCATCTATTAAGGACTGAGGCATGATCCTTGGGATTCATATAGATGAACTGAAATACTCATTATTTTTCCCCACAGAAAGGAAGACATTCATTTTAAAACTGTTTAAATAGAGACAGGTAGGTTTCTAGTCACTCTCACATTCTGTTACTGATACACAGGTACAAAGGTGTGATGCTGGAGTTCCAAATATAATTCCATAAATGTTTACAGAGAGGGCTGATGGCACCACTTATTATTAAAGCTGTCTCTCACTGCCCATTAGACAGTCCTGTTTTTGGTTGCTTATAACTTTGCCAAACTTCAATGGATATTTTATATGACAGGTGTCTGCCTCAGACTGAATTTTGGAAGGAAATTCCAGCCCCAATTGGTCAGTTATTTCTGAGAACTAGGATAGAGAAAAATGTGTTGTTTTGCCCAGCTTAAATAATTTGGGTGCTCTTTTTCTTTGAGAAGTTCTAGTACTCCCATGCTTTGGAGCCAGGACTTTAAAGTTGGCAAAGGGGCAGCCTTTGTGGAAGGGATGTGGTGTCATTCCTGTGACAAACCACTCAAATCTGGCTAAATTACAAACCTGATAAAGAAGCTAACAGAAACAATCAGTTTGTGCAAGCTCAGTGGAGACCTATTAGCATTTTGCATCAGAAGTCCCCCATAATTCCATCTACACTGGGCATGTTCCAGCCCCAACAGGATCTTCCCTGCAATACTGAGCTGCAACAGGCCAGTCACTTAAGAGTAGGGAGCCTGTCTGTCTATGCACTGAATGAGGCTGGGGTCCTGTGGAAAAAATAGTATGTGGTCATGTAATTAAAGACTGTATGATACTGCATACACAGAATGGGGTGGAATTAAAGTTGCACAGGCAACCTTACTTCTGCTGTTTCCTTACTGTAGTGTTGTTAGCTTTATAACCTTAATAGTGTTATTTGTGTGTGTGTAATAAGTGTTCCATTCCAATTACAAAAAATTATTTGCACAAAAACTTTCCTCTGCTTGGAACTCAAATATCACCCCCATTGTGCTAGTGCTTCAAATGTGGGGTGTGAAGATGACTAGAAACCTTACTGAGTGTCCTTTTCAGCACCTATTAAATTCATTTCTTTTTTTCTCCTTTAGATGAAAGAAGAACATTTCCATTCACCTTCTGTGAAACCCAAGCCCCTGATCCTTCAGTTCTTCCTCATGTGGATACTCCTGAGCTTTCTCCCCTTTATATCAAAGGCACTATTTCCAGCAGTCAGTATTGCATGATCAAGCCTCAGAGGTAGTTATCCAGCAGGTGACAGCAGGAAACATCTGATTGATCAAGCTGTGTCCAGCTGTGGGTGACAAACAAGATCAGAGGAATCTGTCTGCGGGTGAAGCCTGGCCCTGTATGATGAGTGGTGATATGGGATTGCCCATTACCCAGAGAAGCAGGCTAGGCCTTTATTGCCTCTTGCCATAGTACTGTCTCATTGTCACTTACTTACTGCACAGGTGGCTTTTAGGTGATGTGGAGTATGAGAATGAATGGAATGTGCAGCATTTGTCAAATCCTCACGTATATGTAAATGTCCTCTTCCAGAGGACACATCTTAACCCACTTGAGCTGATCTGATATGTGAGTACAGTTTGGAGACAGACTGAAGCTCCAGAGTAAAGTGGCTCCTTTCATACACATTAAAAATAAACAGATGGTTTCCATCCTTCATGGTGACAAGACACAATCAGCATCATAGTAAGAACTTCTCCTAATCTCTTTGTGTTTCAGGCTGTGCTCACGTTGGGAGCAGAATTCTGCTTTTCCAGGGGCTCCCTATTCCAGACAGTGTGTTCTAGCTCAGGACTGGACTGGGACTTGGTAGACTTGGATGCTATTCCCATCTCTGCCACTATCCTGCTGGGTGACCCTGCACCATTTCCTACACCTCTCTTTTCCCTCCTGCCCTTTGACTCTCTGGTCTAGTTACACTGCAGGATGTTTCGGGCCAGGTCTGTTTCTCACTGTGTGCGTACAGCACCAAGCACACCGTGGCCCCAATTTTTGTTGACATCTCTAGGCTGCTTACAGCAGCGCCTGGAGGTTCCAGTCAGGGGCACTATACAAATATACAAGAGACAATGTCTCTGCTCCAGATTGCTTATAGCCACCTTGTTATTAATATCTCTGCCGTCTTTCAAATATCTTCTCGCTCTCTGCTCATCTTCCTACTCCCTCCATTCACCTACAACTGGCCTCTTCTCTGATCCCTTCACCTGATTGTGACATGCTTTGTGAAACTCCTCCCCTGCTGCTCCTGCTGCCTGAAATGGCCTTTCACTGGCTCTCCATCTCTTTTCCTCCTGGACTTTTGTCTTTTGACATGGTACCCACCTCCTGTAGCTGAGCAAGGGGTCACGCCTCAAGGCAGTTTCAAAGCTAGCCCCACTGCAGAATAAAGCGGTACAGTAGTTTCCTTTTTAACTCAAATGTGCATGTGTCCATGTTACCCTGTCTTTCTTCAGTGTGGCTGCTGTGATTCGGTGATACCAATAGCCATTCCTGACCACAGGAGTCTGGCAGAGCTGCATGTTTCTTCATGGTATGCACAGCCAGGATGCCAGCAGCATGAGCTGTTGGCTCAATATTTCGGAGAGTGCTTTTAGATCCTTAGATGGGAGGTGTTATGGGTTGCACCCCTTGGGAAGCCACCTGATGTGCTGAGATACCACTGAGTCTACCTGTTCTGCCAGCATGGTCCACTTCTAACCTGTCTCGCTGAGCCAGGCTATTAAAGCCTCCTCTAACTACAATACACAAACAGGGCCACACCCAACTGCAAATCAACTCTGGGAAGACTCAGCTTAAGGGACTTGCCCCCAGCACTCAGGTGTCCACCTCCCTTGGAGTGCAGACCCAAAGATATATTATGAACTTTGCCCCCTCCCTCAATGTGGAGAGAGGTGCACACACTTCTTCCCCATCCCCAGTTAGAAATTACAGAAACTTGGTTTAATAATAAACAAAACACATTTTATTAACTAGAAAAAGCAGCTTTTAAGTGGTAAAAGGGGTAACAAACAAAACAAAGCAGATTACTAAGCAAATGAAACAAACATGCAAACTAAGCTACTTTCACTAAAGAAATTGGTTACAAATAGTATTTCTCACCCTAGATATTGTTGCAGGCAGTTTTCACTGTTTCTGTGGTTCAGAGTTCCAGTTATATTCCTTTTCAGAATGGACCCCTGTCTCAGTTTGGACTCCCCCTTTGCCTTCCCTTCAGGTTGCTTTAGCAGTCTTTCTTCTTGGGCAGACAGGCCGAGGAGAGGAGTCTTGTTTGCCTTCTTCCCATCCCTTAAATAGGATTTACATAAGGTGGGACCCCCCTTCCCTTACAGTGGAAAATTTCAAGAAGTCCCAGGTAATGTTTAGCATCAGGTGACAAGATCACCTGACACAGTCAGCGTCAGTATGGAGGGTCCACAGGAGGGCTGAGCTTTTCACAGTCCATTGTCCTCACTGATGGGCCATCCACCCTGTCTGACTTTTTCATGGTTGTACCTGAAGTGTCAGTGGTGGGCATCACCCAGAGTAGCAGAGCTGAAATACAGATGCATAGTCAATATTCCTAACATCAGATACAGAAATGATACTAGGCATATACATTGGATAATCACATTCAGTAAATCAGAACCTTTCCAATGCTATCTCACAAGACCGTCTTGCATGAAGTATATCTCAGGTATGTCATATTAATACCATAAGCATATTTTCAGAAGGAATATGGAATGTTACATCACAGGAAGGGCTACAGAAACACTCACTGTAGCTCTGCACCTGGTCACCAGCTCCTGGCACGGAAGAGCTCAGAGCTGTCTGAGACAGCAACCACTTGAGACCCCGGGGCAGGGCTCAGCCTATATGAGCAGACAGGCTGCTTGTTAACCCACAGGACAGGTTCTGCCTAAGGCCCCCCGACACAGGATGTGATTTGTGCAAACACAGCCCAGGTACACCAGTGGGTCTCAAACACCTTTTAATACATTTAACACCATTATAAACACTGGAGGAAAAGTGGAGTTTGGGGTGGAGGCTCGCAGCTCGCCGTCCCCCATGTAGGGAAACACTCCTGCGTCGCGGGGTGTGTGGGGGGGTGTGTGTCTGTCCGGGTCCGCCGGGATCACGACTCTTCTCCCCTCCCCAAAGCCTTACGCAAGGGAACAATCCCTGTGCGTGCAAGTGTTTGTTTCTCTCCTGTGATCTCCTCCTAAGCCGATCGAGGCACCAGCCCGTCCTCTCTGCTCATAGGCTGAAGCGCGACTAAAAATAGACCGCCCGGGCTGCGGGGAAGGGTCCCCGGTGGAGCCTGCCCGGCTGTTTCTGCGAGTCGCGCCCAGCTCCGCCCTGCACAGGGGACTTGGGTACAACCCTGCGCCAAACCTGTCCCTCTGCAAGGCACCCACTCGGAGCTTGCAGAGGGGCTCAAGAACCTCAAGCCCCGCTTCAGACGGTCTGAGCAGGGGAACCTGCCTGCCCGGCTCTGGGCGCATCCAGCCTGCAAAACAACCAGCCGGTGGGAATGAACCAGAGCGGCCCCTTTGCATCCTGGGCGTTGTAGTTCCGGCCCGGGTTACCCTGCCCGGGCAGGCAGCCGGCTGCAAAATACAACTCCCAGCGTGCTGCGCGAGCAGAGCTCCAGCCGGGGGGGGCGGGCGGTGGGCGGTGGTGTGCGCGTTCCTGGCTCGCGGGGGTCACCCGGCTGGCCCACGCGTCACAGAGGCGGGGGTTCTAGCCGCGGCGCGTGGCGGGGTCCTGCATTGTCCCAGGTAAAGGATGCGCCGAGCTGGGTGCTGCTGGGGGGGGCAGGGCGTGGGTACCATGCTGCCGCGCCGGCTGTAAGTTCGCCCGGGCTGGCGTGGGATTTGTTTGGCAGCAGCCGGTGGGGGCGAGGGGTTCGCAGCTGGTGGACCGGGCACAGGCGTGTCCCGTGCCCGTGGATTTCCACGGTGGCCGCTGCTCGCTGTCAACACGAGTGGTCCAGTGAAATGTGCACATAAGGGGGATGCCCCTGAGCGGTTTCCACCCGAGGACAGGTGATGTGTCTGGAGGGGAGTTAGGTGACATCCAGGCGTTGTCCCGGGGTCTGGGTTAGAGATGTGAGTGGCTGTACTGCATGGCGCTGTGAGGATACCCGTGGGTAGTTTATGAATACTGTGTATTTGTCCATAAACACTGAAATATGTGACACCACTCACTTTGCGTGTTCCTAGATTGGCTCTCAGATTGTATGTAATATACATACCTACTGATATAAGTTGGTAAAATCTCTTATTTACCCCCAAAGAAGGACTGAAACAGTGTTGTGCCTTGCTATGCTTGAGTTAAAAGAAATGGGTGTATTCCTATCTATCTGTTACTCCCACTGTTTGGCTGTTGCTTTTGTCAGGGTAGTTAAACACTGGAACAAATTGCCTAAGGAGGTTGTGGAATCTCTGTCACTGGAGGTTTTTAAGAACAGGTTAGACAAACACCTGTCAGGAATGGGTTAGTTAGTTATTGCCTAGTTCTGCCATGTGTGAGTGCAAGGGACTGGACTAGATGACCTCTCAAGACCCCCTTCCAGTCCTACCTTCTATATTTTTTATGCACTAATGGGCTTTTAAAACTCTAGTAAGAACAAATGTTCATCCATTTGCAACACTTGTTTGCTTTTTGCCAATGAATCACAGTGGAAAGTTACCAAAGCCTTTGGGAGTTATTGCCTGTGTTTACAGGCATGTTCTGGATTTCTCCACTTACATATACAGGAGAGCTGCTAATCCCTAAATCCCAATATGATTAATAGTGTAAAGAAAGGTAGCTGGAGTTTTTTCCCTCCTCAGTTCATATCACACAGATAATTAAATACTGCAGCTATTTGACCCAGATTAGCTCTTAAATTTAGAACCCAAAATACTTTCTTGTCAAAGTTGCTAACGCAGGGGTGGCCAACCTGAGCCACAGAAGGAGCCAGAATGTACCAATGTACATTGCCAAAGAGCCACAGTAATATGTCAGCAGCCCCCATCAGCTCCATCCCCCTCCCCACTCCAAGCACCTCCCACCCACCAGTAGCCCAGCCAATCAGCACCTCCCCATTAGCTGTTTTGTGGTTTGCAGGAGCCTTTGGGAGGTGTGGGGGGGGGGGAGGAGTGAGGGCATGCAGTCTCAGGGGAGGGGATGGGAAGGGGTAGAATGGGGACAGGGCCTATGGCAGAGCAGGGATTGAGCAGTGAGCACACACATGCACCCCCGGCACATTGGAAAGTTGGCACCTGTAGCTCCAGCCCTGGAGTCAGTACAAGGAGCTGCATATTGACTTGTGAACAGCCATATGTGGCTCCAGAACCACAAGTTGGCCACTCCTGTGCTAGGGGAAGCCTGCATGTGGAAAACCCAGTAGCAGCTTTGGGGAAAGCTGCTGTGTTTGTTTGTTTGGTGATGACAGACCTCACTGTGGTTGTTTATTTTAACTCTGTGCCTTTGATGTTCCTTCCTTGATAGGTCTGGAAAGGCCCTTTAAAGCCATGGCATTGATGAAGAGCGGCTGGCTTTGGAGACAGAGTAAGTTCAATCTGTAATTTAGCTGCGTCATGCCCAGAAGATCTCTCTCTATTTGAGAAGGGAGGGGTACAGTGGGCTGGCTTATCCTCACTGTGTCCTCATTGTTGGAGGTATTTGGGGATAACTTTTTCCCTCACATGTTTTGGGTAGCTGGCTGATGTGCTTATCACATGCACAGCCTGGATCCCGAGCGCTTAAACATTTCATGTTAACCCACTGGCTGCAGGATAGCATGTTGGCCTCGAGGACTGGGCTCCTGGAGTTGCCCTAAAATGTGTAAGAACTTGATAGCAGATAATTCTGTCTCTGATTATAGAGATCTACTAAAGTGTATGCGCTAGTTCAATAACAAGGTACTGGGCTCAGTGTAAGAGTTACTTAGCGTGACTGGTTTCTGTTATGCAAGAGTCCGGCTAGATGGCTCCATCTGGCCTTACAAATCTAGGCTGTCTTTCTGTTTGTGAAAACCCAGGACATGTGACTTCCAGTACTGGGCTATGCTGCCTGAATAGCAGTGCCCTGGTAATGACATTAAGGCTATACCTGGCGTGCCATTCTGCTCCTGTCACACCAGTGGGGCCTGGGATTTACTGCAACAGCACAAGGCTGTCACAAGCACAAGCTCTTGGCTTTGTTGACATAACTTTCATGGTAGCAAGCTGTGGGCAAGATTTTGTCCCCTTATTTTGGGGGATCTCAAACCGGGGGTTGCGGTTTGCAGGAGCCTTTGGGAGGTGCGGGGGAGGAGCGAGCTTCCGTCGCCGCTTGAAAGCTGCCGAATGAATAACTTCTGCATTCGGCGGCTTTTTGGCGAACATACAAGGATCTGCCGCGGCAGCCGAGGAAGCAAAAATGGGTCGCGGTTCTCAAAAGTATGAGAACCGCCGCCTTATTTGCATTTGGTGAGGAATTCTTCACCCAAGGAAGTCACCCAAGAGACTACTCTGGCAAGTAATTCATTACCCAGGTGAGTCAAGGGTTAGTGGTCTGGCCCCACAGTAGCGTTTTCTGTCCCTTCCAGCAGCCTGGTAGCTGAGAGCTCAGCATGTGACCAATTTACTGCGATTGCTCATTTGGGGCAGGCTTTATTTTTAAAGCTCTTGCTAGGGGCCCTAATTAAAACTTTTTGGCCATCCCTATTTGAACTATATTGGGCAGGGTTCTCCACTGCTCTATGCTTTGTGCAGTCGCCTGCCACTGGGTGAGACACAGCCATTTTGATCTGGTGTCACCTTCCACTACACTTTTCCCACTACACAAAGGCCAAGGCAGAGGAGAATCAGACCCCGAGTGCCCCTAAATACTCTAGGGGCTTTACA
The DNA here is from genome assembly GCA_007922305.1 of Dermatemys mawii. Taxonomy (NCBI): domain Eukaryota; kingdom Metazoa; phylum Chordata; order Testudines; family Dermatemydidae; genus Dermatemys; species Dermatemys mawii. The sequence goes on along the minus strand of ML677344.1, from coordinate 4,447,758 downwards.
TGCAGAGACTATAGTGAACAGGACCATGCCCCAAAGCACTTGCAGTAAAAGCAGACATGAGGAAGAAAGACAAAAGGTCTCAGTAGTAAACCTGACTATATACAGAAGGTATAAGGAGCCTGCTTACTCACCGTGCAAGCTGTCTACTCTACAGCACTGGACCCTACGTGGGGGCCAAAAGTAACACAGCTGCTAGCCTCTTCCTCAGATGGGCAGGAAGTAGAAATCCAAAGCTCTCCCCCCACCCATGATGCCAGGCCAGCAGAGCTGAGCCAGAATGAAGGGGGCAGTGAGTTGTGCCATCAAAAGAGCTCAGGCATCTTATTTTGCCCATATAGTCAGAGGGCAGCAAGGACAGAACTGTGACTTTGCGGGTAAGTCTACACTTCAAGCTGGCAAGGTACTTTCCACCTCAAGGAGATGTACGTGCGCTAGCTCTGAGTGCACTAGAAATGAAAGCAGAGCTATGGAGAGTGAGCAATGGGATGGCCAACCTGATGGTAATCCCACTTAAGGTCTGCTGTTATGCACTCAGCAACTCAGGCTGGGTGTCTGGTCTGTGTCTCCAGTAAGATAAGCCTTTGATAAGTCAGAACCTACATAGGGGAGATGAATACCCCAAACTAAAAGGGCTTTTTAATTTAGCTACCAAAAGCAGAGTGAGATCCAGTGGCTGGAAGCTGAAGTCAACAAAGCTCTCCTTGCTTCAGCGAGGCGTGTGTGGCGCTCAGAGGTTATGAGAGTTAGAGGTTAGATGCTTTGCCCCATCAGCAGCCCTGCAGGAGGAATGTGCTACTATGTGGACGGCAGACGTCTGTCTGGATTTTGCCCTAACCCCCTTCCTCCTGGCTATTGCAGGTTCCATTTTGCGACGCTGGAAAAGGAACTGGTTTGTCCTGTGGCTAGACGGTGGCCTTGTATATTACCAGGATGAGACCCAGCGTGACCTGGAGGGCAGGATCCAGATCAAATTCAACTGCCGGGACATAAAGACTGGCCGCGAATGCAGAGGTGAGCAAATGCCTCTGGGGGTCCCGTTGCACCTCACGCTTTCTACGCCCTTGTAGTGTGCTGCTGGGATAGGGACTCTGTCTAGTATGGAGCTGAGCATTCTGGTGCTCTTTGGTGAATAATACTACTGCTTCATTTATCCATTGATTACACTGCCCTTTACAAAAAGAGGCCAGTATCTTTGTCTTCCATTGTATTAAAGGGGAAACTGAGGCACAGACATGCAGTGGCAAGGTCACAGTGAGTCAGTGGCAGAATCGAGATTAACACCCAGCTCTGAGACTTAGTACAATGCTCTACCCGCTGGACTGTGCTGCCTTTCATGTTCACACTCAGTACTGTAGCCTTGTTGGACTTGCTCGATTTAAAGGGATACTGTAATAAAAATAAACTATCCGTTTCATGCGTCTGTTCTGGGGTTCTGTCCTTGCTCTTTCGGCTCACCCTGCCCCTGTCCTAGTTATGACCTCCCGGCTGTGCCGGGTGCTTTGGCTGTGTGGTGATCCATAGTGATGCTCTGCAGATTTGCTTAGCTGGTGGTGAGTGACTTCTGCTTGCCATGTCTTGTGTGCGTCGCCTGCTCTTCCACCTCTAGAGGAGCAGAGTTGATTGGGGGCTTCTAAACCAGTGTCCTGAACAAGACGGCTGTGTGCCATTGCCCAAACCCATCCCCCATCTCTGGAACCTCTGCCTTCCTTTGGAGTTTGGAAAGCTCACGCCTGATTAACATGTGCTGCCCACTCCATGAGGTGGAGGTATTCAATATGGGTAAACCTGGGTTGTCTGGGCCCCTTCCAGGAAAGGGAGAAAAGCCCCCTAATAATGAACGAAAGATACAACTTTGCAGTCCTATGTAGATGTAACTTCAAAAGCACCTCAAATGTCAAACTTCCACCATTTCAGAGATGGCAGAACCCAGGCAAACCCAAGCCAATGTTCTGAACCTTGGTTCCCGGAAATTAATTTTGGTCTTGTTCCCACAATCCACAGAGAAAGCAGCGGTCTCTTCTCCAAAACTCGTTTTCACATGGCTCCCAAGATAAGCCCATTCCATGGGGGAATGTAGAGAACCGCAATGATTTGGCTGTTGGAGTGATGGCTGGCACGCTTGTTACCTTGGTGACTAAGTTAGATGCTACTTATTGCTTGAAGTGAGATGTTGAACTTGTGAATGACCTGTTGTTCCTTCTGTTGTTGATGTGAACTTATTTGGAACCTGAACTCTTGATTATAATAGACGCTACATGAATCAGAGAATGTGTCTGAATATATGTCTGAGTGAATGAATGAATGAATACACAAGCCCGGGGCAGTGGAATATACACTACACTATTCTATTCTCTCTCTTCCTTAGTTTGCATTTTGTTGTTGTTGTTCTAGTGACTCAATACATGGCACTGTATTGAGTCAGCAAATTGTATTATCCCTCAGGCAGTTGGAACATAGGAGACTCCTACGGCACAAAGCTCCTTTCTTGTGCTTCTAATCACAATACAATGCTGCATTTCTATAGAGCTCTCCCCTCTGAGGATCTCAAAGTGCTTAATTATGTAGATTTCATTATAAAGCCCTGTTTTAGATTTCATGTCACTTTTGGGCTTGGCAAATCAGTTTGACCTGAAAATTGCCAGATTTAGTCTGAGGTTTCTGCCAAGTTGGAAGAAAATATATCAAGCCTGGTTTGGATAACATCACCAAAAAGTGGAAATTTTTATTGATCCCCTGCGCCCTGTAATTTCTCATCTCCTCCTTGCTCACAGTGGTTTGCTATTGCTCTTCCAAATTCCACAGTTCAGTCTACTTAAACTCCTGCATTGGCTCCATTTGAAGAAAAGCTATTGTAATCCATCTCTCTCTTTTTTTATATATATATAAAACTTAAAATATGGTGTCTTTACTTACCTATACACCAGGAAAAATGCAAGCTATATAAAAGCCAACCAAAAAACTTTGTGAAATTCCAGAAGCTTTCATTTAAAAAGTCAGTTCAGGCCATTAACTGAAAGATTTACAAAATTCCAGAAATACACATTATCAACATTTCCACCAATATTATCCTAAATGAATTTTCCCAGCAAACTACAAACACAGCAAGAAATGGCAGGAATAAACAGTTTATCCAAAAACTGTTGGTTGCTAAACTATTAACCAATATTGCTCAATTAATAATAATCCTTTATTTAAAAATTGATTTTGGAGTCTTAAAGATAGCAAAACTAATGTTAAAAAAGCCTCCTCAAACTACCTATACAAAATTTCCCAACATTCCAAAGGTCAGAGTTAAGGTTATTATGTTGTGATTAAATGCTTTTCTTAAAAATTAATTTGTTTTATTATACGGGTCAGTGTAGGATTAGTGATGACTCCCTAATTGTTCAGTTCCTTGTTTTTAAGTGCTTGGGTTATTCAAACTACTTGTTTTTGGTCATGCCAAGTCATCAGTGGGAGATGATGTATGCCTGTGTGACTTTTTTTTTGCAACCTTGCTCCTCAGAAATTGGCCTATATGGCCACAGGAGAACACAGGTGATGCTGTGAGCCTGATGTTGTCATTGGATATGACGAACAGCCATGATTGCTGATGGCTGTGTTCCTCTGGGTCCAAGGCTGTACTTGCCAGGACTCATGATGTTCTCAAGAAGCCCCAGAGCTAAGATGGCTTCCCCTTCTTGCCTATGCTGTATTGTCCCCAGCCGCATCTACATTCCATACCTCATAAACCTGAGGAGAAAGGGCCCAACAAACTAACCTTCTGCAAGTCTTTCCTTTGTGCTGCTGTTTGCCTGAACCACGCTTTATCTCTGTGTTTTACCTGGGATTGTTGCTGGCTTCTTTGCTATTCATCCTCCAGTGGCTAGAGCAGGGGACTGGACCGCAGCATCCCTGGAGCCCAATTAGTGCTTGCGTTCAAGTCCCGTTGTGGGCAAGCTGCTAGGAGGAAGACCAATGAATTACAAAGCACATTTCCCAAGGAATGCCACTGAGTAGTCAGCAGTCACGTGGGCCAATAGCTTCAGTGGTGCAACAAGATTGCCAGTAACAGAGACAGGCCGAACATCCAGCTAGATTGTTTTAAGGACGCAGCAAGAGATCAGTCTGGGTGGTGCTTGCTCAGCAGGGAGGCCACATCCCTTTGGAATTTGCCTTGATGACGATGAACTAGGAGGATGGCTAGGTGTCTGGGTTTTAGTCATGGCTCTGCCACAGGCTTTCTACTTGACCGTAGGCAAATCACTTTCTCTCTGTGCCTCAGTTCCCCATCTGTAACAACGTGATGATTATGTGTGTCTGCCTCACACAGGGGTGGTGAGATTTAATTCCTTGATGTATGCAAGTTTCCTTTGAGATCCTGAAATGAAAGAGGCTACAGAAAGGCAAACTGTGTCCTGGGGTTACTTCTTTCAAAACAGTGCTGTATTACAAGGGTTCTGTAAGTGTAAACAGTGTTACATCGGATTCCCTTAGGAACGTCTCAGGGAACTGGTGTAATATAGGGTATGATAGAAAGCCTTGCAACTCTCGTTTCCTGGGTCAAACCTGTCCCAGCCTGTTAGCGAGTGAAAGCTTTTTGCTAGGCGGTGTAAATTGGAGTTGATGGGCTTAGTGGGAGGGTATCCACATCCCAGGGCTGCTTTGCTCTTCCTTCAGCAAGGAAGGGCTGATTGGATAGGCTATGGAACCACTCCATCATTCAAGAGATTATCACTGATATGATGGTGGCATCCAAACTGGGCTGGGTCTCTACCCCTTCACAGTTCTTGCCTGTTCCCCTGTATAACCTGCTACAGAGGGGGAAGGATGGTGGCCTTGTGGCACTGGATGGGGAACTCTGGCAATCAGTGTTCTGTTCCCAGCCCAGACTTCTCTGACAAGTCACTTAGCCCAGGCCTCGGTTGTCACTGGTAGCTCAAGGAGAAGGTACATGCCGGGACTATTGGAAGGCAGCTGTGTGTAACTAGAGGACTCGCTCTCCGGGGCTGGCAGCCAGCCCCAAAGCTGACTTAACCCTAGGGCAGCGAATCACTAAAGGAACAAACAAGGGTCGGTGTCTCTAGCAGAGTGTGACAGACCTTGCTGCGTTGTTGCGAGCTTCCTCCTGCAGCCGTGCCCTGCCCTGCTGTCACTAGCCCAGCTGACTTTGCATTAATGCTCTTTTTGTTTGCCCTTTGCCTTCCGAGGAGGAGATCACCGGGCTGTGTGGCATCCATCCCTTCTGGGGTGGGGTAGGCTTGTCTGTAACAATCAGAAGTCGCAGCAGGTTTGGCCTGTTAGGCAGTGGATTGCAGCTGACCTCACGGGGAAGTGCAGCTCCTGTGAATATGCGGAGGGGGGTGGGGAAGACGACTCTCTCCTGTTAGGTTACTCCACTCCGAGCAGTCACCCCTAGACTGAACATGATGCTCTGAGACCAGCACTCCCAGTGCTTTGCGGCTGACCACCAGCGCTAGGAGCTGCTCCTCCCTCAGCAGCCAAATGCTTCCTTGCAGTGCAACTGTTATCCTTTGTTCTTGGGTGTGGCTGTTGTCCTTGGACCTTCCTAGGCTGCTTGCTCACTCCCAGAGTAGCTGTGCTACGGGGCCCTGGAGTCGGGGTTGGAGAGCAGCAGGCTCACACAGAGGATGCCTTTGTCTGTGTTGTTTTCCTGGTTGGCAGGTCTCCCCGGTCCCCAGGGCCTCGCTGGAGGACAAGGGAGGCGAAGGGAAGCTCCCCTAGCGGCTGTGCCTTGGGAAGCCAGGTAATATTCACTCTCATCCTGAGGGAGGGGCCCTTAGGCAGAACTACCAGGAAGGTGGTTCTCAGCCTGCGGCTCATGGGCCTCTAGCGGCCCAATCAGCACACAGCTCCGGCCCATGTGACAGCCTCGGGGCCATACAGGTAGTATTGAATGCGGCCCACAATGGTAAATAGATTGAGAACCACTGACCTGATGATCTGGGAGAGTTCAGGCCTAGCTCTGAAGTTCACGCCCATCCAGCATCCGGGACTGCACCATCTGGGCGGTACTTGAGCCCATGGAAACATGTGCTGGGGCTTGCCAAGGTGCCATCTTGACAGCCCCGAAGACGGCAGCCCGAGCTTGCCCCGTGTGCCTCCTGCTGATATGACTCAGCCCTGATCTAACAGCCCTTGGTTCCTCTCTGCTGGAGAGGACAGAAGTCGTGTGAGTGGCTCACGCTACGGTCTGTCCTGCCCACCAGATTCCGGACTAGGACCACCAGTCTGGTTTCCCCAGAAGGTTCTTTGGCAGCCTGTGAGGGAGGATGAATTGTGTTTGCTGTGTCATTTGCTGGGAAGCATCGTGGCCAGGAAACTGAGCTGGAACTCGGGAGAGCTGGGTTCTAGTCCCAGCTCCGCCACTCACCTGATTAGTAACCTTGGGCATTTCACTTCCCCTCTCTGTGCCTCAATTTCCCCATCTGTAAAATGAGGCTTATGATACTGACCCTGCTGTATAAAGTGTTTTGAGATCAATGAGTGAAAGTCTTTTAGTTATTATTGTTACTTATTTTATTTTATTTTATTTATTACTACTACGTGGGATGGGAAGGGCTAGCTGACTGGCTCCCTCCAGAAGGGCTGGGTTTCTTTCTGGGTTAGGTGTCCATCCTGTCATATTAGCCTAACTACTAGGGTCTGCGATTGTCATGCCATTACTGGCTGGCTGTCTTAGATTGGCTTCACCATCACCATGCATGAGGTGGCAGGGCTGGATGAAGGCCTAGGCCCAGGCTCCTGACCTCCCTGGATGATGTAGTTAGAGTCTCCGGGCACGTTTAAAATGAGACGGGTTTTGTTTGTAGCTCCCATGGTTGCCATGAAAACACTGAAAACAAGACCTGTGTGTAAGTGATCAAGTGACCTCTGCCTGAGTCTGTCGAGAGCCTCAGTCAATGGATCTGAGAGGGGCAGATTGCCTCAGTCACCCCTGGCACGTGTTATGTCGGAAGCCTGCTGCTCTAGCAGCTCCTTCCCCCGAACATTTGCCCGGCACAGGCATGGCAGAGGGACTTGCTGCCAGTCCTCTCGTGGCTCTGCTGATTGGGTGTCAGTACGGTTAAGCTTTTGTCATGGTTATTTTTAGTAAAAGTCACGCTAAGGTCACAGGCAATAGACAAAAATTCATGGGAACCCTGACCTGTCTGTGACTTTTACTAATAATAATAGGGGCGGGGGAAGGGGAGGAAGAGGGAGAGAGGACTGGGGGTGGGGAGAAATGAGACCAGGATCTCCATGGGGGTGCTGACAGCCCCAGTCCCACTGGCCACGGGGGGAACAGCTCCAGACCCTGCCAAAGCTGGGGGAGGGGTTGTACAGCCCTGGTTTGGGCGTAGCACGGGGGAATGGAGGGGGAGGGGTGAAGGTGCAGGGGGCAGGAGGGGTGCACAGCCTGGCTCCAGCCCTGAAGCCAAGGGAGAGGGGCAGCATACAACCGTGGCTGACGCTGCAGGGTGGAGGGGCCAGCGCACAGCCCTGAGTCCAGCCCCATCCGAAGCCCCAGGGGAAAAGGGGGTGCACTGCCCTGGTTCCTGCCACAGCTGCGAGTGGGGTACACAGCCCCGGCTCAGGCCAAAGTCATGGGGGTCGGGGATGCACCACCCCAGCTCCGCCACTGACAGCTGAAGCCGAAGTCATGGTGGTCCGGTAACATCGCAGAATCCCTGATTTCCCTCACCTCCGTAACTAAATCGTACCCACAGGTACCAGGAAGGGCTCCCTGCATCTGAGGGATGGGTGAGCACTCCCTTCTCCAGGACAGATCTATGCCCACCTGAATAGAGGGGGGGGTGGGGTTTGCCCACAGCCGAGTGGCAGTGAACCTCTGAGCACACAGCTCTTGTGTGGAGCCCCAAAGTCAGTAATGTTATTGTTCAGGGGGGCTTGGCCATGTCGAGGGCATGTGGCTGGGGGAGGCCCTTACGTGGGGCTGCGACTAGAGACTTGGAGTGCCTGGATCCTGAGGGGAAGGAGGTGGGGGTGTGTGTGTGCGAGCGCTCGCACACATTTCAGGTTGCTAGCTGCACCCCTGCCCTGACTCCTCTGACACGCTGATGCTTTGGCTTCCAGACGTGCAGCCCCCAGAAGGGAAGAGCCGAGACTGCCTGATGACGATTGTGCTGCGAGATGGCTCCAAAGTGACCCTGTGTGCGGAGAGTGAGGATGACGCGGTGTAAGTGACTCCCGGGGGTGCAGCGCGGTCACTTTATACCAGGCCTTTCTCCGCTGCGCTTTAATCTTGGCTCATGGCCAGTGACAAGAAACCTGCCAGAGGCGCAAACATCACTGGACTGTAGCAAGAGACCCCCCCGCATCCTGGGAGACACGGTGTGTTTCCATTCAGGTTCTGGGGGACTGGAGTCAGGCACTGTCCATGGAGATTGCTCCTGTACAACACAAACATGGGGAAAGGAGCATGCTGTTGGCAGCACTGTTAAGGGACTGTTAACTAAGATTCCCCCCCTGCTTTTCCCCCCAACAGTATTCTTACTATTGTTCTTATCATCATCAATAATAATACTAAGCAATATTCGCCTACGTTCACCAGGGGTATTTCTTGCTGCTTTTTGCAGCACACAACTACTTTTGATCTTGTACAGAGATGGAAAAATAACGTCTTTGTACTAATGGACAGCTGGGAGCCCTGCGAGTCCAGCCTGACTGACCGAATCTGGTTTGACGTGGAGGAGAAGTGGAGTTAATTGGGGAGAGGAGAATGCAGCCAGCCAGCCTCTTGGAACCCTGTCCCCTCCCCAGCAATTCCCACATGTAGCTCCCAGCCCCACACACAGAGCTGCATAGTCATAGGTATCTGTCTGGCTGTCTCCCTAGGACTCTTGTCTCAGGGCCATGTAGTCCTGGTTCCACAATAGGGCAGTTCTGGGTAATTGACACTCCTGTGGAGTGGAGGCCTCAGTTCAGACTGGATTAGGAATGCGCCCGAAATCTAGACGCATTTCCCCTGCCACCCTTTCCTCCCAAGACCCTGCCCCCACTCACTCCTCTCCACCCCGTTCCCCCCATCGCTCTCTCTTATGGACAGTAGAAAGGGGGGGCATGGCCCCCCATGGGTCCTTGACCCTCACGTTCCAGCACCCCTGGCCTCAAGCCAGCACCTTTTACAATAATAATTAAAACCTGCCTCCCCAGAGTGTAAAACATTCAAGCTAAGGGTGATTGCTGGCCTTGAATTACAGTGAGCAGTGCACCCTTGGATTCCTTCTTGGGCCACATCTGTATCAGGCTATCTGGGTCCTTCTAGTGATGCCCCTCACCATAGGATCTGAGTGCTTCTCGTGTCATTGATAGTCTACATAAAACACACTGGGGCCAAATTCATCTCTGGTGCAAGCACCCCAGTTGACTTCAGATGATTTACACCAGGTGTGTGTTTGGCCTGTTGTGTGTGCATTTCCCCCTCCTCTTCCCAGATGGAAAGGGAAGTGATTTACATAACTTAAAGAGCATAATCAGAGGCTAGACACCAGAACACAGACAAGACATGCTGTGATCACATGATCCAACAGCACCACTGTTTGCTGTGCCGCCCCAGGGAATGACCTAAGAGGAATTAAAGATTAGTGGGGCTGTCAAACAGCATTAAAGTCACGGGGACACTCGCACACCCAACTCAACTGGGGTCATGCACTGTGACAACATCCAGCGAGCCAAGTGGCTTCCTGACTGTGAATCCATCAAAGGAATCTTGTTCTTACTTTCTCGAGGCTGTCTAGGGTTAAGGCGGGACTGAATAAGACCAAATTCCGTTGTGTTTGGGCGGAGGAAGGATTGCCCTGTGGTTATAGTGCTAAACTGGGTCTTGGGAGTTTCCTGCTCTCCCACAGGCTGATATGTGATCCTGGACAAGTCATTGTTCTTTGGTTCTGTCTCTGCACACAAGGGATAATACCACCGCCCTACCCCACAACGGTGTGGTGAGGATCTGTATGTTCCAGGTTATCAGGGTCTCAAATACTATAGTAATGAGGACCAGGAATGTATCAGAGAGAGATGTGGTGACTGTTAATTACTTGAACCAATTTAACTAGCGGTAAGGAATTTGATTGATCAGGCTCCCAAGGCAAGAAAAAAACCCAAACTTGACTGTAGTGACTCACCTATTCCATGCAATCAGGAGATCTCCTTTATTGTGGTGTTTTTCACTAATTAGGGACAGATTTTCCTCTTTAATCCCAGGTGTAACTCAAAGTGAGCGCAGAACCCAGTGCGGGAGCCCTAAGAACCAGTTCAGATTCTGACGGTGAAATAGTAAACTGTCCTGTAGTTATTTCTGCATGCAGTCTTGGGGGTCAGTACAGTATCTAATTCCACTATGTATCATGTCTGCATATCTACTGAGATGCCCCGTAATACACAGCTGAGGTTAGATTCTGTTCTTAAAGTGTGGATATAGGATCAGAGAAGTAGCCAAGTAAAAGTGGCACCTTCTTACTCCACAGTTCTGCTTCCTTTCTGCCTTTAACTTTTATCTGCTGGTCTCATTGACACACACCAGTCTTTGGTCCTTTTAGCTCTGCAGAGGGGCGCAGATATAGGAGAGCGAGCTGTGTTCCATTCTGCCTCTCTTGTGTCCGCCTGGTTCCAGCTGCAGAATATTAATTGCAGGCGATGATGTGAAAGGAAGGGCCTAGTCAAGGCGTTCTCACAACAAACTTTTTGGTGGCCTCAGAGTGTGGTCATCAACTCTTGCTGGTGGCTGTTCTGACAATTTTTCCTAAGATAATTAACTTTGGGAAAAACAAATACATATGCACATCACAGTCCTTGTAATTTATGTATTGCTGGCTAGTAAGTCTGCTGCTGTGAAAAGTGATATTAGCAAGTCTCACTGTTCACAGCAGATTTTACTCAGCCTTGGCAAGCCCGGGGACAAATTAAGCCCTGGATGGGGAGGTGGATGGATAGGCAGCAGGGACCAGAGGTGATGAGGGGGGAGGGAGCCAGAACCTGAAGCCCAGGGGATGTGACCCCAGGAAGGAGCCTGAAGCCCCGGGGCCAAAGCCTGAAGCCCCATGGCCAGAGCCTGCCCCCCTGCCATCCCAGGGCTGAATCCCAACTCCCACCACCCCCGGGAAGGTGGAGTATTCACAGGCTGCCTTCCAGCCCTGCACATGCTTCCTCCTCTGGTGCCTGGAGCTGGTCCTACTGCCTTCTCCTCCAGTGTTGTGTCTCTAGAGGGGGGCAGGGGCAGGGGCAGGGCTCAACTCCTGCTGGCAGCCCCAGCAACCAGCATCAAGATGGCATATCCAGGAGCAACAGGGAGGGGGAGGGGTGGCTGCTTGGCCCCCCAGTCACTGCCCAGGAGGCTGTAACTACAAGAAAAGCCCCTGCTGGCCACATGCGGCCAGAGTGGCCACATTTGAGAATTGCTGGCCTAGTCGCTGTGCTGTTTGCTGAGCTCTCTGATAGCAGTGCAGCACTGAGAGATTAACCAAGGAAGAGCTTTGCCTTGATGTGGTTTTACAATTGCTCCAGGCATGTTTTTGCTCACGTATTGTTGTTCCATTTTGTTTACAGTGCCTGGAAGATGGCAGTGCTGGAGGCGAAAAACACCCCGGTGAGCCTTTCCTACTTCCATTTCGTAGGGCTCTTCCTACAGCCTGCAAATAATGAACTGTCTCCTTCCATCTCCTCTCCCCCTACCATAGAGTCAGTCGATGGAGGGGTGTGGCAGGGGAGGCTATGTGCATCTTGTCCCAGCGTGTGGGAAGAGGCATGGCCATACCTGGAGAACTGTATGCCGCTTGAGGCGCCTGAGTACTAGAGAGATACGAACAAACTGGATGGTGCTCAGAGAAGAGCAACAGAGAGGATTCAAGTCCATGAGGGGTTGATAAGTGAGCCGAGGTTAAGGTCCTGATTCAAAGCCCATTGAAGGCAGTGAAGAGTCTTTCAGTTGACTTCACTGGTCCTTAATAAATGTTGCTCACTATCATTACCAATAGTTTGCCCCAGCTGAGATCAGAACATCATTGTGCTAGGCACTGTGCAGTAAGAGGCAATCCCTGCAGACAAAGGATGGGAAAGGGAACTGAGTCACAGGGAGGGGAAGCAATTTGCCCAAGGTCACTGGCTGAGGCAAGACTAGAACCCAGGTCTCTTCTGACTGCTGTGTCCACTAGATCACACTCCCTCTTGAGTGTAGCGAGGCAATGACAAGGGACATCAGTCTGCAGCTGCCGAAAGGGATTAGTCTTATGGATGTAAGTGGTTGTTTAGTGTAATGCAGCTTTATAACCAGGAGGATTGGGATGGAAATAATAAGCTGGACAAAAGCCTGAGGAAATGTACCGTATGGAGTGGCCCTGCCCCAGCTAGAAGATGGACTCGCTAACCCACTAGGTCTCCTCCATCTTGAATGTCTAAGATTCTTTAGTCTCTACCCACGACCGAGCCAGGCCTAGGCGGGCAGCCGGTTGCCCAACAAAGAGGAGCCTGTACCAGAGTGAGTGCTGCTGCTGGGATCCTACAGATAATGAGAGAATTGTTCTGTCCAGGGACAGAGCGCAATTCACCCCAGGCCTTGCCTCAGTTGGCTTTGCTCCTACCACTGTAAAGATGGAGCAGGAGCCCCTTCATCCAAATGGGCCTGCGGGAGGAGTGTGTGTAATATGGAATAAAAGGGCATTGGATAAACTTAGGGGCGCTATGAGGCAAATGATGCCTGTTCAGGGCCAGGAATTAGGATCATGGGGGTGTGTTGGGGGGAGCGGGGGATGTGTCAGGGTAAAGGGGATTGACTCAACTGGTTCTAATCCAGTGTTTTTTCTTAGATTGTTGAACCCACCCATGTGTCTCCTTGAAGCATGGCCGCACATAAGTGTTGCCTTCAAGTCTTTTGCTCTGTCCATCCCTTGACAGTCTCGGTGTTGTGGTGGTGTTGATGCTCCTGTGCTTGTTTCTCATTTCAAGGACTGTTACACCCCCCCCGTCATCAGAAGGCTATTTGCTGCTCAGGATGGTTGAGGAAGTCTCTTGGTTGTTCATGTGGGGCTGGGAGATGTGTGCTGTCATGGTGGTTCCTGTTGGCATGGGAGCAAGGAAGAGAAGCTGTGCAGGGTTGCTTTCAAGGACCTGCTCGCGGCCTTGCCTACAGCCATTGGAGCAAATTTTTTGCAGTGAGTGTTTGGGGCAGATAGTGGATGCAGGGTGATGCGTCTTATCCTGTCCCCACTGCTCCTTGCCTCCACCCATCTCCCTCTGGATTATCAGACACCCTTCTCCCAACCCCCATGCTGGGATCCCCACTACCCTGCTGCATTTACCTTGCTAATTTCCTTGTTTGTTGGTGGAATACTGTATAAAAGTCAAGTCAGAAATCCTACAAAGCTCAGCCATAATATTTCTGCTCTGCTCAGTGATCATTAGACAGGTCATGTGGGCAAGTCCATATTATTCCGTGTGGTCTGTAGAGCATGCACACTGTGGACCTGACTGATCTCACACCAGTGGAATGCAGGAGCCAATCCACTGAAGCTGGTGATGTTTTAACTGGTGTAAGCAAGAGGAGAATCGGGCTCAATGTGAAGCTGTATGCAAAGAGCCAGTTTGTGTTTTGTATTATTGTATTTATAATACTGATTGATTTATAAAAGGATGTCCAGAGAGACCTTATTTGGGCAGAGTTAAGGTGGAACATCTGACCATAAAGAGAAGCAGCGAGGCCAAGTGGGTAGAGCACTGGACTTGGACTCAGGAAATCTGGGTTCTATTCCCAGCTCTGTCACTGGTGATGCTGGGCAAGTCACTCCACTGCTGTGTGCCTCAGTTTTCCCATCTGTAAAATGGGGACAATGCTGACCTCCTTTGTAAAGTGCTTTGAGTTCGATGATGAAAAGTACTATATAAGAGCTAGATATTATGACTAAGGTTTTATTGCCGGATTGCTTGGTTTGTCCATCATAACATTGCACAAAATGCTTTTTTTTCCCCCATGGAACAAAGGAACAGAAGACTGGCTTATTTCATGCCCAGAAAGGCAGGATTTTCCATTGAGCTGGGAAGATTATAGTGAAGGGAACCCTAATTGCGCTCTAGTTTCATGAGACCTCTACCGTTGAAGAAAATAGTCCATCACTCAGTAGCTACTGCTGGTCCAACAGAAGTCCAAGGCCTTACCTACACTTAAAGTGTAGCTGATATAGTTGTACTGGAAAACCTTCCTTCTGTAGCCACAGTTTATACTGGCAAAAAAGGGCTCTTGGCTTATACTGGTTCCCTGAGCAAAATAAGCTAGACACCATTCGTGCTGATATAACTGCATCTACACTTGGGCTTTTTGGCTGGCATAGAAATATCTTAAAAAAAACAAAACCCAGCTCTCCCGTCCCCTCTCCCCACCCCAAGATGTTACTATTCTGGCAAAGAGTTTCTGGAGATGGCTAGAGAAATACATTAGGACGTTGGTTTAGTCAAGTGGATCAAATCCTGGAGGAAGGGTGGAATTGAGAAGGCTGATAGAGCCCACCCCCCACTCCTGAGCGGGATAGAGTAATTCAAAGGCAAAGTAGCATCTCTGTGGCTGCCAAGTCTTGGGAAGCTTTATGAAGAGAAGGGATTTTTTTTTTTTAAGCTTGGTGGCTCCAGTCATCTCTTGTTTGTATTGTCTGCATCCCACAGAGTCAAGTGCCGCTGGCAAATAACATTGCCTAGCGCTGCTGGGGGAGAATAGTGCTGTTAAGTGCACAGGGAGAGCGTGAATGCTTTCTGACAGCCATTCATAAAGCCAAGATTCTCTAGTGAGGAAAGGCTGCTAATTGGGGGTGGAATTAGCAGTAACTTTTTGAATTGACCTCTTCAAATGAACTTGTTAACTGGATTGATCACACCGAAGGGAAGTGGGAGGGCCTGGAGGATCCTCTTCATTGTGCTGGAGAATAAATTGGAGATGTCCTTCATAACACAATGGCTGGAGCCTGAGGGCCATGCCTCCTGGAGCTGCTCCATAGATGTGCTTCTTGGAGCACAGAAGATTCTCAAGGGTTCTTCCTGCTTTCTGCTATTGTACAAATTCTTTTTGAAAAAGATCAATAGCTAGGGGAATCCTTGGGAAATGTGAATGTGTACAAGTGAGTGAGTCCAGAAGAAATGCAGCGTTCAGGTAACTGGCTAACAAATGTATCAGACCACAGTTGGGTGCTTTTGTATTTTTGAAAGCCACGAGGAACTGGTAAAAGCAATTCCAGGTATTGAACTTCCAAGAGGAACCTAGTGCGATCCTGGCAATTAGCCTATCTTCTATCCCCAGGAAAATAACAAAATCGGATATTAAGAAAATTGCTAAATAACTTGGGCCAAATCCCATGGTCGTTTCAGTGGGAATTTTGATCGAATGAAAAAGGAGTGAGCCTTTGGCTCCTAGGGGATAGTAGAGCCATGAGCAATAGACAGCCAGGGTGAAGTCAAGATTTCACCCAATATGCTTATAATAACTCAATCCTTCAAAGACTTAAGGAGGAACTCCTGAGATCTAATCCCGCCTCTGCTACTCACTCGTTCTGTGACCTTGGGCAAGTCCTTTCTCCCCTCTGCAGTTCAGCTTCCTCTCCTGGAAAATGGGTATGACAACAGCTCCCTCTGAGAATGAATGGATGTCTGTGAAGCATGTGGAAGGTGCAAAATGTTATGCTGTGGATGTAGTGAATGTCGTTAGTGGGAGTCTGCAGTGTATCTGAGGAGGATCCTGGAGACACCTGGACACGTTGTGTGTGACAATTGCTTTATGATATAGACAAATGGATACTGTAGTAAAGCAGAGCCTAAGCAATCAGCCTAAAGAGAACAGAAGAGCAAAGCCAGCAGTGCCAGGGGACACATGTCTACCCTGTTTAAGACCAATCCCAAACCCATGGAGAAGTTTGGCTGCCTAGGACATATGCAGTCCCAGCATGCCTGTTGAGGATGAGGTCACCCATCGTATAGCCAGGACCAGCACTGCATTTGCAACGCAGTGGAACGATAGGGGCGTTGAAATGAACACTAAGCTAAATATCCGTCGGGCAGTCATGCTTACAATGCTTCTGTATGATTGTCTTAGGTGTGTTTACAGGATCAAATGGTGGGACAAGACTCCCAATACGAAAATCCTTAATTGTCACCGGATGTCTTGCATTCATATGGCCAACTCAAGGCTGACCGAAGCCATAACTTTATGGTCCGCTAAAGAAAGGCTCCCGTTCTTAGGGTGACCGGTTCAAACGCTATAAAAACACACTGAAGTCAAATTTGAAAGCGTGTGTCAGAGCTGGGCCGTGGGTGGCCGGCGTGTGCTAGTCGGAGATCAAGAGGCATGTTGTGGAGTCAGGAATGATCCGGGTCAGGATAGCAGGAAGTCAGGGGCAGGCGCCAAGTTGCAGGCAGGAGGCAAGTAGCAGAGTCAGGGATCGAACCGAGGTCAGGAGCTGGAGTCTAAGGTTCACAGTAAGGCCAGGTCTGGAGCGAAAGCAAGCAGGCAATCTGCATCATTGTTCAAAGAGCTCCCTGTGATGACTTCCTGGTTTATAGACTGGCCTGGGCCAATCAGTGGGCTGGGGAGGAGGGTGCCCCTCAGTCCCCACTGGGTGGTACTTCCTGCGGTGCCCAGCTTCACAGGGCTCCCCAGAGGAAACCTAGCTTGAGCGTTGCAGAAGCATCACTGACAGTGGCCCAGCACCTTCATGGTCCCTGGTTCTAGTCCCTGAGGTGCTTACGGCACGTCACACGGACCTGCCACAGCCCCCACCAGAACAAGGTGGCAACAGATTTGTCCCATCACTGTTAACCACTTTGAAGCGAGGCGCATTTACAGCTTATGGGAACAGTGTGAAGCAATGGTCATGGACTGTCTTGTCTAACTGCGTTTGCAGTTGGTCTGACCACGCATGTGCAGGTTCCCCTGTTCTGTTTGCTGAGTCCTCGTAGCATCTCATCAACACGAGACTCTGTGGTCATCAGTCGGAGCACTCTGAGTGGACGCTGCAGGTGGTCTGTGTGACTGGAGTAGACGAGTGAGCCTGGGGAGGACTGAGTTCCCTTCATAGGTTGTCCATGGTCTCCTGCGTAAAGCAAGGGGCAGGCAGGTGCAATAGAACCTAGGTCTCCCTGGGCTACCATGGTCTACTCTGGTAGTTAGAACAGGATATGAGCGGGCAGGAGACTGGAGTTCTGTTCCTAAGGGGTACCATAGACACCAACTCACCCCCCCTCCGGCCCCACCCCAACTTCACCCTTCCTTGCCGTCATTCTACCCCCTTCCCCAAAGTCCCCGCCCCCTTCCTGCCCCTATTGGACCACTTCCCCAAATCCTCGGTCCGGCCCTGCCTCCTCCCCTTAGTGCACCATGTTCCCCCCTGCCAAGCCACGTGAAACAGCTGTTTTGCGGCACAAATGCTGGAGGGGAGAAGCAGGACGTGGCGGAGCACCTACAGAGTTGGCGCCTATGAGTGTTACATGCTGGTCAGCAAGAGAGAGAGCACATGACTCATGATTCTCAAGTCCTGTCTCTGCCACCAACTTAACCCATCCAGGCCTTGGTTTCCCCCCATGGTATAATGGAGAATATTTTTGTCTTTGTAAGGAAATGAAAGGAGCTACATAGTAATAATAACTACTGTAGGCCTGGTCTCTCCTTGTTGTGTCTCACACCACTAGACCTTGGTTGGGGGCAGGGAGGTGTTTTGGAGGGGAGAGGAGCTGGGTTTCCCCATAGCTGTGACTCCTCTTCCAGTCCCCTCCATCTCTGCCTGGGGGAGGCAGGGGCTGCAGGTTAACACATGGGATCACAGTGAATTTGAGAGGTATTAGAAGAGGCTAGTCCCATTGTCTCCAGTTCACTCCAGCTCTGCCGAGGAAGGAGTTCTTAGCATCTTCAATGTGGGGAATCCAGCAGCGAGGAAGCAGAAGTCTCCCGGTAGCTGGGCTGGGAAGAAAGACAGGTTTGCTGCTGAGCTGGCATATGCTGGGGAATCAATGGCTGACCCTAGCAGGGCTTTTTTGGAGAGAGGCCTGAAGCTATGTTTGCAGCAGATAATGAGTTTTCCTGTGTTCAGTCACACAGGGGAAGGGAAGACAAAGGGACACAGGGAGGAAGCAGCCAAGCAGAGCTTTCTGCACTGTGGGAAGGCAGCACTAAGTTACAAGCCTGCAGAACCTCTCAGCTGAGGATCTTGCAGCCAGGTGGCTGTCAGTATCCTCCTCATTTTATAGAGGGGGCACAGAGAGGGTTAGGTGACCTGCTCAAGGCCACACTGCAAGTTAGTGACGGTGCTGGGGGGGAAACTCAGGACTCATAGACTTTAAGGTCATAAGGGACCATTATGATCATCTAGTCTGACCTCCGGCGTAACATAGGCCACAGAATCTCACCCACTCACTCCTGCAATAAACCTCTCACCTATGTCTGAGCTATGGAAGTCCTCAAATCATGGTTTAAAGACTTCAGGGTGCAGAGAATCCTCCAGCAAGTGAGGAATCCCACTCTGCAGAGGAAGGTGAAAAACCTCCAGGGCCTCTGCCAATCTGCCCTGGAGGAAAATTCTTTCCCGACCCCAAATATGGCGATCAGCTGAACCCTGAGCATGTGGGCAAGACTCACCAGCCAGACACCCAGGAAAGAATTATCCATAGTAATTCAGATCCCATCCTATTCAACATCTCATCACAGGCCACCGGGCCCATCTACCACGAATAGTCAAGGATCAAGTAATTGCCAAAATTATGTTATCCCATCACACCATTTCCTCCATAAACTTATCAAGCGTAATCTTGAAGCCCCATAGGTTTTTTGCCCCCACTGCTCCCCTTGGAAGGCTGTTCCAGAACTTCCCTCCCCTGATGGTTAGAAACCTTCATCTAATTTCAAGTCTAAATTTCCTGATGGCCAGTTTATATCCATTTGTTCTGGTTCCACACTGGTACTGAGCTTAAATAATTCCTCTTCCTCCATGGTATTTATCCCTCTGATATATTTATAGAGAGCAATCGTATCTTTCCTCAGCCTTCTTTTGGTTAGGCTAAATAAGCCAAGCTCCTTGAGTCTCCTTTCATAAGACAGATTTTCCATTCCTCGAATCATCCTAGCAGCCCTTCTCTGTACCTGTTCCAGTTTGAATTCATCCTTCTTAAACATGGGAGACCAGAACTGACATAGTATTCCAGATGAGGTCTCATCAGTGCCTTGTATAACGGTAGTAACACCTCCTTATTCTCTACTGGAAATACCTCGCCTGATGCGTCCCAAAACCGCATTAGCTTTTTTCCACAGCCATATCACATTGGCGGCTCAGTCATCCTGCGGTCAACCAGTACTCCAAGGTCCTTGTCCTCCTCTGTTAGTCTGAGTCTTCTGCCTGTCCTAGCTACGTGCACTCTGAACTGGTGATGCAGGTCATGTATGCATCCTTGCTACACCTCAGGGGCTGAGGCAGGTCTGTTATGCCCATTGTACAGATGAGGAACTGAGGCACTGAGAGGTTTGCCCAAGGTCCCCTACAGCAGATCAAGGTTGAATCCTGGTCTCCCAGGCAAGTGCCTGAACCACTTATGGGCCCATTCTTCCCATTTAGTCTTCTGCTCGTGTCACTAGGAAATGATCTAATGCTCTGATGCTTACATTGGAGACCTAGAGAGCAGGAGTGTCTCAAACCTGGGCTCACAGTGATGAATTGAAGGAGAGCATCAATTTGAAGTGCGTTCTCCTTCAAGTGAATAAGAACATGAAGCAGATAACCTTTGGTTGCCTTCCTCTTCCCCTCCCCTTGTGCTCAGAGTTCCCATCCTGAACCCCCCACTTCGCTGGCACTCTAGATCTAATTGTGTATTGAGCAAGATGAATGGGAGAAGGAGATTAACACACAGGTGACTGGTGCACAGAAGCCAGCGTGAGGCTGATCAGTGTATTGATTTATGCTGTGCAAGCGTCTTTGAGCTGGAGGGCAGGAGGGTGTTGTCCTGATGCTCCCTCCCATCCCATCCCAGCTCTCTCAAGGTCAGGCAGGCAGGGGCCTGGTGCTGCATGGGGAGAGGGAAGCAGGTTATTTCCTTTGTCTTCCTGGAACCCAGGGAACGACAGGCATGTGTGTGTGTGTGGGGAGGCTGATTCTTCTCTGGGTTTGTTGTTGGATTCAATGACCCATCTCCGCACAAGGTCATTTGCTCCTGCCGCGCTCTGGCCTGGGCTGTGTCACACGGTGTGCTTCTCTCCTGGAGTGTGATGTCTTCGCTGCCCTGTGCGGTCTCCCGTCGCACACCGGAGCAGAGACTTGGAGAAGGAGGGTTAAGGCAGGCTCTCTCTTTCACACCGCCTTGTTAAGATCAAAAGCCTGCCTCCGCATTGCTGGCCCTTGCCGCTTCAAACACTCACCTGGATTTCCATCAAAACCGTGCCTGGCATTGGTGAGCCTTGGGCCCCAGCCTTCCCAGCTTGTGCAGAGGAGAGGGAGGAGAGAGATGTTAATTGCCTCTCCCTGGCCTGACCTCTTTGCATCATCACAGAGCAAAGGCCCACTTTGAAGCTGCCCTTCAGCTGAGGAGCTGCTAATTAGGCCCTGTCCTGCTGGGTGTGTGAAGTGATTTGATTCACGCCAGTGAGGCAGGCAAATAAACAAGAGCTGGATTCTCCTCCTGGCTGGGAGGTTCAAGATGAGGGTCAACTGGGGCCCAGCGGCCATGTTTGGTAGTTGGTGGTTAGTACTGAAACCCAGTGGCCTGGCCTGCAAGTGGCGGAGTGTCTGATACCTTGCAGCAGAGTCCTCCCAAGTCTTGTTTGACTCGTGACTTATTTTTTTGGCCTGTTTTAAGATGTCCAGGTTAGGCCTTGTCTCCCCCACACCTGCTGCCCCATTGGGTGGTGCCGTGACCAGGCACCGGCTCCCTGCTGTAGTTAAAATATCGTCAGTCTTACAGGACTGGGAGGACGGACCTTGGCGCTGTGTTCCCAAGCCTTGCTGTGGCTCTGCTGAGTTCTAAGGCCCCAATTCTGAGACACATGGACCCCGGGAGTGGGGCCCCAAATGCCTCTAAACCAGCTTTTGTGCCTACCAAATTCTGGCCTTAGGTGGGTGCTTGCCCAGCCTCCAGCATAAAGCAGAGCAGCCTCTGGGACTACTTGAACTTGTGGTGGCTTTGAACAGGCCACTGTGGGCTGCTCTGCCCATCAGACCTGGACCTGAGAGTGCTTTGCTCAGATCCCTCCCCTTGTATATCCCAGTAAACCAAGCTGTAGGTGCATGCCAGCTGCTCTATTCTACTTACGAATCTCCCCTACCCCAGCACCACCACCAGCGGCTGATTAAGCCAGCTGTGTGACCCCTAAATGGCAGCTCAGTTAAGGGGCTACAGTAAAGTCCAGAATTGGGGCCTAAGTGTATAGTCCTGTTTATACCACCAGACTTAGTCGAGGGGCCCCATGTCCTAGGCCAGGGCCCAGACTCCGCAGCTAGCCTATGGGGCCTGTGCATGCAGCTGAAAGCTCAAGTTCCATGAGTGGAATGAGTTTGGGAGGTCTTAGCCACGCCTGTCCTGCTTTCGTTGGCGGGACCCTGCTGAAGTGCGGTGACTCGGCCCTTTGCTTCGAATGGAGCCCCTAGCAGCGAATGCCAAGCGGCTGCAGTGCAGATGGGATCTCCGACCTGGAGCCTTTTCTTAGGGCGGGAGGATGCTGAATTCACAATGTTGCCTTGAGATGGGACTAAAATCCCTTCCCCGTGGCTCCCCATACGTTAGAAGGGTGAGTGCGTGCCAGCTGCAGCCTTCCTTTTCTTTGCGTCGATAATATTGATGTGGAGCTCAGTGCAGGCTGGCTCCGGGCTCAGAAACCCCTTCCTCTCCAGCACCATGGCCTCTGCCCCTTCAAATCCTCCTCCTTCTCAAGGACGTCGGTGCCCCCAAAACGCCTGCTGCAGGATCACGGAGAAGGAAAATTTGTTGTGGAGGGAGAGCAGAGGGGTTTGTGTCTGAGAGTGAGACACTTAAAATTCACTCCTTCCTGCTTCCTCGTGGTTTATTGCTATAGTCCCCCCAGCCCCTGTTGCACCGGGGAATGCAGAACTATCATAGGTGTTACAGTAGCACCTAGAGGCCCTGTTGCACCAGGCACTGTGTGACTTTCAGCAGCCACTGCCCTGAAGAGCTTACTGTCTAAACAGCCCAGCCAGGTACCAGGTGGAGGAAAGAAGGGTGATCTCCCTCATTTTACAGCTGGGGCATTGAGGTGTCGGTTAGGCTAAGTGACTTGCCCAAGGTCACAGAGGGATTCTGTGGCAGAGCAGGCAGTTGAAGCCGGGATGTGTTTGTCAGAGTGGCTGAGCATCCTTTCCCCCTAGTGATGGCAGGCCCGGGATGGCTCCAGTTGGGCACCTAGAATCAAAGGCTGGTTCAGAACGTTTGGGCCTTAATGACTTTCCTGAAGTCTCCCAGCGGGCCGGAGCCGGGAACAGAACCATGCTCTCCAGACTGCCCTAGCTCCTGTGTTACGGCTGCTCTTGGGCCATGACTAGGCAGGAGCAGGCAGACAGTGCTGGGGCTTGTGGAGGAAGCAGCCAGCCCCAGTGGGGCCCAGAGCTGCCTATCCTGCTGCTCCTGTGGGGAGAGATGTAGGGGATTTAAGCTGACCCCATGAATGGGCTGTAGGAGACAGAGCAGCCTGGCAGACAGGCAGGTGCAGCTGCATGGGCAGCCCCTGAGCAACGCAGCCCTTTGATAGACTGCTGCCTCTGGGCTAAAGCCATGCAGACAGTGGCTTGCCTCTCCCGCGGCTCCCCAGGCAGGCCGTGATAGCCGCCCCCAGAGGAGGCCATTCGATGGGGGCATGGCGGTGCCGATACGTGGCCACTTGCCGACTCCACCAGTTGCCTGGCGGCTTCTCTCCAGTCAGCAGGAAACTTGCCAGTCTGGGCCACGAACGGCTTCATTTCCCAGCTTGGCCTTTTAACACCACTCCGCTGCTGCAGACTGCGTGGACAGGGAGTCCTGTTTGAAGGCTGCTGGGGGGCAGACTGAAGCCCTCTGCTGGCTCCATCCTGTGCTAGGTGATGCATCTACCGGGCCTTTTGGCCTGTGCGATCCTACATCCACGTGGAATGGAGGCGTGTCTGTCAGCCACGCCTGTATCGCGTGGTGCCCCATGCTCTGTACAAGGGGAGCGTTTTGCGCTGATTGTTAATGCCAGGCGCTGCGGTGTGCTGATCATTGGCAGAACGGGCAGCAGGCAAGCTGGTTTCCCCAACGCTGCCCTGGGGTGAGAAGCCTCCAGCCCCTTGATCGGAGACAGTCCCTGCCCCCTTGGTCCATCTGGCACTGACTTAGTCCCTCTCCCAGGTGCCCTGGTATTGCCCCTCCCTGGCATGCTCCATGCTAGCCAGGACCCCCCACCCCCATAGGGCAGGAGATGGGGACATTTGTTCCTCTCCCTTCCCTATAGCCTGTGGCTTCTGGGCAGTGAGACCAGCCCATAGTTTGCAGCGAGAGCTAACCCTGGACAATGGCACCCAGTCCCTGCGGCCCAGGTGTACGAGCCACTAGAACCGTGTCAGTGAACCACTGAGCCTAGCCCCTAGGGAGGGATGGGGCAGGGCACGTTACAGGGGTGGGAGAGAGGCTCCTGCTGGCAACTGAGGATTCCCTTTGGTGCAGCCCAGCTTGAAGGGCGTGGGTGGGACAGCTCTGGCTACCTGTTGCCATGGGGCAGCCATTCACTTTGTCTCAAACCTCTGCTTTCTAATGGTATTTTCCCCTGATTGAATTATTCACTTAGTCTTCCCCCTTCCTCCCACAGCTGGGGGGCTTGGTGGTGGCCAGGTCATCACGTGGGTTCTTGCCTTGGCCACATTTCACTCGGGACTATGGTTGGCTCCTGCTGAGCGCTCCATAAGGTCAGTGGCTGGAGGCAGCTGGCAGAGACGCAGTGATGAGCTCCGCCCCCCAGAGCGCCCGCAAGGCGCTGGGCTCTCTTGCCGCTGGTATGGATGGGTTTTATTGCCTGCATTTCGCACAGAAAGGTACGGGCCAGTGGGCTGCATCGCGGGGTAGCGCAGCTAACCCAGCAGTGCCTGAGCAGAGCGGTCCAGCGCCTGGTAATGGAAGGGCGGATGGAGGGGAGGGAGCTCAGTCTTGTCATCAGGGCACAAGACAGGGAGTCTGGGCTCTCTGCTCTGCCACAGCCTCCCTGTGTGACCTTTGGCAAGTCATTTGGTCTCTCCGTTGCCCAGCTTGGCTGCTGAAGACTCACCATCTGTACAATGGGGATAATAATACTGCCTGTCTCCCACCCTTTGCTGAATTAATAATGAAAAGGTTGTGGCCAAGCCCTGGCTGTTAGAAACCAGGGTGAGAGCGAACATGGGGCCAGTCAGCCAGACACATTTCCCCACTGCGGGGCTCTTGCACCCTCTTCTGAGACATCTGCTACTGGCCTCTGTCACCAGAGAACTGCTAGCTCTGATCCAGGCTGGCCCTCCCTGTGTCCTTTGTCTTCTCTGACTGGACTGCTTGCACTTTGGAGCAGGGCCTCTCACGAGGCACATGTCCAGCCCCTGGCACAGTGGGGCCCCAAGCTCAGTTGGCAGTTGTAGACGCTCCTGCCATACCAGTAGAGAGAGTAGGAGGCCTTTCAGCCCCAGGGCGCCTGGATGGACAGCCGTCCCAGGTCAGCGATAGCTACATGTCAGGGTGACTCCTCCAAGCTGTATGTGGGCTGGTTGTGGGGCTCAGCCAAGCGGCGGGTGGACAACCGCCACCCACACAAATTCACCCCCACAACTAGAGCTAACTGGCAGCTTTGGGGAGAGGCCCAGGAGGACTGAAAGGGCCACGGAGTCTGAGCCCACTCCTAGGCATGGTCCCTGCCGGTCCAGGCTGGAGAGGCCTCCCCTGCTGTTTGTGCCGGTAACGGGAGGATTCTATCTCCAGGGCCAGCAGTGAAGCCCCTTCCTCCAGCTCTAACGCCTGCTTGTTGAACTGGCTGTACGAGGAAAGTGAGCTGCACTCCGTGCACTAGTGCTATGACCAAGGGATCCCTGTGCTGCCTGCTGTGGGCATGTTTCTGCTCCCGAGCGCGTGCGTCTGCATTCGGCCTGGCTGAGGGTTTTGCGTCGTGTCCTCCCGTCGCTTGGAACGCCCAGTCCGTTACCGGGGCTGGTGGAGGTGCCGCTATCTGTGAGGTCCTCTGAACAAATCCAGCTGGAGCCGCATGCTTAAGAGAAATCAGCACAAACTGCTGGTCACATTCAGGCTCTGAGCCCTCAGCGGCTGTCTGTGCCAATGGCCAAATCTAATCCATTCGAGACCTGGCTAAGCCACGTGTCCAACCGGGCCAGGGCTCTGGTTTCAGCAGGGACTTTACTAGCATCCCTGATTTGAGACAGTCCGAGGACACATGGGTTGGGTTGTGCTTTAATCATCCCTGGAGAGGGCCAGGTTGTAGCCAAGTGCTCTGCACATTGGGAATGGAGCCCAGTGCCTCAAGCTGTGACTTTACAGCTCTCTCTTAACCAGGGGTGGGCAAACTACTGCCCACAGACCACATCCGGCCCATGGGCCCCGCCTGCCCAGCCCCCGAGCTCCTGGCTGGGGAGGCTCCCAGCGGCCCCTGCCCCACTGTCTCCCCTCCCACACAGCCTCAGCACACCGCACGGGCAGTGCTCTGGTCTGTAGCTCCTGCTGGCTGTATGCTTTGCTGCAGCTTGTTGTTGTATCAATAACACAGGGCACAACCGTTCCTTGCACGTGTGATTTGCTAGTGGGGGGTACACCCCTTCAGACTACAGCATTCCTAGGGGGGCTTCTTCACCCATTGACTGTCTTAGGCCCTGATCCTGCCCGTGGTAATGGGGAATTTTACCATTGGCTCCAGCCTGAGGCTATAGCTGCACTTGCACTGCAGCATGTGGCAAGATGTTAATCAAGCTCCTTTTAATCAAGTCAAATCAAAGCTAGCTGGAGTAACAAAAGCCGGGAAGCCCTGCCCGCCCAGCAGCCTGGATACATCACGTCTCAGCATAGATGCACCCTCAGATCTCTGGGCCCTTCTGCGGAACGTCTGTCAATCAGTCTGAAGGAGAGCGGAATCCATTTAAAAACAGTTTAAGCTCTCAAATCATTAACAGCCTCCCTGAGCAGACTTCCCAGGTACAACTAAATACATTTTAATAGGCGGCATGGAGCAGAGAGCTGCTAATCTGCATTAATTCCTCTCCCGAGGCTTCAGCAGCAGAAATGAGCAATTCGATACAAATCAAATGAAATGCCCAGGACAGCTGGGGGGAGATGGGTTCTGCGGAGGGGCTGTGCGCGGAAACACCCGCAGGAAATCCAGGCTGCGGTAGTGGCGTTCGCTCGCTCTTGCTGCACATCTGGTTGCTGAGGGACATTTTGTTAAGCGCATGCTGCAACTGAGGCTGATGATTGGATTCTGTGTGCTTTTGAAACACGGGTATGGGGGTGCATGAGAGAGAGAGACTCACTCACCTGAACTGGGGTTGTGTTGCCCCCTGAATTCTTTCTTCCCAGTAGTGCAAGTGTGTTCCCTGGAGAGCTGGGTTCTAGGCCCAGCTCTGGCAGTAGCCTACTCCGTGACCTTGGGCAAGTCAGTGCTTGTTCCTGTGCCTCGGTTTCCACTCCTGACCTTTGTGTATGTAGACTAAGCTTTTTGTGGCAAGGATTGTCTCTTACTACGTGTACCTTCAGTGCCTGGCATAATGGGGCCTTGATCTCGGCTAGGGCCTCTAGGCCTTGCCATAATTGTCTGAGTGAAGCGCGATCCTACATTCAGCCGCAGTGGGGTCTGTTTGGACGTAGCACAATAGCTTTTGAATGCTACAGCCAATCAGTTGTGAAATTTCAGGGATTGTGCTAGGCCTCAGTGAGCAGAACCAGGCTGAATTTGATGCAAAATGGAAAAAAACGGGTGAAAGGAATGGGGAACACCCAGAGCCCCTGGCTTCTGGTTAGCAGAGCTGGCATCTTCAGCCAGGTCTGTAATTGTCTAGAAAACAAGGAACCAGTTGATGGCGCCATGGACGTCTTCCAGCATAACCAGATCCCAGGCCCCCCTCAGCTCAGCTCTGCCCATCAGCCCATTAGGGTTAACAGTGTTGGCACCGTAAATGACTTATCTGCCAGACAGAAAGAAAAGAAAAAAGAATGGTGGGGGAAGGGGGAATCAGGGCCCCTTGCACTGGTGTGGGGGAATGGGGGACCCTGGTATGGGGGAGAAAGGAAAGTGCGATCACAGCCCTGGCATGAGGGAGGAGATGGGATGGAAGGGAGCTTGTGGAGGAACGAAGAGATGAAAGGAATCCTGATGTGGGCAGTGAGCTTGGCCTACAGAAGCAGCACAGCTGCCACCATCCGATGTAAAGGGGATTCCCAGGGGTCCAGATCCCGGGATGATGGGGGTCATAGAATGACTTGTGACAAGAGCAAGTTTGGAAAGACGTCCGTGCCCTGCCATGCTGCGAACGCCATCAACCAGGAGGGCGAGGCAGAGTCGGGAGCCGGCAGCCAGGCATGACCATTGGGCCTGACATCTGTGTTGCCCTCCCCTTGTAGGTCCATATGTACGACCCGTATGACGACTATTACCAGACCGTGCCCTTGGATTCCCACCAGACCATGTACGTCAGCTCGGGATACTACGGCACTCAGTATGGAGGTAGGTGCGTCCCCATCGTGGCTCGCCCCGGCCCACACTGATTGTGGGGGCCCCCCAATGAGGCGGGGATTTAGCAACCGGCCAGGATCCAGAGGGCTGCACCCAGCATGCAGGAAACGAGCAGGTTTAGACACCTGTGTTATTTACTTGCCAGGTGTTCAGATTCCAATGTCTAGAGGACAGGGCCCACTTACACCCCAGCCGGTCGAGCCACGGTATCGTTCTCGTTAATTTACTGAGGGTTTTGCTTATTTCTGTGACTAAAGCAGAAGGGAACGCTTAGTTTCTTCAGGAACCACCTTTCTTGAGTTCTTGTAACTCTAGTTAGAATTCACTATTGTGCCTCGTTCACCAGGAAAGGACAGTAGGTCACGGCTCATTCGCTACTTGGTATCGTCTCTTAAAGATAAAATGAGGCCATTTATAAAGAAGCCAGTATTTTTTTACATTTAAAAACCAAATTCCTACGGTATTCTAGCACTGGTCCAAATCGCATTGCACAGCGGAGCTGCTGCGGACTTCTGGGCCGTTCTAGGAGTATTTGCAAAACATATTCCCTTCCCGTATTTAATGTAACATAAATGCACTGAATTTACTGCTTGCAAAAGGGGCTGGATGGACACTCCCCGCTTTTGAAAGGTGCTGAGACACCAGAGTGATGAGCACCAGCATAAGAACCTCATGACAGTCGCTTCTGGCCTTAAAATCTATGGTGGGGGGCAGATTTTTAAAAGGATTGAGGCCCTTAGAGACGCACATATGTGCCTGAGGCCCATTGAATATCCCACTAGGCTTCTCTCTGCATCTTTAGGCACCTAACTACCTTGGAAATCTGGCCCTATGAACCTAGACAGACAGGCCTAGAGCCTGACTCTCTCTGTCTAGCTCACCCTGGCCCAATAGCAACCATCTCATAGCAAGAGAGAGGAGTTCATAGTCCTTGGCCTCTCTGCTTTGGCTGCCAACAGGGACACCAGTTAGTGCCAGCTGTGGTACTGGGTTCCATGACAGCTAAGGACTGGACTGAGAGCCAGCAAACTCAGTGCACAGAGGCCGCTGAATGGGCAAGGCTGTTCTTCCATAGCCGGGTGGGTGCTGGCTGCTGGGAGGGGGAATTGGATGTGGGGCTGGTAGGGGTGGGTGGAACTGGTATGGGGACCAGTGCTGGGGCAGGAGCTA
>ML677344.1:4269712-4413927 GCA_007922305.1 Dermatemys mawii | reverse complement strand
GTGGCTCAGAGAGGTGCTGTATGACCCCAAGCCCAGCCCTGCTTGGCCTTACCACAGGCACATTAACCTGCCCAGCTGGGAGAGTCCAGACTCCCACCGGGCAGCATCCGCGCAGCAGACCAGCCCTGGGGAGGTGCATGAGGCAGCTCAGCTGTTCACGAGGCCCCGCGGGAGCTCAGAGCTCCTTGCTCACGTCTCCAGGGCAGCTGGTTCCTGCGTTTGTACTTTCCCGATCATTAGAGCCATTGGTTCCCTTGACTAGCTTATTCAGAAGTGGAAGGGAGGCGTGTCCTGTGTTTCATTAAAGGCTCCCAGTCACCAGGGCTTGTGTGCTTGCCACTGCCCCCAGCTGGGTGGAAACAAACACTGCGCTGTGTGTCATAAACCCTATATTGCTCACTGCTCCGGGAGATTCTGTCAGCTCAAGCAGCAAGGACACCCCCCCACAATTTAACTAGCCAAGCAAGCAGTACATCATGAACCCTGCCCAGGCTGTCACCCTGGGTGCTCTCCTCCATGATCACCCTGCGTCTCCTTTCCTCTTTGCCCCTTAGCGCCTGGAGTGACTCACGTGATTGTCCGCGAGGACCCGTACCGCGTGTCGGGAGACCAGATGGCTTTGGGCCTGCTGGCCGGCGCCGCCACTGGGGCCGCTCTGGGATCCTTCATGTGGATGCCGTGCTGGTTCTAAGAACTCGCTCGCCTGTGGGATGCCTCTGGACCAAGCGCTTGACCGAGAAGTTTGGGTTCCCTCCAGGCGGCCTGCAGGGCGATGCCCTATAACGTAGATGGTTGTAAGGTTCCCCTCCTGTCCCCGATGAGTCTGCACTTTGCTTGGCGTGCCTGACTAGGTGCAATGGTGGCATAAATTTTTCCTTTGCCTCCTAACCCAGCAGTCATGTAATTTTCTCATCACTCAACACAATCCAGCCGCCCCTGGCCCACACTGACCTAGGCACTACACCTGCCCACCCAGACCTCGACCAGGGCCCAGCAGAGAGCACTGCACAGACCTTCGGTACCTCCCAGCGTCTCCTGCTGCTCCGAATTGACCGCTTCTGCTCCTGGCCCCGGAAGAGAGGGTGAGCACGGAGCCAGGTCCTCAGCTGGTGTTGGGTGATTTAACTCCACTGATGTCAGTGGGGGGGATGCCAGCTTACTCCAGCTGAGAATCTTGTCTTGATTGGCCCCCGGGTTTCAGATCCCTATAGCATACAGACCCCTGTTGTGGAGGTTGCAGATGTTTTATACATTGCGTTTAAAAGAAATCCTCCTTGGACTTAAACAGGAAGTAAAAGGAAACGGCCTCTTTTTTTATGTAGCAGTCCCCCACCCAGGTGTGTAATGTATGGAACATGTGACTGACTAGCTGTGTAAAGGAAACACGTATGTGATCCCACTGGGGGTGGGAGCAGGGTATTTTAGTTTACGTGTGATTCTGTGTGGTCCAGTGCACAGTGAAGTGCAAGAGTCAAAGTCTACAACGTATTTCATGTCACCTGTAAAATGTACTTGGACGTGAGCCACGCGAATCCTTCCATGTGTCATATTTACAACCAGTGCATGTTGACACTTACCCAGCGCCTGTTACACTCCACTCACGTATTAAAAAGATCTGAGTCACTCATGCCCAGCCCCTGCTGCCCCCCACGGTCTATCCCTCAGCCCCATCTCTTGCTCTCTGAGCTGCCGGGGCTGAGAGTGCCTCCCCCAGGAGGCAGGACAAGGGAGGTCTTTGTGGCAACCCTGCAAAGTGCTAGGCCGTGAAGGGGACCGTTGCCACGCAGGTCACTGCCAGCAGGGGGATTTGGGAGGAGCGGGAACTGCAGCCCTATTACTGGCTCACGGCCAATGCTTGGGCCGTTCCAGGGCCCCGGGCTCCTCACTCCCCCTTCGAGGCGGCAGGACAGCGAGTAAGACTTTGCAGGCACAAGCTGTGCCCCTCCCATTAGCCCGGGTCCGGCCACTTCGAGCTGGTTTCTGCTTTCCACCGCTGCTTGCGCTGATGGTACCTGGCTGTATGGCCAGTTCCACACTTGGCTGGTTGAGCCCCCAGATTGACCACCCGACAGGAGCAAAGCCCCTGGTTTGGCCCCAGTACACGAAGCTGGAAAGTATCTGCAGAACGTAGTGGCCGAGGCTGGGATGAATGGTAGACAGAAATTATACCTATTTTATGCCAGGTGCAAGGTTGGATGGCGGAATGCCCATTCTGTGCCCACCCATGGGAGTGGGTACATGCAAGGGTGGAGGGCAGTATGCCCAATCTGTGCTCAGTGGCAGGGATGGATAGACACAAGGGTGCTATCTGCCCATTCTGTGCCCACCTGTATTTCAAGAGACAGGCATACACCATGCAAATTGGGGCTGTAGCTTCCCCTCTCTCCTACCAGCGCTGTGGGTGGCAAGAGGCAGTTTTTACACCCTGCAGGGTTTCTAGGAAGTCAGTGCAATCCCATAGCAGGCATTAACTCTAGCCGTTTGCGGGGCGCTGTCTGGTACTGGGCTGTAACCCCCATCGTTCACTTACACTGGCACGGCCAGTACCGTGCGGGGTGGGCTCTGTGATGCCGCTGTACATCTGAAGTGCTGCAAAAATGAAACACGACCCTCTAGTAACACTGACTCCTGCAAAAGCACCTCACCACTATGTGGTCGATGGCTTCAGCCATGCTGCTGCGTCTGGCCTGTCTGGCATTGCTCCCAGAGCAGGAGTTGTGTGATGAGTGTGAGGCAGGGCCGGGGCAAGGATATTTCGCACCCTAGGCAAAACTTCCACCTTGCGCACACACCCTGCCCAGGGAGCCCTTTGGACAGCAGCTCCCCGCCCTCCCCCCAGCCCGGGGGCACCAGCGGCGGGGCACAGCTCTGCCTACGGCTCTCAGACTCCCTCCCCCAGCACAGGCAAAGCCGTGCCGCTCCTAAATGGTCTGGCTTTGCGTGCACTGGGAGAGGGAGTCTGAGGGCCGCAAGTGTCAGCGTGCTGCAGGCAGCCCAGCCCAGGAACACTTTAAAAAAAAATTGGGGGCACCTTTTGGTGCCCTCAAATCTTGGCGCCCTGGGTGATTACCTAGTTCGCTTACTGGGTTCCACTGGCCCTGGTGTGGGGCTAACCCCGCAGCAGGATTCTATTTTAAAGAGCCCCATTAAGGATCTCAGGGATAACAGTAGAGACAGACCACAGGCCAGATTCTGACGTTGTTTGCCCCATTGTCAGACAGCAGCAGCGCTGTTGACTTCAAAGGGGTGATCTGGGTTTACCCTGCTGAAAGCTAGAGCATAACGTGACCTTATCTCGTGCAGGGGAGAACGGTGCCGGTCCGCTGCTGTGCGGGCTTTTCCCCAAGGATAACTGACAGAATTGTTCACAGATTTCCTTATGTGCATTAGGGAGGAGTGCATCCATAGACAGGGTTAGGGGGACAAGCAAGAGAGCCTTAGCCACGCTGTGTCCATTTCAGAGACTGCCAAGTATTTACTGTGCTGTGAAAGGGACACAGAAAACATAAAACATGTACTTAAAGACAGACCTTGTCTCTCTTACTAATAGCTTAGACCAGTGGCAGCTGGGGGTACACGTACCCCTAGGGGTACGCAGAGGTCTTCCATGGGTTCAGCAACTCATCTAGATTAGAAGAGAACTGGATAAATTTTCAAAAGAGAACTGGATAAATTCAAGGAGGTTTTAAGTCCGTTCATGGCTATTAGCCAGGATGAGTAAGGAATGGTGTCCCTAGTCTCTGTTTGTCAGAGGGGGGTGATAGATGGCAAGAGAGAGATCACTTGATCATTACCTGTTAGGTTCATTCACTCCGGTGCACCTGGCATTGGCCACTGTTGGTAGACAGGATACTGAGCTGGATGGACCTTTGGTCTGACCTAGTACGGCCATTCTTACATTCTTAGATACTTGCCTAATTTTACAACAGGCTACATAAAAAGCACTAGCGAAGTCAGTACAAACTAAAATTTCATACAGACAAAATGCGAAAGTCAGCAATTGTTCAGCAACTGTGTGGCTGTGACATTCTTGTCTGATTTTTGTAAGCAAGTAATTTCTAAGTGAGGTGAAATTTGAGGTACACAAGACAATTCAGACTCCTGAAAGGGGTACAGGAGTCTGGAAAGGTTGAAAGCTGCTGGTTTAAGATTATTTAAACTGCAAGCATGCTAAGACCCAATCCTGCTTTCACCAGCAAAGCTGTTAACCTGGATACATCTACACTGTGATAAGCTACGGCAGGGCCATGGCTGGCCTTCATCAGCTGACTCAGGCTTGCGGAGGTGTAAAATTGCAGTGTAGACGTTCAGGCTCGGGCTGAATCCTGGGCTCTGAGATGCCACACATGGTAGGAAGATGCTTGCCCAACCTGGGCAGTGAAGCTAGACTGGTCAGTTTCACTTCCTGTTTCTGGTCACTTTCCCTTTCTGGTTGTCTTGCACTAGCCCAAGGCTGCAGTGCGGGGGTGCAAATGTTGCAGGGACGGTGTCCATAAAGAGGAGAAAACAATTCCGTCACATATAAAAGGCCCTGAAAATGTTCCTGCTCATTCAGTTTTGGAACAAGCCTTTTCAGATCCAGCTGAAGGCTTAAATTCTAGCTCGACCAGAGCAATGGGGGCTAAGAGGGCACAGAGCACGGATTTTCCACTCTCCTCCATGGGATGCCAGCAGTATGTGACCGGGAGCACTCCTGGCGTCCATGAGGGTGAGGACTGGCTAGTGCTCCCAGTATTGCTCCAGGGCCACAAGGGGGTGTGGCCAGCTGGGTTGTGGGCGTGGCAACACGTGCAGCACCTGCAATCACTGGGTGGAAAGAGCCAAGTACTATCCTGCCTACGTCTACCTGCACAGGGATAATGTCCCAGACATGGCCGGGCTGCTAGGGCTGCCTGCTCAGCACTCCAGAGGAATAAGAGCAGAGTTTGGCCCTAAAAAGAGTTGACAGTAACCCTTTTAAGTATATTTGCTTGTGTGAATACTGGAGCTGTGGTAGGAATGGGGGGACGGACCCTAATAACAGGCATAGGAGGTGACTGAAATCAGAAGGGGTCGTAGGGGTGTGTGTTTTCTGTCTCCTGCATTTCTGTTTGATGTAGCTGCCAGCCATCCCTCCAGGTGCATTCTGACTTGGTCTGCTTCACATTGCTACAGTAGCTGTCCTTAACAGGAGGTCTAAGTGTTTTTAATGCTAATATGTCAGTGTTTCCCTACCACTTTTGCTTTCTCTTTTTGTGTGCCGAGGAGCCGAGTTTTGTTGTATCACTGTTGCTATAAATCCACTAATGTGTATTTTGAAAAATAAAGGCTATTTAAATCTAATAAAGGTAGTTCTTCACTACTCAGTGTATAATCTGTTGCTTTCTTTCCCATATGTAGTGTCTTAAGGCAGGGATCTCCAAACTTTTTGAGACGAGGGCCATATTAGATTTTTTGAAGGGGCTTCAGGGGCCACTGCCATGGCCCCCACCCTTTGCTCCTCTGGCCACACCACAGGGGCACTCACCCCTTTGTTTCTCCAGCCGCACCGCGACCCCTCCGCACATGGGGCCGCCGGCTGCAGCTCACACGGGCGGGGCGGGGGGCAGCGTTGGCTTCTCCACGTGCTTGCTCAGCTGGGGCCGGATAAATTGACACCACAGGCCGGATCCAGACCCCGGGCCGTAGTTTGGAGACCCCTGTCTTAAGGGATGGCAGCATTATTATGAGTTACTATCGGATGTCATTACAGAAAGTCTTACAACTTCTGTTGATTGAGCATATAGGCGACAAGATCTTGGAAGAATGCTTATTGCTAGCTGTGGTGCAGTTCAGAGCTGAGTATAATGTAACCCTTCTGCCAGGCCGAGTTAAGAGCAGCAAGGGCCGCGTTCAGTACATAGGGGTTCCCTCTCAACAACGCAATGCAAAACTGGCTTGAGCCCCGACCCAGTGACCTGGGAAAATCCTACATACACCCCTGGGCACCTCAAAGAGGCAGTATGTCCCCTCTTGCAAGCACAGACTGACGTATCAGAAAATCTTTAAAACCATGAGGTAAATGACATCATCAAATTGGGAAAAACACCACAACTAGGGTCATAAACCAGCCCATGAGCAAAAACCCACCCCAGCAAATTGGGCTGTGTCCTCTCCTTTAAGTTCGTGAGTCCAGCAACCCAAAAATCACCCAAAGTCCCAAAAGTCTCTGTTCCTGGTCAGTGCGGAGTTCAAAAGTTAATCTGCAGTCTTACCTCCCAGCCTGGGTGGAAATGGAGGGCAGGTTAAGGGGCACCTTACGTGGTCCGAGGCTGACTGCTCCGCCTCTCCGTGGGATTCTGCTGTAGCCCTCCCCGCAAGCTGCTGTGCTCCACTGGCCGTCCCACGAACTGCTCCGCTCTGCCAGCTGCTCCACTCTTCCAGCCGCTCTGCCAGCAGCTTGACTCCGCTCTACCAGCAGTCACAAGAACTGCTCTGCTTCACCAGTTGCTCTGCTAGCCGCCCTGCCAGCCAACATACAAACCTGCTTTGCTCCACAATATTTTCAGCCCCACCCCCATAAGACAGTGCTCAGTGATTTTTTAGCTTTTAGTAGATTTCAGCTCTTAAGTGATTTCAGCTTATAGTAGAGGAGCCGTAGTGCAGGTGCGGCACTGGGCCCAAAGTGATTTCAGCTCAGCAGCTGGATATTCGACTCCCAATGGAAGCAAAATTTAGCTCTGATATTCCACAGTGGAGAGAGGCAGGGTGCAATAGGCCCTCAGCAAAAGGTATAGCTACCCATCCACAACCTCTCTCAATTCACTTGGTTTTGGAACCCCTGTTTCTTGCTCAGTGAGTGCTACCTAGGTGATGGTGAGTCCCTACACCATAACAAACAAGTACATAACAAGTACCTGTCCACAGTCTCGATTCACATAATCAGGGTAACAACACTTTATCATTTCTGCCCCAATAAAGGAGAAACTGGGGATCCCACAGCAGCCAAAGTGACCCTTTGACGAGACATCACTGCAAGGCCATCTCCTCTTGGCTCCTCCTTTCCAGAGTTACAGCCTCCTATTCTAGCCCAAAAGCACAGAGTTTAAAATCCTGCGCCAGGCACCTAAGCTGGGAATGCTGAAAGTAGGTGCCAGATATGGAGCCGGAATTAAGGACCCTGCTCTGCTTTTCCGTGAGAAGCGCTGCGGCAAAAGGAGAAACTCAAACCTCCTTTGTCCTAAAGTCTCCTGAGGGTGGTCTCACCTCCCCCCACCTCCCTAATGTAGTGGGAGACCCCAGCAATGTAAGTGCCAACTAGATTGGCAGGTTGTCCCCAATTAACTCCATCCCCTGGAACTACACAAGTGATTTTGGCCCCTTGGGTTTCCAAATGGGCCCTCAAAAAGTGATGGGGGAAGTCCTGCTCTCAGGAACTCAGACGTAAAGCCAGAGTAACCCCCGCTGATTTCTTAGTCTGGATTTACACCTGGCAGCCAGTGATCCGATTACTCCTCGCTAGACACACACCAGGGGTTACTGGCCAACCACAGCC
This sequence comes from Dermatemys mawii, assembly GCA_007922305.1. NCBI lineage: Eukaryota > Metazoa > Chordata > Testudines > Dermatemydidae > Dermatemys > Dermatemys mawii. The sequence continues at coordinate 4,406,414 of ML677344.1, read as the reverse complement.
TGAATAACAACATCTCCCCAGCCTGGAATACCTTTTCTGTGTGGACCCAAGGGCAGATTCACCCATTCATACCTACACCTGGACCTGTTCTCCCTGGTTCTCAGTGGTAGGAAACCTGCCCCTGAATATGAGCAAATGACCCAGTTTCTATCACATCTGTTTTCCTGGTGCTTAATTCATTCCTTCTGCTCCTGCTGCATGTGGCCTGGCAGAAAAATCTTTTCAATTCATCATAGGTGCTGCTAAGTGTTAATTAACTGGTGATCTTCCCTACAGCAAAATGGTGCCGGCCCAGCTCCCCTAGCCCCCTCGGCTCTGCTTCAAGCTGTGTCCGAGCCAAAGTGAGAGATCTAAAAGCAGCCAGGTAATGGGCAGACTTGCTGGAAGGATGGGCCTTACTCTGCTTTCAGGCATAACGGGATGAAAACAGTGTCAGGGAGCCCACATTCATCTGGAACTAAATGCTGCTCCAAGTTATACCAACGTCTCCACGGAGTCTAGTGGCGTTACGTCAGATTTACACCAGCATCACAAAAAAGACGTTGCCCCCCACCCCCGGCATCCAACTATCTGAGCAAAACACACAGAGCCTCCCCCCGATGTTTGCACTGCCTGAATTTATCAGCCTCCGTTTCTAGCACTTTCAGTGGAGTGTCTCCAGGCACTTTCAAGCCATGAATTAATTAAACCTCACAACCACCCTGTGAGGTGTGCGGTATAATTAGCTGTATTTCCATCTGGGGAAACTGAGGCATCACCCACTGATTTTCGATTCCTTAATTTCTGGGGTGCCCAACCTGGGACACTGCGGGCCTGGTTCCAGAGGCACCAAGCACCCACAGCTTTCAGTTGGAAGTGGGGTGCGTGGCCTCAGGGCCGGATTAAGGCAGGGCTTTATGGGCTGCTGCCCATGGCCCTGGCTCAAGGGGAGGCCCCCACAAAAAGAAATCACAGGCAGCAATTTCCAACTCCAGGCCACTAAAAGTCCAGCAGCGCAGCAGGGCTCAGGCAGGCTGCCTGCCATAGCCCTAGGCTGCTCCCGGAACCAGCTGGCTGCTGGCAGGTCTCTGTGGCCCCTGGTGGGGGGGGGGGGGGTGGGAGGTGGCTCTATGCACTGCCCCCCCAGCCCCAGCCCCATCCCCAGTGGCACCCCTTCCTGCACCCCAACACACTGCACCAGCCTAGAGCCCCCTCCTGCACCAAACTCCCTCCCAGGAAAGACTTGGATACAGGACCCCCCCACCACAAAATCTAATAGCCCTCGGCCCACAGGAGTGTTAATCTGCCCCTGGTCGGCACCTCTGAAAATTGGACCCGAATGTCTCTAATTGGGCAAGAGGTGCCCAAAGATCAGTGGCCCCTCGTGAAAGCTTTGGCACAAGGTCACAGTTACGTGTTCTTGATTTCCCCCCCGCCAAAAGAAGGGAGGAACGAAGTGGGAAGGGGAAGCAAGGGAGGGGAACAGAGAGAACTAGCTCAGGTTCCATCTGCTAGGAATTAATCGAAGATTTCTAAAAGTCAGACTAAATCGTCTCTGAAATGTCACCGGCTCTTTCAGTGCCAAGTCGCCGCGCTTAGCTGCTGTCCCTGGAGGCCGCCTGCTTCTCCAGCTGCAGCACTAGTGGTTTGGCTACAAGGCCTGCTCCGGAGAACCGAGCTTTCCATGGGTTGGAGCGTTTCCAAGGTGATGGGACAGAGCCAGGGCCCTACCAAATTCATGGCCATGAAAAACATGACACGGACTGTGAAATCTGGTCTTCTGTGTGCTTTTACCCTTTGCTGTGCAGATTTCACCGGGGAGACCAGCGTTTCTCAAATTGGGGGTCCCCCAAAAGGGAGTCACAAGGTTATTTTAGGGGGTTGCAGTATGGCTACCGCTCTGCGCTGCTGCCTTCAGAGCTGGGTGGCCGGAGAGCGGCCGGTGCTGACCGGGGGCCCAGCTGTGCAGTCACACCCACAGAACGAAGGGCAGCGATACTGTACCATGCCGCCCTTAAGTCTGTGCCGCTGCTGCTGCTGGTGGTTTGGCCGGCAGAGCTCTGCGGGCAGGAGGCGGGGATGGCCGGGAAGCTCATAATGTGCTTGGCTCGAACACAGTGTCATCAACCTCTCAAGTGCTAAATTCACTTACAGGCCGAACACTAATCACAAGGGAACCAGCCTCCAACAGCCTGGCAGAGTGACCCAGGGGAGCTTGGGCCCAAACAGAGATGGGGCAAGCTCCACACTGGGACCCTTCCCAGAGTTTTCCAGTGGATGGGTCAGGCGCAAAGCAGCCCCGATCCCAAATCACGAGGGCTCCAGGACTCCGCCCGAAGCCTGAACTGCGGCCAGTCCTCGAGGATGCAGGATTCACTCCTCTGCCCCACAGAACGGCTAATGTGCCCTGCTCAGCTGTTGCCTGGGGGGATAAAGTCTGCGGCAGGTTGAGAGGCCTCTTGTCTCAAATCCCCCTCGCAAAGGGAGATTTCAATGCAGCACAGAACACACGGATGCCACTTGAACAAACAGATCAAAACTCTTCCCCCAAGGAGAAATATTTAATTAGGCAGCAGCTGGGCAGTTTAGCCGTGTCTTTTATTTATATGCAGAACGGGTGAGGTTTTCTCCGCTGTCTGTTACAGCGGAACTGAGATCTACACGCCATGACAGCAAGTGTGCTGCTCTGGGAGGCTGCGAGCTCCCTCAACCATGCATCTGAAAACCAGGCCGAGAAAGCAGACGCTAGGTAAAGAATCACGGAGTAGAGAGCGGATGGCCCCTTATTGGAATACTGTTCTCAGTTCTGGGCACCCCATGACCATGCATGCATGGCTGCTGGTTCAAACCCAGCCAGGGATGGAGCTAAGTAGACTAGTTGGAGGCATGGTAGGGTGTAGGTTAAGCAGAAGGCCAGGGGAACAGAGCAGAGCCCAGGAGATGCCAAACCACCAGAGCAGGTGCGATCCTACCTTGAACACCTGCACAATCCGCTGTGCGTGGCAACTGGTTCCTCTGAGCATCTCAAGCGGGTGGGAGGGTGGAGCTTGGCAGGGCACCGCTTCCTCCCTCACTCCTGGACTGCGCTCGTTAGGAGTAGTTCTGGCTATGTGACGGAGAAGGGCGGGGCAGGAGCTACAAACACCAGAAGGGTGAGAACACCGAGGCGGCAGGGGAATTGTTCAGGGCAGAACTCGATGCCTGGGATTCTATGGACTAAAAAAGGAATCCAGCCTCTACCTCCACGTTACTCCTGTTCACCAGCCTTCAGAGCTGAGTCATGCAGCAGCCGCGCTCTGGGTCAGTCTCAGAGTATCACCTGGGCTGGGCCGGACCATCATGTATGCACTGGGGGGTAGGGGGGGCATCACCGGAGCAGCTGGGGATAGTCTGTCTAGGGGGATTGTCTCTGTGTTACTCCTCAGCAGCTGTCACAGAGGCCAGTCGGTTCTGGGACGAGTCTGGTTTTTCCAGACTCAAAGTCTCATGCAGCTGAGAGTAAAGACAAGTCTGGGATTGGAGGCGTTTGCCCCTGCATGGACCTCATCTCCCACAATTCCCTCTGGTTCCCAAAAGGCCTTTCAAGATCCCCCACTTCAAGGGGGCTGTGCAAGGAGTTGTGGCAGAGACAGCCGGGGGCAGGGCCATAGCACCAGTCTGCCACCGTTCCTCGACTCACATGCGTTGGCTTTGTGCAGATGTAGTCATCTGCATTTTCCTGATCTACCACCTACATTTTCCAGCCCTCCACAACCCTTCTGTGTTGTTATTTCTCTGGCCTCACAACTCCGCTGAATCTAATACCAGCTCTCATCAGTAAAGAGAACAAGCTGCATGTTCATGACATTCAGTCATGAAATGGGGCCTGTACCCCCTCCCAGACACCTCCCCCAAACTCATACAGTCAGCGCCACACAGGGATGCTGCCAAGTCTAGCAATTTGGTTGAGAGTCTTGCGCTGGTCGGTGTTTTTCTTAAAGCCCCAGCTCCTGGAGTCATGTGAATACATGAGCATTGCAGCTTTTACTAGCATAAACAGGGCATTTCTAGCCCCCCCAGCAGCATAGGAGAGCTTGAAAATGTGAACTCGAAATGCATCAACACCGGCAGGCAAACAAAAAGAACCCAATATTGTTTTTAAACTGGCATAATTCTTTAAGTCGAGCTTGTGAATTCTGGGGGACTGACTCATGATTTTGGGTGGCTGGATAACAAAGGAACCCTAGGAGCAGCTGTGGTTGGGCAGCGTGTGGGTGCTAACACACTAAAGTAGATTGCTTCTCAGACAAGCAAAACCATGTGGCAAAAGCATCGTGGTGTTTGCCCCCCAATGCCAAACATGGCTAAAAATACTCTCGCACATCCCGTTAAGAGAGACCCCCCCAGGGCTCCCAAAGCTGCCCTTTACCCACACAGTGCAGTCTATCTGGGCATACAGCCTGGCTGTTTAGCCAGTAAGCGACCTGGGGCGGAGACACTTTCTTCCTCTGTGTTACCACCATCACCAGGCACCTTTGAGAGGGCTTAAATAACAGCGGCTGCTCAGCTGATTGGAGACATTTCACAAGACACTCTTATGTTGCATGTTTAACCCAGAATTTTCCCGTGATGAAATATTAACTGTCTCCCTCCAGGAAACGTCCCAGCAACGAAACTGACGAGAGTTTGTAGATAAGCTACACTTGTATCAGTCATGGTATGGCCAGCCCTGAGCATTCAAAATTAACGGGTCTGGACCCCCAAAAAATTATGACTGGCCTAAAGAAAATAAGTGTTAGAGAGAAAAAAACACTCTTTTTTAAAAAAACAAAAACAAAAAACCCCAAACCCTTCTGGTTTCTGAGCCTTTAGATCGCACTCACTTCACATTTTCATGTTTTCCTTTGCACCCACGAGGGCTAGAAATTAGTGTTCTATTAAAAAAAATCCGAGGTGCTTATTTAATCCCTTGATTCCAGGAGCTGGGGCTGAGAAAAATCACCCAAAATTGTGCAACTTTGCAATTCATCATGACAACTGGTCATATTGCAATCAGGATGAATTTACTGAGCAGGTGTCGTTAATGCCACACAACTCACTTTGCCATTCCTCAGAGGTGAGCTCCTCTAGGCTCTTGTAATTCTTTCCACATCAGAAATGCCACAGCCTCTCTTGGCTACACCCTCCACAGTACCAACAAAACATAGTTTTCCCTGGGGGAGGGGAGCTGCTTCCAGCCCTGACAGATTCCTCTCTGAATTCTGTATTTCTCAGATCTCTGTTGTTTCCTGTCTTAAGTCCGGAATCTGATTCACTCATTTGTTTATATTCTTTTCTGAGCTTCTCTGCTTAGCTACATGTACGATCTCCCCCTCTCTCTCCCCTTCATGCTGCTCCTCTCAGGACACCTGCAATGATTTCTGCCTTACTGGAGGGGAAGAGTGCTGCAATTAAAGCACACTGACCATGTACATCAGTCAAAGAAAATAAAATTAGAGTCCGGGCTCCGACCGTGGGGCTCTTTTCAAGCTGTTAAGCGAGACCAGGCTGGCTGACTAGCCATTTCTCTCTCCCTTCAGTGCCTTTCTTGCAGATCAATACTTGGCTCTGGATTTTCCCCACTGAACACAGTGGGCTCCACAGCTCTATGGCTTTTGGCGTTCGTCCCAATCCACTGCATGGGACCAGGCCATTTTTCATTTGGTTTGTACATTTCATCTCTGATTGTTCCCCCACTGCAGCCACAGCAGCACAGACAGCTCAGAGAAGTACAGGCTCCACAGTGGGCAGGAACCGTGGCCAGATGCATTTCCCGTCCTCCCTGGGGGATTCCATGTGCTGCAAAATCCAGTCCCTGGAGACTGGTCCTGCCCAGCCGCTGCCACAGGTGCCTCCTCTGGATATCCAGGCGTGACAGAACCAAGCAGCAGCGAGGGGCCATCCTGACATTAAAGCCAAAAAAGCTTTGGGTTTGGCCCTGTGATAGATCTACGCTCCCCTTCTTAATAAGGTCAAGGCATAAGGTCCAATCTGATTGCATTACCTAAGGAGCAACATGTACAAGAAACCAGCGCTCTGCTCCCTTCTCTCCCCCCCCCCACATGCCCTCTGGCACTTCTCAGGCACCAAAGCCTAGGGTGAGAGCCACAGACATTATGCTGAGCCCTGCACGTAGGAGCACAAGACCGATCAGTGCACTGCACAGTTGACATTGGCTATGTGACAGTGCTTTTCTTTTCTGCGTTCCTGCACCTTTAAATGTCTAACCCTCCCTAGGTGCAGACACAGCCAGTTGCTCTGAATGGCTGCAGCCTGCTTCAGATGAGACACAGGCCATGTCTATGCTACAGGGACTAGCCCAGCCTAGCTATGGTGCCGGCGTTATGCTGGGAGTAGCTGCAGCCTACACCGACGAAAGGGGTTTTAACCTGGATGTAGGAATGCCACCTCCCTGAGGGCCGCTAGCTAGGCCCATGCAAGCCTTATTCCACTGAGCTCATTGCGTCCACACCGGGTATCAGGTCAGCACGGCTGTGGCACTCGGGTGTTTGGATATTTCACACCCCTGAGCGTTATAGCTACGTCATAGGCCTTTTCATAGAATATCAGGGTTGGAAGGGACCTCAGGAGATCATCTAGTCCAACCCCCTGCTAAAAGCAGGACCAACCCCCGACTAAATCATTGCTTTTGTTCTTACAAAATCACCGCTTTTGTCAGCTAAAATAAGCGCCACCTTGCGTGAAAGCAAAGGGCTGCTCTGGGCGTAGAGAAACACGTTACGTTCTCCTTTCCCCGACTTTGGAGAACTGAGTGCATTTCAGTTGGCTCTCGGTGACACCTGAACAAATCCAAGCTGACCCATTGTAGGCACTGGTGTTTTTCCAGCTGTTATACAGATGTGACGCTGGCTCTGTGTTTCCTATGATAGCGCTGTACTGTCGGGTGCTCAGGGGACAAATCACAGACTTTCCTGCAGCCAGTAGGAGTATCTACACTGCACACTAAGCCCGGGTCAGCAGGACCCTGAGCGTCCACATTGAATTGTAAACCTGGGTTTACAGTTGCTGGACCAGGTCTGACGGTTCAGGCTGCACTACCCAGACCTACTGACTCAGGGCTGCAGCTTGACCTTCGTCCATGTCACAGAATGACAGGGTATGGACACGAGGCACAGGGGGACTCCAGCACAGCAGGGGCCTAGGAGCCAGGTCCAGAGTGCTGGCTGGCCTAAGCCAGACTGACACGTGTGTGGACAGAAGCAGGGCTTGGGCTCAAACCTGATGCTTAGAGTGCAGTGTAGACACAACAGGCACAATCAAAATTCTTTATGTAGTAAAAATAGCCGTGGGGTTCTCACCCCCTGCAGTTCAGAGCTAAGTGGCTGGACTGAGGGATTTCCCTAGTTGCAAATGCAGGGGTCCGGCTATTGGATTATAGGGGGCACGTTGGAGTCTGGAAGCCAGAAGGAGCTGAGAGTCCCAAGGAAAAGGAGGCGGTCAGGGCTTGTTGGGAACAGAGCTTACTGGAGGGGAGACGTGGATTTCTGAGCAAGGAAGGTGCCCATTGTTTGTTTCTATTGTGTTTAGGGAAACAGGACTTCGGCTACATTCTTGGTAAGTCCATTGATATCCTGCCAACCCTCTTTTTAATGTTTTGATCATTTCAGCAGATAGCAATGTTTATTTTTAAGCATCTTTAAAGATTTTTATCCTATAAATTTCCATAGCTGATGATTCCCTGTTCTGTTCATTCCCTCTGGGGCACCCGGCACTGGCCATTGCCAGAAGACAGTATACTGGGCTAGATGGACCATTGATCAGACCCAATTCTTATGTTCAGCTACTGGAAATGCGGGGGGGTAGATCAGAATTATTTAATGATGCCACATGCTGAGAATCAAAAAATTAAAAGCTTTAGAAGTGTTAAAACACACATTGTCAGCATCGCATGTCGAAATACTCAAAAGAACCAACCTTAGAACAAATGAATAATGTCACAAGCAGCATTTTTTTTTTTTTTTACTTTGCCTAGCTGTAAATTTCTTTCTAAACTCAATGGAACTATTTTTGGTGGGTTTGTGTGTGAGTACGATGACATCAACATTTACAGATAAAATCTAATCCTTCCAACTGTATAAACAAACAAGATCATGCTAAAGAACCATCTGACTCGCATCACTGATGTCTTCTAAGAGAAACAACCTGCCAGGCCCCAAATTTTGACTAATTGCTCAGCTCAGGAGAAGGAGAAGGAGCAAAGAAAAGCAGTGGATTGGTTGAGTGGCCATTTCTGCAGTATGTGCTGACTCAGTCTGCTCCAGGTAGGCAAACCACTGCAACGTGACTCTGGACGATTGGGAAGCAGGCCATTATTTGGGGAATGTTTCTAGAACGTTGCTCGACAATCCCACCACCACGGGAGATTTCCAAATTCACCAATTCCAGAGGTGCCCAATGGAAGTCAAGGGGAGGTAGGAGGCTGTCTGCCATTTGTGCCTGTGCAAATCTCCCCTCAAGCCTGGCACCCATTCACAGCCCCACCTGGGTATTGGTAGAGGCGGAACCAGGCATTACTGTTTGCGAAAGATGCATCAGCACCAGCCCTGGAGAGGGAGGTTTTCTGTTCTCTGCATGGGGGTGCAGCTTAGGAAGGGGTATGCCGAGCTCCTACCCCATCTTGGCCTTACCTGGAACCTCCTCAATGAGGAAGAGGCTAATTAAGACTTTGTGGCTCATCCCCTCCGCTGGGACTTCCCCCACAGCCTCCCATCAGTGTCCCTTGGGGTTTTGGTGAGGTGAAGACTCATCAGCTAGGAACTGGAGCATGACACAGGTGGGAAGGATGGCTGTGCCCGTAAGGCACTGGCTGGGGACACAGGAGTTGTGGGTTCAATGCTCCACTCTGCCCCAGATTCCCTGTGTGACCTTGGGGAAGAAGCTGAGGGCCAGAGAGACTATCTGTAAAATGGGGATAATGGTCTTTTCCTTTTCTGCCTCTTGTCCATTTAGATGGTCAGGCCTTGTCTGTGCCATGGTTGCTGTAGCGTAGTATCTGTGTGTGTCTGAGGGCTGCTGTACAAGATCACGTGTGACCCAGATAGGTCAGCAGTGTGAGTGGAATTTACCTCTTCTGCAGTCTTGTAAATTACACATCCCGAGCTTGCTGCATTTCATCAGTATAAAGATTCGGGCACCTCACTGGGACCTGGGTTCTATTCCCAGCATTCCCCTGACCTGCTGAGACCTCAGGAAGCTGCCTCACCCCAGCTCTGGTACTTATGGCCCCAGTTGCTGCACTGGCTGGCCACTTCCCAATTACTAACATGCAGCCCTTCTCCCTGCACCCCCCTAGGTGGGGGCGTGTTATCCCCATTGCACAGAGAGGCTTAGTGACTTGGCCAGGGTCACATGCAGGGGGCTGTGGCAGTCAGGAACTGAACTCAGCTCTCCAGAAGTCCAGTCCGCAACCTTGACCACAAAGCCTCCCAGCCAGCCCCCTCTCCATGGCTGTTTCCTTTATCTTGTCGATGTAGACTGAATTCTTGGGGGATGGGGGGAGATAGACTGTATCTCATGCTATGTTTGTGCAGACCCTAACACAACATGGCCCAGATCTCGGCACTTACTAGTTATGCTGCTCGGCGTTAATAGAGGTCACCAGTCACAGACCTGGTTAAAAAAAATAAATAAATCAATAGATGTATTAAGCACTCTTCATTCGGGCTAAATGACGGGGCAACTAAATACCCCTTTGTGTAGTGATAGCTGCAACAATAGAAGCCACTGTCTAAGGCACTGCCAGCAGCAAACGGAAGCTAAAACATGTGGTCTGAGTGCAAATGCAGGTGCTGGGAAGTTGATTGGTTGCAGCTGTAGCTCAGAGCAGAAAGCCAGCACAGCAGTGGGGAGGGTGGCCCGTAGAAGATGCAGAGAATGCTTCTTGAAGTATAGGACTCATGGAACAGGCAGGCTTGAAAATTGTGAGCAAGGAAAGCGTCTGATGATGTTTGAGCCTAGTGCATTTAGGGAAATGGGACTTTGGGCATTCTTTGTTTACAAACGGGACCGGCCCAACAAAAGACCTGACTTGTATCATCAATTTCTCCTCCTGCCAGAAACAACCCAGCAAGGCACCAATTGGCTAAGTGCTTGGGCAAAAAGAGACAAGACAAGTAAAGCTGAGCTGAGGATTAATAACAGAATCTCATGCAAGAGAGGAACAAGGCACAACAGATTGATAACTGAGCACCTCTGTACCAACAGCCTTGTAAATTAAATGGCTGACATATTCTATGACTAAAGATTCAGATTGGCTGGAGCTAAGTTTACACACTCATCTGATCAAAAACTATTTATTTGACTGTACAGCAGCAGCGTCCCATTATCAAATGCCAAGATCAAAGCAATGCAGTGTTGTGGTAGCTGTGGTGGACCTGGGATATTAAAGAAAGACAAGCTTTTGAGCTTAGAGAGAAAAAAGCTGTAGCTCGAAAGCTTGTCTCTTTCAATAACAGAGGCTGGGCCAATAAAAAATATTACCTCTCCCACCTGGTCTAAGGTCAAATCTACATTATTTCTATCAATCCCCCTTCACTAGCTCTGATAAGAGATTGTAAGGTCTGTCGCGTTAGCTTTAGAAATGTTTATCACTTCCAATGATACCTTGTTATCTCCTGAATATTCTGGAGCCAGAGAAACCCTGCCACCACTCTGGCATTGATTGACGTCACAGATTATGCAGAAGGAAAATAGATGGAGTGATTTAGGTACTTTAATTAGCAGCAACTTTAATCAAGCAATTGCCACAAGCCAACAGCTGTTGCTGCTCCAGACCATCTCTCTGGGTGGCTGACAAGGAGAGCTTTCAACTGGTTTCATTTATATGCAAAGCCTGGAAAACAGCTGACAATGCTGGAAAAGTCGAGCTTGGAACCTTCAATGGCATCCAGCAACTCCAGAAATACTTCGCCCTTATAATGATGAGAGGAAAGAGGCTCCTACCTTGAGTAAAGTCAGAATCAATACAATATTGTTACACTGGTGGCATAGGATTTACTGTATTGGATCCACCCGCCAGCAGCCCATGACATCCACTCTGCTGCCTGCTGCTTCAGAGTAAAGTGAAATTATTCACAGCAAGATTTTGTTTGTAGTTTGCTGGAATTTTATTTCCTGAGCCTCCTGGGTTCTGACCAACAAGCCAAGGTAGAGGATTTGAGTCCTGGGGTATCTTAACCTGCACAACTCTTAACTGTTTCTCTTGATCATAAAATTATCCAGCCCTCTTTTAAAATCCAGCTGCAGTATCTGACTTGCATAAGCTCCCAGGGGAGCGAATGACCCATCTAGACTACATTTAACATGTAGGGAAGAAGAAAAATTGTTCCTCTCTTTCTCTCAGGGAAGATTTCTTTTTAATGTGGAATAATGGGCTAGAAGCTAGTTTAAAACAAAATAGCACAGGAAAGAATTGCATGATTAGCATCCTGGGCAGGCATGTCCCATCTGGCCTAACACTGAACTTCTATTTATAAATCTATGCTTTGATTCGCCGGTCTCCTGTGGTCTCATCCAGGCGGTATATACTAGTATTTGCTACTTCGACTGCTGCAATGCCAGCCATCAGCCAGCAGGTGGCAGTGTGAAGATGGCATATCAAAACCCTTCCCCCAGCCAATGTCCCTGGTGCACGCTCCAGCTGCAGCAGCATAGCCTGTAACCCAGAGGTGGATTCCCAAAAGGGGAGACTGTTGGCCCCAGGGAGGTTGCATGTGTCTTAAAATTCCTCCAGGTTGTCACATGGGGGTGAGACTATCAGCACCGTGCACACACCTGGCTCTGTGGATTAAACTAGGTGACACAAGCCTCAGCCCACGAACCTCCTGTTGAGTTGTTTTCCTGAGGGGTTTGATGTGAGTGAAATGGGCCACAAGGGATTGTATTTGCCCGCAGAACTGGTGCAGGGATGGACGTTCCACCCACCAATAAGGGCAGTTAGTGATCAGAGGGGAGGGGGAAGTACCCAGCAGGTAACACCAAAGGTATTGTGGCGTGGATACAGGTCCACCAGGCCCCACCGTGAGAATGGTTCCTTTCAGACAGACCATGGAGCAGGCACCAGTTACTAACAGATGATGATCAGCAGAGGCTCAAGCCTCGGCCCTGAAATCAGTGCCTCAGGAGTGTTACTCCCCCTTCTCTGCTCGTTTGGTCTATTTTAAACATTTTACATCAAATAAAAACCTTCCCCAGTGTTGGGGTTTATCATGCAGCACAAGCTGAATGCGAGAGCACGGCTTTCAGCTTGCCCACATTTCATTGACCATGCCCTGACCTCTATGGGTGAATCTGTCCCCGCACCCACTTACAGCTGTGCCTGCATCTCAGAGTGAAGTGGGCCCAGTAGGGAGGAAGGTTATTAGATTTGTATTATAATGGCCCCTAGAGGCTCTAGCGGCAAGCAGTGTTCCAAGGCACTAGGCCCTATCCAAACACAACAGAAGAGACAGACCCAGCCCTGAAAGCCTCAGCCTAAAAAGGATAGAACTATTATTTGTACCCTTTTACAGATGGGAAACTGAAGCAGTTCCTCATCTGTACAATGGGGGTAAATAGTACTTTCTCACCTCACAGGTTGTGAGGCCCTTCGATACTGCAGGGATAGGGGCCAGATAAGTACTAAAGAGATTAAGGCCAGGTCTACACTATAAAAGTACATTGCTACAACTACGCGGAGGTGGGAAAATCCATCCCAGAGTGACGCAGTTATAACGGCCTAATCCCTGTTGTAGACAGCACTGTCAACAGGAGGCTTGTCCCCCTCATGGAGAGGGATTAACTGCATCAATGAGAGAGCTTCTCCTGTTGGCATAGTGGCATCTTCACAGAAGCACTGTGTTTTAGGTGTAGACATTCCCGAAGTCACTTGTCCAGGGTGACACACCTGATTACATTTAAAGTTGCTAGTAACTTGAGTGTCTGAGCAACATGGGAGATTCAAAGTCATTAGGGGGACCCTGAACTTTTGCATTTCTTGCCATCGTAACTTTAATGTTTATTAATAAGGTTGATGCCAATTTTTTATTTAATAGAATCATAGAAATGTAGGACTGGAAGGCACCTCAAGAGGTCATATCGTCCAGGCCCCGTGCTGAGGCAGGACTAAGTATTATCTAGACCCTCGTGACAGGGGTTTGTCTAATTTGCTCTTCAAAACCTCCAATGATGGAAATTCCACAAGCTTCCTGGGAATTCATTCCAGTGCTTAACCACCCTGACAGGAAGTTTTTCCTCATATCTACCCTAAACCTCCCTTGATGCACTTTAAGTCCATAACTTCTTGTCCTGTCCTCAGTGGATGAGAAAACAATTTATCGCCCTTCTCTTTATAACAATCTCATATGTACTTGAAGACTTTTGTCCCCCCTCAGTCTTCTCTTCTACAGACTAAACAATTTTTTCAATCTTTCCTCATTCGTCATGTTTCCTAGACCTGCAATCTTGTTTGTTGCTCTCCTCTGAACTTTCTCCAAAGTTATTAATACACTTGAGTTACACACAAGAGGAAGGCAAAGAGCCATATCTGCCTTGGAGCATGATTGTTGTGGAAAATGTACCACCACATTAACAATTCCAGCTCCTAGCTACCAGCAAATAGATTCCAAGCCAATAGTATCTACTAGCTGTTTAGGCATCATTGTAAGTGGCTAACAAAGATCTTCCCTCCTATCGCAAATTATCCCTTTAAAAACAGAAATAATGCACCCGTCACCCAGTAATGGCTCAAGCACTATAGCAGGAAGCCTGCTTTAAATGTTTGTATTGCAGTAATTCCCTACAAGCCACAACCAGGAATTGTGGCCCCGGAGTGCTAGGCCCTGTACACACTGGGCACAACCCCTCCCAATCATGCTTAGGCTAAAGAGGGGAAAGCTTTATCTGGGCTACATCTTTCAGCTGCAACACCTCTATCTCCCATGTCTCCCCAACCCTACCACAGCATCTTTGAAACAAGAGCTTCTTCCCACCCCCAGGCCATTACACAAGGAGACCACAGAACTACCTTAGCATCTTGATGGTCGCAGTCCACCAGAAACCAAAATTCAGGGCTTGTGACTGGCATTTACTGCCTGCCATCCTGCAGAGCTACCGCACACCAGACCACTGACCCGCTGGAGGCAGGAATTCCTCACAGACACAAATGCAACTGTGCTAGAGGCCAGCAGGCTGAGCCATAGCCCAGTGTGAGCTCAGGAACCACGATGCAAGAGCAGAAGAAAGTCAGAGAGGGTTAGAGGCCCCATCCAAGGTTTTATCCCTCTTCAGCCACAGGGAAAGCCAAACAGGAGATGCAGCAGGTCCCAGAAGGCAACAGTTACTAGGAGTTGGCGATTCAGCTCATTGCTTGCTGGGACATTAGCCCAGGGCTTTATTTCTGGATTAGAAATGGGCTGGCCATAGGACTTTGGCAATCCTGCCCAAGAGAAAAGTAGGACTAGCAAGTCACCCTTTCTGGGGGTGGTGAAGGCACATAATAGGGCCAGGAGCATCCTTTACAGACCCTGCCCCAGGAAACACTTCACATATGTTCTCTACACAACTGGGATCACCAAGCCCTAGAGAACAGGTCAATGCAACTCACATGGGGAGGGACCGCAACTAGCGTAAGCACAGCAAGAGTGCAGCTTTCAGAGCTCTCTAACCAGACCCTGTTTTTAGAGCTCTCAAGTCACAGCCCCTCTACACCGCCACTCAGCGGTTCTTCATTCCCTGGCAACAATTGCACTTATGGCTCATTGCCTGAGTGCATTCACTGATACTAGTTCCACTGCCTCGTGTACGATTACATGAAAGCTACTAGGAAACCCAAAAGCTCATTTGTAGGAGAACCAGTTGATAAGACGTGACATTTCATCGTGTGTTGTGGGACACTGCACCAATGAGTTGATAGTAGGCCATACATGGTTCACATTGCTGTCCCAAAGTGCTTATGGAATTCTCCCATATTTCTCCCTCCATGGTCTTGGCTAGTGTTTCCCAGTCATTGCTACATGCACCAGCATTTTACTGCTATTACCTCACTAGCAATTCCCACAACTGCCATCTCTCTTCTTGATTAAGCTGGAACCTACCAGCAAGATCTTCACGAGTGGCCGTGGCTTCCTCTCCATTGTGGGCGTACCTTCACAATCTAAGCCAGTCCCACCCCCAGTCTTGGAGCTAGCTCTGGGATGTTAGAGTATGAATTGAATAGGACAGGCAGTGC
Organism: Dermatemys mawii; assembly: GCA_007922305.1. Classification (NCBI taxonomy): domain Eukaryota; kingdom Metazoa; phylum Chordata; order Testudines; family Dermatemydidae; genus Dermatemys; species Dermatemys mawii. The sequence continues at coordinate 4,391,191 of ML677344.1, read as the reverse complement.
CAACCAGTGGGGTTCTACACAGAACTGGCCACTGACGTACCTGCTTGTAGGACTGCCATTTTTCTTTACAAGGATTTTAAAACAGAAAAGAGGAGATTACTGACTTCCAAGCTCAAGGTGGTCACCAGCTGCCGGGGAAGGAGAGAAAAAGTGACTGCTACAGCCAAGAGACAATGCTGCAAAGGCTGCTCTAGTTTGTGCCACAAGACGTTAAAGTGATGCTCTCCGTGAAATGAAATTTCCAGAAGAGGGAACCGTAGCTTAAGTTGGAGAGTATTTCATGGACACAAGCTTACTTTGGGGGAGGAGTTAGAGCTATTTTCTTGTTCCGAGAGAAAAGCAATCTGAGCCTCTTGCTAAGTATATAGATCAGAGACCCATCCTCCCCACTCCCCCACCATGTATATCAATGGACGTCTTCAGAGAAAAGAGCCATCAAAGAGTTCCAATGAGACAGGTATTTATTTAGTTCAAGCGCTAAGGAGTTTTTGTTTTATATTATCAAACAGAGCTGAGGTACCAGTGACATTCCAACATGAAGAAGAGAAGGAACCTTTTCCCCCCTTTTACAATTTCTTCAACTACTTTGCATCAAGACAGAAAGTGAGTAATGGACAGTTGCAGAACGTATTGTACATCAAGCCAGAGTGGGGAGGGGAAGAGAAACAAAGTAGAAATGTTTATCGTTTTAAAACCGTATTTAAAAACAAGCCTGTTATCATGGGTCAACTGGCAGCGAGGATGGAGGAAAGAAAAGCTAGACAGCTTGGAATGAGGCAGCATCGTACATACAATAAACATTCTGCTTCCATATACATCATCAGGGGGCTTCCTTTCACTAGAAAACGGGTTAGTGTTGGAACATGTGTTGGGAGTCATGGAAACAAACACGACGTTATATACGACTGCAGTTGGTGGATGCAGGGACAAGTTGCGTTAAACATGTCTGCTAGTCAGAGGTACATCCTGGTTTCAGCAGGAATCTACCACAACCAACTGAAAATGTTATAAACCCGAGCTGTCCTGGTTCATGCAACCACGAAGTGTTTAACACGTTCAAGACATGACTCCTTAGGTCAGGTTGTAACCCTCATTTTCAGGCAAAGACAAGTCCTAATGGGCTGATCTTGCAAACCCTTACTCAGATGAGCAGCCCATAGCTTGCACAAGTAGCCTCATTAAAATAAGCAAAACTCCTCAGCTGAGTAAGGACTACTTGCTTGAGTAACCATCTGACTTGCATAGGACCTGGCTTGTCAAATATTTCAAGCTTAGAACTGCAGGGCAAATAGCTACTGTTAAAGCACCTTTGTTTAGTGTTTTCCTTATACTTTATTGAAGGCAAAAGTGCTAGGCTTGTTTACAGAAATCCGAACTATGAACAAACCGAATTACTTTAAGAATCCAAGCCAAAAAAACCTGAATATTAAAAGCAGCAGGACGGGGTTTTGTTTTTTGCACAATACAGGAAAGGTGGCCAGGTTTTCCTCCCCGCATCAGCTTCTTTGAAATAAAGAATATGATCCTTCGTCATATTTCATTGTTTATTTCAAGACATGCCACGTCAAAAAAAAATTGCCTTTAATGTTGCATTATAAAAGCACTTTACATCTTATTTCTGCCTTTAATATTAAGTTATTGGGATGCAATTATAAACCCAGGGCAGGTCCTGTTTTGACATTCAACTCCAGAATGCAGAATTCCACACCTTCTCTGCATATTGCCAGGTGACAACTATTCCCCTTCCTCCAGTTGGTTATTTTCAGTGAGGGCAGAAGGAAGGAAGAGAGGAGTCTGTTTTCAATTCCATCTTTAGACTCTGTGGGGTAATGCTCATAAGATAGACTCAGGAATTTTTTTCCTGCACTGTAGCTCAACAATACTCTTCCTGCAAACAATGTATTTACAATTGTGTTTATTAACTGACACAGCAATTTCACAAGGACTAGTAAAGATTACGAGAGTGTGCATCTAGTGTATTGTTTTCTCTGTGTTCCTTGGCTAGCTACATCTTGCAACACTGGCAAAGCTCTACACGGATTCCTCAGCGAAACAAAAAAATACTGAAAATAGTAAAAAATTAAGCCAAGAAATAAATATCAAAGAAAAATGATTAATTGTAGCTTAGTTAAATATAAAACTAAATTACTAGCTATTTAACCAAACTATACAGATCTAATGAAAAAACTAAACCAACTTGGAAGACCCAACATAAAAAATGCTAAAAATTAAAGGCATATGTCTGCATAATCAGAAGTTTCTTTCCATCTGTTAAAATTCCCTTCTTTTTCACCTAGGGTCTTTCAAATCTACTTCTATAGGCTCACAAGTAAACATTCCCCCCACCCTCAGTTTACTTAGGACCACGATAAGGAAACTCACGAGCTGATCCTCAATCAATCCACCCCATGTTCACTGTAAATTGTAACATTTCTACTTGTTCCATCAACTGCTGTTTTGCCTTTCTGATAAATTTGGACATGCCAATCCACTGACAAAACTGTTTTTAGTGCTGATGAGGAACTTTGTTTAAAAATTCCCTCTTTTTTTAAAATTGTTTTTCTCCCCAACACAATAGCCAAAATGTCATGTTCCAATCTCTCAAGTAATAATTTACTTTATTGGAGTTTTACATAAAAGAAAAAATGCTTTTAAAACTAATTGTGTATCCAAGACATCTGTTTACTTGTCTCCTGCAAAAGTGTTTCGTTTGTATACCTGTCCCTCCCAAAAAGAGCCATTTATCAATATCAGAAAGACACCTGTATTTCTGGGTATGCTTTCTTGGAAATTTGTTCATATGGACTCTGCAAAGACTAAAAGACTCAGTAGCCTTTTTCAGCATCAAAACCCTGCTAAAGTTTCAGGTTTCCAAAATGTTTGGGGCTTGAAAAAAAATTGAGCATTTCAGCATAGAGGATGATTATAGCTTTTTTGTTTACTTTCTACTGAAAGGGCAGCATTTAACCCTTAAGGATGCGCTAACTCTGCCTCTCTTTTGACTGCTGTCTAGCCCTTTCCAGTCTGATAGTGAAATCAAGCGGGTAAGATAAGTGTTACTCTGCACAGACCTCAAGACCAAATCCAATTAGAAACTTATTCAATTTCCGTCATTTCAAAGTGCGATATCATAACATTAAAAAAGGAACAAATGTTAAGAAATTGTACCTATCTTTTTAAAGTTATAACTGGAATATTTTGGCTTTATTTTTTTCTTATAAATAATGAAGACACTGACATTTTCTTTTGTGTGTGCGCGCTTGTGAAGCTAAGAGATCATCTCCACGAGACAGCCAGCAATGATGAATTGCAATACGTTATTACTGAAAGGGGACGGTTCAAGCCAATATTCACACCGCAGTCAATGAAGAGTAAAGGGAGGGGAAGCAGTGAGGTTCTGGAGAAAGGTAAGAGAAGCAACATGGTATTAGCAGGAACAACCTCCTTCACTGACGGGCTGCTCTTGAGGCTTTTCCAGTTTTATATCGATCACTGGAAGCAACAAGTTAAGGCAAACAAGTCGGAGCACCCGCATCTTGGCCCTGCTGGTCCGAAGCCGGCCTCCCTCTGAATACAGGACCCATCCTTGTTCTGCCATATTTCTCTGCACTGCCTCTAGGTGGGGCTTTAGGCTGGCATTTTGAGAGAAGCCTAACACAGTTAGGCACCAGCTCTCACTGGTATTCAATGGGGCACCTCCCTTGAAAATCCCAGCCTCAGATACAAGGTAGACCCCTTTACTGATTTGAGATTTGTGCTAATTACCTAAAGGCGCGCCCAGGCCAGGCTTGGGGTGGCCTTGCCAAGCTCTTAGGAATGCCATGCCCACTCCTGTAAGATCTTTCCCTCCCTGTCTCCTAATCACCTCTTCCTGTTTCCAAGATATTCGCACGGTCGGAAACGAAAGGTATGCAGGCTGAAGATCTAGGACAGTCTCTAAAGCACTGCTAGATTGACAATGGCTTGTATGCCCAGTGTCTCAAATCACCTTTGCTTTCCAATGAGAGAGAACAGCAGCTTTCAGGGGTGGGGAAACACCAAAAAGAGGCTCACTGAGGGAGGAGCAACCTGCCCCCACCACCGCCAGCCAGTAGAGCCCAGCAAGAGCAGAGAGATGCTTGCTCTCTTCCCTCTCTCAGCTCTATTACCAACTATCAGAGAGCAGCTCCTGTAGGTCCCCCTACCTGGGCTGCAGCTCCAGGCCCACTTCATCTCAGCAGCATCAAGTCCCCCAGTCCACCCTTCAGTAACCCACTCCATGGCCCAAAGCCCACAATCCGTTCCATTTACAGAGGACTGAGGGCTATGCGGTACCCTGGGACAATTTTTCAACCACTCTGTGGGCCAGGGAAGACGGAGAGCGACTGGCACAGAGTATGTGTCTCCTAGGCCTGGCAAATTGTGAAGATTGGATCATAAAGAGCGTTGTCCTGATTATCTTGCTGTTTTAGGAGCCATCATTTTGAGGTCAACACTGCAGCTGTATCTCCTCTGAAAGCAGGAAATCAGATTTCTAATGGCATAAAGCCCAGGTGTCAATCACATGGCTCATGGGGCAGATCCTACTTTCAGGACCTTTCTTCCAGCTTACACCGCCTCCACACTTCAAAGGTATTCAACCTGCAGCTCCTGCACTTCAACAGGGCTGGATCCCTGAAGTGGGAGGAATTTAAGAGACCTCATATCTGATTGGTTACAAACATCTGCACTGCCCCTCCTCCTCACGCCCCTTCTCCCTGAGCCCCTACAAGGGCTGTAATGTCCCAGCTTAAAGAGACTTCTTCCCAGCCTCTCGCTGCCACTGCAGAGCCCTATAGCAATGGGGTGAGGAGAGCAGATGTTCTCTCTTCTCCCCACCCCCATTCCCACAGCTCCCTGCTGTTCTAAGCATCCCCCCCGCGCCGGGTCCCCCACCCCCCGTCACTCCACCTCACAGCACCAGTACCCAGGAGCAATGTGTGACCGAGAGAGGGGGCAGGAAAGAAGAAGAGTGAAAGTGAGGAGGCTTAAGTGCCCAAAGGGCGAGTGAAAGTTTAACTCCAGGTTCATGGTAATTTGGCTCTGGCCGCAGAACAAGTCTGACACCCCTCACCTAAGGAATTCCAATCACTCCAGTCATAGCCCAGACGTTGCGTCCACTCCATGGCCATGAACCCCAACTGCACTATACACAGTAGTGAGGCTTCAGTCAACTTGTCACTTCCTAGAGGAGTTTGTTCTAATCCCCCATCTCTCTTCATACCATGCCCATCATGGGATTCAAGAGCACTTACCCTCCCGCACCATTTGTGGATGGCATTCCCAGGCATTGCGAACACCTTTGGGGGAAATAACCATGAATCCTATCCCCCAACTCTATGACTGCTGCTTCCTGAACAACTTGTGCTGCTTTCCCAAAGCCTATCCCTTGCAATGACAGCCAATAGCAAACACTGGCTCACGGTCACTCAAACGCCCCCCTTTGGCAGAGCCTCTAATAATCACCGCCCTTTGTGGTGCTCGGATCCTCGCCATTCCAGTGCACCCAGAGATCACAGGCGGCACATTGAACACTAGCACAAGTCTTAGACATGTCTCTGCTCAGCTAGCTCAGGGTGGCACAGAGTTCATGCAGCTGGTCACACCAATTATCTCTTCTTGGGAAGGAAGCTTTTCTTTCCAAGGGATGGAAGGAGATGAAGGGGGAGGTCAGCAAGAAACAGAGCTGAAGAGTCCTTTGTTACAGCTCTGTTGTACTTTTGAGTCTTTAAGTCCTCTCACAGTTATGAGGAAGATGCTTAAAATGACAGCTTTGCCAACACCATGCAGATGAGTTACGGAGCATGAAAGCCTGATTAGTCCAATTTCCTTGTACCCACATGGTTCTGTAAACAGGCAGTGGAAAGAAAAACAACTTCGGCACTGGTCTTGACCTGTGTCTACAGCAGAGGAGACACACACAGTGACAAGTTGTTTTGCTATCTGCCTGCTGCAGAAAGCCCAACTGGAAGTGGCCTTACTGCTCTCCCATTTGGAAACTGGATATAACTCCCTGATGGAAACAGCAGTAGTCAGTAGGGGCCACTGCATGCAGGACTGAGAATCTAACACAGTCCTTCTCATTAAGAAAATGGGCACCGATCAGCCTGTCAGTTGTGTGCTGTTGAGAAAAGGTCCTTGATTAATCAAGTATGTGTGACAGAGAAAGCCCAGGATTTAGCAGCTGCAACCTACAGCTGCTAAAATCACGGTTTTTCCTTTGCAACAAATGTGATGCTGAAAGGTCTTTAGTTTACATCTGATACAATCACTTCCTCCACTCCAGGTGTGCTCTCTTACACTTCCTGCCTCATTCCTTGCCAACAGTACTATAGAGCTTCACCTTCACTGACTCATGCCAGCTACGTATTTGAAATAAATTATCCCCTAAAATCTCCCTTCTATCCTCTACCTGATTTTTCAAATAAGATCATCAAGATCTGTTGTGATTTCCTCTCCTACTTCTCCACTCTTACTTCCTCGTCATCCATGCTGATTCACACCTCTCATTCTCCAACTTCTCCAGCACCACTCACTCCCACTCTAATGCCCTCTCCTTCTGCGTCATCCCCTTGAGATAAGCACGCTCATGTCCCCTATACTCAAAAGATGAACTGTTTCCAATGACTACGCCATTTCCCTTCTTCCTTGCAGTGTCGAGAAAAGCAGAGATGATGGGGGAGGAGGAGGAGGAGGAAGTAGAAGGCCCAAGATGTGGCCAGGAAGAGGTAGGAGATGCATTGCAACTGAAGGGTTGTAGGTGGTGCGGAGTTTGCAGATTGCATCCAACTTCTCAAGGTCTTGTCCTGCCTTGGTCTTCGTGACTATCGCCTATCTCTGAGCAAAGCACCTCTTGGGGAAATCTCCTTATGCCTCATTCCAAGTGGCTCCTGTCAGGGCATCCCCAGCCTTTTCTCTCGAGAATGAGTGATCTTTACTGCAGGCTACTCAGAAACCTACTTTTACATTCCTGACCTGCCTCCGTTCAGCTGTCATTCCCCCGAAGCCCTCCTCATTCTTTAGCCACTGACAATGCACTTATCTCCTGTTATCCGGGCCTGTAGCGTTGAGTCAATTTGGCACCAGAGACTTGCAGCTTCATCCTCTAGATCAGGGGCTCTCAACCTTTTTCTTTGAGCCCTTCCCCTGCAAAACATACTATAAAAACTCCACGGCCCACCTGTGCCATAACAACTGGTTTTCTGCATATAAAAGCCAGGGCCAGCGTTAGGGGGTAGCAGGCAGGGCATTTGCCTGGGGCCCCATGCCACAGGGAGCCTCACGAAGCTACACTGCTCAGGCTTCAGCCCTGGTTGGTGGGACCCAGGGCCCCGGGTTTCAGTCCCATACGGCAGGGCTTCGGCTTTCTGCCCCGGGGCCCAGCAAGTCTAATACTGACCCTGCTTGGTGGTCACCCTGAAACCTGATTGCAGCCCGCCGGTGGCCCCCGGACCTTTGGTTGAGAACCACTCCTCTATAAAACACATCTCAGATCCAGCCTTCTCTGTCCAGATCACAAACTCTCCTGGGCTCTCTCTTGACTACTGCAAACTCCTCCTCTTTAGCCTCCTTGACATCCAACCTGTTCAAAATGCTGGGCTAAGAATTCCCTGGCCTGGTGAACTAACCATGTCAGCCTCCTTTTAATCCCCTTTTCCATCACATTAAATTCAGGCCTCTTGCCCCATTCCAAGGCACTTCCCAGCTGACCATCCCTACACCTATCGACTCATGTCACTGCACAACCCTCACTCCTCCACTCCACTAGAGATCCCAGGTTCAACACCTCCCTCAGCCTCTTCACAGCTTAGTCCACAAGTCTCCTTGCACTTTCTTCCATACCGCTTCTACAGCATGGAACACCCTCGCTGAACTAGTCTCATGCCCTGTCCTTAACACACGTTTCTGTGATGCCTATAAGCAAGTAGCCAACTAACAACAGGTAAGTAAACAGTCCTCAGGGGCAGGTTTTATATTTATACCTCTCCCTCCCCCATTCCCTGTGTCTGTTACTCAGGGACTGCGTGTCCCCATGCGTGAAAGCCCCTAGCTATACATCCACAGAATTATGGTTCGAACATGTAAAGGATACTGTCTTCTCTGCTTTTGTCCTGTGTGCTCTCCATTCCAGGCAAGGCAGCTGCCACGCGCCGGAAAAGCTGAAAAAAAAGGAAAGATAAAACTGATTAAAAGCGTAATAACAATTGTGACAATATGTTCCAATTCTGCTGGACAAAACAGAATGACTTCATACATGTTTGTCTACTGTCTCAAAATCTGCCCTGGCTACCCTAAGAGACCAACACCCACAGTAACCTTTGCATCTGGGACACTGGGAAATGCACATCCTCGTTAACACTGGAAGTTAAATTAGTTGGACTCACTAGCTACGCAGTAACAATTAAACAGTCTATCAATGGCTCTGGAAACCAGGAACTCATTGTGGGAGACGGGAACCCCCGAGTTCCAATCTTGGTTATGGCACTGATTTGCAGAATGACCATAGGCAAATCACTTCACCTTGCACAGTTTACCCAACATGAGAACCGAGAGCCTCCCAACTCCATGGAAAGATACATGTTAGTTAACGGTTACACGTTCAGAGCAACGTACCATGCCCTAGACAGATGCCAAGTTCGAGCATGAGACCGTATGTCTCAAGTGTAGGGAGATTCTGGCTCTTGCCATACTCTGTCAGATGCTTGTTTGTCCTTCCCACTTATTCATACTTTTTGCCTCTAATTCATATCTGTCCAACCACATTTTCATTGGTATGTCCAGCTATGTGAGGTTTTAAAACGAGGGATGACACTGAAACCTACCTTTTCTGTGCCTTCTACAATTAGCCAGTGTCCTTCCTGTTCTGTGGAGCTCAGCTTTGTGTAGTGTCTGCCAGATGGCGTTTCCCCAGCCCTCTGGACAGACAACAACCTGCATAGGGGCCTATGGCACCAAGCCCATTCACTATTTCACTGTCAATAACATATTTCCTAATGTTTTATATCTGAGTTCGTGTGTGACATGAGAAATGTTTTCCCCGTGCTGTGGAATTCTGATATTTCCCTGCAGCAAAATCATGTACTGACAGATTGTGCCTTTGCTGAACCGTGTTCTCCCAGAGTCACTGGGAGAACCAGCCATGTGAAGCAGATGAGAATGGCACAGCCCTCCACAGCACCATTCTGTGTTTTCCAGTGCCTCTGGGGTGTGAGAAGAGGAGATGCACGAGATTACCCATTTTTCCTCTTTCTGTAACCCCTGCAGAACAACCCCATCAACAGCAGAGGTTTGGATCTATTAGTGTATACACAGCACATGCCCAGTAGTAGACACAAGAGTGAAACTGACACACTGAGTCAGTTAAACGTTGACAAGATTAACACTGGGCTTACCATGCACTACACACCTGTGAGTTCAGAAGCACCATGGGCACTGGGCTGGAAGATTCCAGGTACTTGGGAGTTTTGCAGTCAATCAGCTGAGCACATACATGCAACTGCTGCTGAGGAGCCACAGACTATAACCTGCAGACACCGTGCTTGCTACAGAAACGGACACCAAGTATCCCAACCCCATGGTCACTGAGTCAGCCTCATAGTAGTGTCCCTTTGAAGGCATCCCATTATTCTTTCACCAATCTCTTTGGATAACACCAATCTTTCTTCCAGCTACTCCAATAACTCAGCTTCCACTGGAAACTGAAGAACTTGGAGAGCTACTTTGAGAGACATCCGGGGTGAAGCTGTTATTTACCGCCTGTAAACAATGCTGAAATGAAATTCAATGAGACTTTGTTGGCATGACCAGCTATGCAAGTGTTGCTGGAATAAAAAAGACCAACTCTTCACCTGTGTCACATATAGGCGTTATCTTCCCAGGGCAGGGCTACACACTGTTTGGAGTCTGGCCTATGTCAGTCTGTCATTACTAATTTGGTGGCAGGCTGCTACAAGATGTGATGCCAAACTAACAAGAGGTATAACAGAGGCATTAGCAAAGCAAGATTCCCCCATGGCACCTAACAACCTCTCATCCCTGTTCTTGAGTGATCAGCATTCATGTCGCACTTCCAGTCAGTACTCGGCTGAAGCCGGGGAAGCTAATGATCAAATTCGGTGATGAATCCTGATCATGTGCCACCTGAAGCATAATGCACTTCCGCTAAGAAGGGACAATCTCAAAAATCTCCATTCATCTCCATTCTTTATGTCCATTCAGTCCTTAGCCAACAAAACTACCACATACACCACGTTCACTAGGACACGAACTGAGAACAGACTAGACTTATTTCATGTAGGTCCAGTAAGATTCTGACGGCTGTAGCACCAATTGGGGATGGATTTGAACCAATGACCTAGAAGTACAAAACTCTGTATCCTGGTGCTGATCTCCATGTCCTCCCGCAATTTCCCTGAACCATCCAGTCAGACCTTTAAAGGTTTAACTGAATTCTTGTACACCAGCTACAATAAAGCAATGAAGAGCAGCCACTAACAAGACATACCGACAAAGCACATCAGCTTTTCAGATGCTTAATGATACTGTCCATCGGGGTGGATGGGAGGCAGGCAAGGAAACCTATAGGATAAATGCCTATTCTTCTTAAGTGTGAACGGATGGAAGGATTTGCTGATCAGGAAATAATTAAACCAGTTTGGCATCTTAACAAACAGAGGGGAACTAGACTTAAGTATCTGGGCAGCTTGAGTCTTGGTATCAAGACATCCTATCAGATAGTCAATTTCTCGCTCCTGTCTCACATCCATTCCCCCACCTCTGCTTCCCAAAAGAGAGTCCTCCCGGCATACATCATGTATAACTGCTAGGAAAAGCAGCACTGCCTCCAATGCATTTTTCAAGAGACCGTTTTTTAAACAAGACAGACATTGGCACTTTGCCTGCCCCACAGGAGGAACTCAGGGAGAGAGAAAGTCTCTCTCTCCCCCATATGATCAGCAGGATTTTCATGGCTATTATGATCAAATGATTTGCACATAGCTCTGTCAACCCCATTACTTTTATTCATATTTGAAGAGGGATTTGGTTTCTCTCTCAATATAAAATTGATCATCATCCTTAAGAGACAAAATCTTTACAGCCAGTGATCCAAGAAGTTACTTAAGATCCCATCTCTTCTTCCTCTGCCAGTGCTAAGAGTCAAGTAGTATTATATTAGTGCCTGTTGCTTTTCCAGAACGGAAATGCCTTATTCTTTCAGTGGTGACTTTGTGAACACATTTTTTGCTTATCCCACATAATTGGCAGTGTCTGAATTCTCCCTTTACCAACTCATCCTTTCTTGCCTAGCATTTCATTTGTTTTCCACTCACTACCAAGATGGTTGAATTTTATATTTAAGGCACCAATGTGCTTCATCAATTGAGTCCTATATAGACGCTCCCTGACTTAGAGAAATCTGAGTTACGGAAGAACCCACAAAAGCTTATGCTGAAATAAACTGGTTAGTCTCTAAGGTGCTACAAGTATTCCTCGTCTTCTTTACGGAAAAAGCTCTGTAAGCTAAAAATAGCTTTTTTTTTGCGTAATGGTTGGAGATACTTCTCTGACTTAACGCAAAATTCAACTTACGCAAGGCGTTCTGGAACGGAATGCCTGAGTAAGTTGGGGAGCGTCTGTAATGAATGCCTCCCTCCAGCAAGGAATGCAAGTCTCACTTCACGACTGCCACCTTTATGACTGGCCTCTGAATGTAGAGCAGTCCTATAAAATAATCTAGCCTTTTCTGGGGCAGGATTGTTTCATCCTGACATTGCAATACAAACTGACATCAAACTCTTATCAAAAGGCCCACAAGTTTCTAATCAGGATCATCCCATTGTCAGGGGAAGTGGCAGCCTTAGAATCCATAGAAACTGGCTGGCTCTCAGGTCTTGTGGCCTCTGCAGGGCCAGATCTCTGCTGTCTGAAGTCCTGCAGGTCTGTCTCAGATGTAGTGAATGTGGTTTTTAGGAGCTGAAGGCATAGTCACCTCTAAAAATTTTACACAAGAAAAACTGAACACAGATGGCAAGATCTTCAGGGCAGGGAAATTGCCTTTAAAGCACCATGAACATTTATGATGGCTGTATAAATAATAAACTGAGCTGCAGGGAAACGCAGCTTAGTGAGCACTTATGTGCAACAGGACGCTCTCCTCATTCCCAGCCCTGGAACGACACAGAGAAAGCGAGTGTGTCAGATAGAGGTGTCAGAAGAGAAGGTTCTGGCACAAAATAATTCAAGAGCAGAAAGTCACTACGACCAACAGTATCAAGCCAAGAGTGCAGAAGGAATTTAAGAATGAAGGGCCTGAGCGGCCAACCAAAATGTGTATCATCAACCATTAAACTCTCATATCATACTGGCAATGAGGAGTCCGGTGGGGTTTTTTTAACCTACAAAAGCTTATGCCCAAATCTTATCTTTAAAGTGCTACCGGACTCCTTTTTGTTTTCATGGATACAACAGATTAACACAGCTACCCTCTGATACCTGATGCCATACTAGAGGGTGGCGAATTGATCGAAAGGTAAGTTGGGCACAGCCACTCATCCCACACTGAAGCATTTCATTTGTGAAAGACATGCATCAAATGACACAAAAATAGAACTATGCCTTTAGAACTTCAAGGATGGTTTACTTCACCCTTCACTTCAGGCACATTTAATCCAAATTCTCAGATAAGGGTCCGCCCACTCTCTAGGTATTTTTCACCTGGCCTAGTTCCGCTCTCACAATTTCCTGTCGGTCTCAAATTAAAGCCTCGCCTGGCTACAGGATCTATGCTGGGGAAACGCCTCTCCCGAGATCCCAAAATAAGGTGTCTATATTGTAGGCAAAGCCCAAGTAACCCACAAGTGAACGTAGCCCTATTACTCCAAGTCAAGTATATTCAACCAAATCCCATATACAAACAGACCTAGCTACTCTCTGTTCCTCTGCGTCACAGGTGGCTACTCTACCACACAAGCATTGTTCTTCTCTTTAGGAAAGTCAGTAGGGGTGGACTCTAGGATTTACACCACTGATAAGATAAGTGTGGGCATGGGGCATATCATGCCTTTTGGGGCAGAAAATATATTAGAATTATTTGAGGATGTCAATAAAAGCTGAGAGAGAACCGGCAGATATAATTCAGACTTTCGATCCTGCAAGAAGTTGTTAAAGCAATTTAAGGGGCCAAGAGGAGAGGGATAAAGTTCTGTCAAGCATGATAAGCTGGCTAAGAGGGAAAACAAGGAATAAAATGTTTATTTTCAACAAGGCAAAAAGCTGGCTGCCTCAAGGATCTGTAGTAAGGTTTAGTGCATTCTTAAGTGATCTGGAGAAAGCGGGAGGGAGGGGGACTACCAAGCTGGCAAGATTCGCAGACGAGTGATTGGTGATTTAGGTTAATTTAACCTGAGGAACTCCAGGGGGACTTCAGGCTAGCCAAATGGGTTGCACCATGGCAGATGAAATTCACTGAAGACAAATGCAAGTTAATGCACATTCGAAAAATAATATGAACTACTCAAGCAGATTTGCTGGTTATGGACAGCTCAATAAATCTGCTAGATGCCGAGCAGCAGTCGAAAAATGTTAGGATGCTCACAGAATAGATGATGAGACTGAGTGAAAAAACCCTCAAGAACTCTCCTATGGCTACTTCACCATCCAGGCCAAAGTACAGACTACCGAAAAGGGAAATTCAAAGTCATCATGAGTCCTATCTCCCAGCTATGTATTTCGGGTATTTGTACTAGAGACCTTGTTACTGTAGTACGAATATTTTCGCTCTCTTTAATTCCCCTGGGAGGTGGGGTACTGCTATTTTCTTGATCTGTGCAATGGGGACCCGAAGAACAAACACCTACGTGACTTTCCCAGGCACAGGAGACATCTGTGGCAAAACTGGGAACTGAACCTGGGTTTCTCCAAAGTCCCAGGCTAGTGCCCTAACCAGTGGACGACCATCCTCTCTCCCACCGCTCCCCTGAACCTCTAAATAGCCAAGTGCCGGGAAAGAGCCAAGGAGGAGACAAAACAAGCCACTGGAAGCTTCCCACATGCAAACTAGGGGTAAAGAAAGGGTGGAGCAGCGGCTTCGTACTTCAACAGGCATTGGAACTCCGAGGAGGAACTCACAATCCAGGTGAACCTCGATCTAGAGCAGAGGTGGGCAAACTACGGCCTGCCGGCCACATGTGGCCTGCCGGCCATTTTTATCCGGCCTGCAAAGGGCTAGGGAGCGGGGCGAGCGCGGCCCCGCACTCCCCGGTGGGAGGACTGAGCCAAGAGCCGCGAGGCCCACGCTCCCCGCCCTGAGCAGCGCGGAGCCGCGGGACCCTGCGCTCCCCGCCCCAGGGGCCAAGCCGAGCAGCGGGGAGCCGCGGGGCCCAACGCTCCCCGCACCGGATGCCAGCCCAAGCAGCGGGGAGCCGCGGGGGCCCGTGCTCCCCTCCAGCGGTGCAGGGCTGAGCAGCAGGGAGCTGCGGGGCCCGTTCCCTGCCCAGGGGCCGGACGAGCACTGGGATCCACCCTGTTGAGCATGGTAAGCAAGAACTGTGGTGGGGGTGGCTTAGATGGTGGGGTCCCGGGGATGGTGGTTAGGGTGGGAGGGTCAGGGGGGGCTGTCAGGGAACAAAGAGCGGGGAGCTTAGATAGGATAGGGTCCCGGGGGTGGTGGTTAGGGTAGGTGGGTGTTGGGAGGGGGCAGTCAGGGAACAAAGAGCAGGGGGGGCTTAAATACAGGGTGGAGCCCTAGGGAGCAGTCAGAGTGGGGGGGTTTCTCGAGGGGGCAAGGTGTGGGTGGGTTGGGAGTTCTGAGCGGGGCAGTCAGGGGGCGGGAAGTGGGTGGGGGTCAGATAGGGGGCAGGGCCAGGCTGTTTGGGGCAGCACAGCCTTCCAGCCCTCCGCACAATTTTGCGCCCCAATGTGGCCCTCAGGCCACAAAGTTTGCCCATCCCTGATCTAGAGGGACATCTGAACATTTACAAGCTAAGGTATCCTAGAACTCAATTTGGTTTTGCTAGGCACTGAGCGATATAGAACCAGGTCCAAGTTCTCCGCCTATTTTCAGGAGAATTAAACAGATGCGAGACAAAAAGGATGGGAGGATGAAGGATATTTGTAGACACCTACAGGTCTGATTTTCAAAAGCTCAGCACCCAACATGCGGTAATCTTGAAAATCTATCCACTCATTCCAGTTCCTAAATAGGAGCTGAACCTGTCAAAGTCCGACCCCAACTGTGAGTGTGGAGCTCTTTAGAAAATTTGGCCCTTCCACAATAGGATCTACAGAGAACACCAAGAAACAGCTGCTATTCTCAGCTCTCTCAGACTTCTTGTATGATAATACTGGGCAAATCACGTAACCTCTCTGTGCCTCAGCTTTTAGGAGAATCCCTCTTTCACAGCGTACTCTGTTGACTTGTTTAAACTGCTTTGAGATCCCTGGAAGGAAGGTGTTATTGATGGGCAGAATACGAGTCCTTCCCTGAGCCCCACAAGCTAGCACTACTCATCAGCACTTAAAGGCAAGGTCACAAATTCAGTCAAAAATTAAATATTTTTTAAAAATGAATCTGTTGATGGGAACTGATTAGATTATAGCATTTAAAGACAGCCGTTGACAGCAAGGATAAGCTTAATGCAGCAATCCCTTCTTTACAGTCTGGCAAGGCATACAAACTATGCCTTTCGCTATATTTTTAACACACATTACTGGACAAAAAGAGGGGAATTTGGCAGCTAAGAAAATCTCTCTCTTTTATGAACCATGTGCTTATCAGCCAGAGCATGTGTGAATAAATCCAATTAGGGAAAGTAGGGTGGCTAGAAAGCAGCCTTGTACACAGAGACCTTATTCCTTCACAGTGGCTTCCAGACGCACATCAGCAGTCAGTGTATTTTATCTCACTGACTTAGGAACATCACAGGCAGCTGCATACACCTGGCACCTTTCAAAGGCAGGCGGTGAAACACAGGAGCACCAAAGAGCAACAGGCACAAGGAGAATCTCTTCCCAGGCAGTTTTCACATCTCATTCTGCCACAGCAGACTGAGGGGTCCTTCCTCCTCCTGTGACATCAGGCAGGAGACCAGCCAGGAGAGTCAAGATATTCCTCCCTTTTGAGGTGACAGTTTCAACTCACTTCCTGTGCCAGCTAATTGATCCAACCAAGCTTAGGATCTAACAGCGTAGAATATCATAAGGAAATCAGGACTGGAACATTAAATGGACCTCTCTCTAAACCAGGGACTCTCAACTCTTTCCATACTCAACCCTCCTCTCTCTCACTGTCCACTCTGCAACATGGCAAGGGAAGGGTGGTGTCTGTCCCAGGTGAGAACCCAGGTACTAGATCTGAGAGAACAGTGATTAGGAAGAGGTCTCATTCTACAGGGACAGTGATGACAGACAGCAATTCTTCCCCATTAGATAAGGACAAAAATCACATGGGCGGGAGAAAGTGCCAAACTGTTAGACTTGGCCTGTTCTACAGAACGAAGTTACCTCATGGGGCTGTGGTTCTAGAACTACTGCTACAAGAAACCCACCCTGTCAAATGCCACATTCAGCCTGATGTTCTTTGAGATCATCAGTAAAATGTACCAGACAGCTGCCTGAAGAATTCTTCAGAGACCTCCTTTCTCTGCTGAGGCTTCCCCAGACCAAGTGGAGTGAACCCTCATGTACTCTGGGCTCAGTTGGCTTGTTGATTTGTAAGAGTCTGTGACACACACCCTGGACAGCATGAGTTTCAAAGCCTTTTATGGCCCTGCTTGTTCCAGCAAACAGAACAAATAAAGAGAATTTTGCTGTAGGGCAAAATTGTTAAATAAAGCTAAGCAAGCCATCCCAGCCTCCCCTTAATCCTGAAGTGGCCCCTTGAATCTAAAAGAAATTTGGAGAGCTTTGCTGAAGCTCACTTAGAGGAATTCTACATCAGCAGAGGGGACAATTTTGTCTGATGTAACTACTTTAATGGCAGGAAGCACCCTTACCAACACTCTCACAGGCGATTGGAATAGACCATCCCTCAAGCCAGACAGGTGTCTGAAACGCTGCTCACCTTCCCCAGTTTTCCTTCAGATATCCTCCTTTCCCAGGCCAGGAGGAGTGTCACATGCGTAGGGACTGAAGCTCAGATTTTTAAAGGCATTTAGGAGCCCAACTCCCATTGATTTTAACAGGAGGTAGGTGCCTAAATACCTGTAGGAATCTGCATCTGCACGTCTAGAGAGGGCCCTGAACTAACTGATCTGGGAGTAGAGCAGAAGTCAGAGAGAGAAACAGTCTTGGTGGAATCTGCAGCTAGGAGAATGGATGAGACTTGTCCCATCATCATCTTTATTAGAGCTGTTCCCAGGGCGAGGATGGGGAAATGCAAACACCAGGTGGAACCAAGGCAACTGAAAAAGCCTTATGTGCCCAGGATTCCAAGCTAGGTTGTATGCTGGTGCAAACCTTTTCCACCTGTTTGAATTGACCTGTTTCACAATAAGCGAGGGTAAGTTTGAACCAACTGTGGCTTCCAGGCCCTTGCTCAACCAATAAGACCTATGAGACTGGGTGCTCTGTGAAGGACTCATAGCTCAGTGTCATCCATATATATTAGTGACACTGGAATTCATGGTGGCTCAATGTGAGGTATATGCTAGAGAGGATAGATGAAAGCATTCAACATGTTGAGGGCTATATGGGAGGCTTTCGGGAATAGAATCCCATGAATTTCAGGGATCTGAAAGGAATAAGATGATCCAGCTAACTGCCGTTCCATTCACTCCTGCTACATATTGTATTTGAGTCAACACCTTATAGTCAAAGGTACGGAAAGCCACTGAAAGATCTACTAGTACAAGAATGGAAGTTTATCTGTGTTCAAATAACCCTGTTTGCAAAGTTGTGTTCCAAGGTCATCCACTGTGCCAGCTTAAAACTAAGCATTAAACCTGAAGCCAGACTGAAGGGTTTAGATATTGGAACAGGACTTTGCTCTGAAAAGACAGGCTGGAAGCAGGACTAACTTGCCAGGCCTTCAAGAATGACTATGGTGGCTGACATATAGGCTTCAGAAGGAGGTATTGACAATTTGCATTCAAAATTGTAACATGGAGTTAAAAACTGTTTTACATTACAACAGTCTGAGTAGACAAAGATTAGTTCACATTGGTTAATCAATGCAATCGGCCACCATATTTTGCACCAAACCTGCATACTAAATGTACTGCTAAAATCTTCTGTGAATTTCCATCCTAAAATGGGCAAATTAGTGATCTGCCATTATTCTAGGCTTCATTTTTACTTCAACGCTTGATGTGCAGTACTGATTGATCTAGAATTTTACATAAATGCAATTCATTATACATATCCAAAATATGCATTTCAGGACTAAAGTAATTTAACACTTGAATCAACTTCCTGTATGAAGATTAAAGACAGTAATTACTCTGCAGAGCTAGCTCATATCACGGTATTACGAACAGAAGTTATCAGCCTGGGAAGGTCAACCTTGATTGCCCCTGTCTTAGTAAAAATGGTGATTCACATAAAAAGGTCACAGGGGTTGCACCCATTCTGAGGTGCTATTCGTAACCTTTCCCATTTTGTCTGGGGAAGAATTTCTTTGATACTTCAGTAAGATAAACTGAGATCATTCAATGAAAGCAACAGCAAAGCAAATGGAAAACTGAATGACTAATGCTATTTCTTGTCTCTTCCCTTTTGGGTCCTGCTTCAGCAACAGCTATTTATTGGACTTTGAGGCAGCGTTTCTGGGCTTGCTTTGCTGAAGATTCTAAAAATCTAAATTCTATCTCCTTTACAAAGATTAAAACCCACAGAAAGAACAATTCCTCACAAGTTCTTGTCAAATGCCCATCTGAGTGTACTTGCTTATACTGACTTCACTTATAGCTAGAGCTCTCAAGCCTTCCTCTGTCCATTTCCACATGAAGATTTGACAGGTGTATGAATTATTAATCATCTGCATTATGATGGCACCCAATGCCATGTAATAGCCTCCGGTGATTAAAAACCATCCACTGTGATTTGCTGAATACTAAACAAAAACTCTGCTGCATCCAAAATCTTTATTCAATAGTTTAAAAGAACACCAATAGATGCTGAATCTTGTTTTTCAGAAAACAGAACAAAAACTGTGTTCCAGGTTTAGCTAAAAGTTAGTTTTACAAATTGTCTTGCAATTAAGAAATTAAAGGCATTTGATTGCACAGAACCGTGGACATGTTTCTTAAAATTCTCTTTCAGGGAAGAGGCTACAACTACAGAAATAGCTTTTGTGCTGACACTCCCATTCGTAAAGTTCCTGAATAGCACAAAAAGCTAAGGCTTGCCCTCACATAATGCATTAAATGGATCTACCACTATCCTGATGATACTCTGTGGTCACCTCATTAAGTGTATAGTTTAGATGCACTTTGTGTCATTTGCTTATGTGAGATTTATGCCCAGAAGAAACCCAGACAGATGCTGTAAAAGTCTTGTTTATCCAATGGCTTCCCTGGGTTATCATAACTGCACTGAGGACCCAGATGGCCCTGTCCAACACAGCTAGTTAGCTAGCTCTTGGAAACATATGTTGTCTTCCTAGCCTGAACTGGGAGTCACAGTAACCTTGAAGAGAGTATAAATTGGGTAAGTCCAGAGGATCTCCCCTCCCCCACAAAAGTGAGCGGTCACTACCTTATTAGCAGTGAAACCTGCATCCTCCAATAGGCAGTCCCTTCCTAAATAACCACTTCAGACTACAGTAGACTCTCGATTATCCAGGATTGGGTTAACCAGAAAGTGGATTAAACCAGGATGTAAAAAAAATAAAATAAAATAAAAAATATGCGTAACTCGCAGGGCCGGCTCTGGCTTTGCTGCCATCCCAAGCACAAAAAAAACCCCACCAGGGCACAGGGCAGCCAGTGAACCAACACCCCCTCCCCCTAGCGCAGGGTGACTGGTGAACCAACTCCCCCTCCCCATATTTCCTATGGATAGTGATTATCCAGGATTTTATTAACCAAGATTAATTTTTTCCCTATCATCCTGGATAATCGAGAGTCTACTGTATTCAAGGCTTCCCGTACAAGCTCCTTTGAGCCTTTGGTTGGAAGCAAAACACTCTGTTTGCAGAATGATGTTTGTTCCTCCCCTGGATGGTCACTTATGCTTTATTTTACTTAAGTATTTTGTGCTTGGCAAGACCATGTAAAATCAGGGATTTGAAATACATCAGCATAGCTTGATTCCTTACCATGTTTTTAACACTGAAATCAAGCTAACTATCCGTATAAGATTATGTAATAAGCTATCATTTGGTATTTGACATGTTAATTTGGATACACAGTACATACAAGACTAGGGTATATAATTGTGCAGTAAGTTGATACAATAGGGTTATACAATTGCTAATGTACATTGATTATTCTGTGCTTCATACAGTAGCTGCTTTGCAGTTTCATTCCTATATCTCAACAGAAGAGTTCTACACCTTTAAACACTTCACCGCCCTTCACCATAGGGCTGCTTGTCAAGTATCTTAGAGGCAATATATGAGAAATGCCGTCTATAAAGCAATTGTGTCACCATGCCCCATCTTTTCTCTTGCCTCTGAGTGAACGTGAGTGGCTTTAGCCCTTTGTTCACATTCTGCAATTACGTATATTTGCCTGCATGGGCAACAAAACACAAAGGATTTTATTGCCCGTAAACACACAAGGTTACTGCTGTGGCTTTCACTGCTTAAGCTGATTAGCTATTTGCCAAATGGAAAAATTATCTTCAATAAAACAGGAAGAAAAAACTTCATTTGGCAGTTCAGCATTTAAAAGGCAGTAACTCATCTTGTAACATCAAACTGAATGCTGCAGCACTGCAGAAAGCTGTTCGATTACCTTTCTCAATTTGAAAGTCTACCACTCTGTATTGGAGGGGATGGACTAGAGGTCAGAGAATGATCATTCACATGTATGGTGCCTTCCAAATAACTATCATCTTGGTGAAGCTTAATTAGTCTCCCTATTTTGCCCAGGGTGGAATGTAGGCAGACTGACTTGTCCACAGGCCCATGGTAAATCAGTGTTAGGGCTTGTCTACACTTCCATTTTATAGCGCTCTAACTTCGTGGTTCAGGGATGTGAAAAATCAAGTCCAAGTGCTTTAAAGCCAGGCTCCCAGCAC
This sequence comes from Dermatemys mawii, assembly GCA_007922305.1. Lineage (NCBI taxonomy): Eukaryota > Metazoa > Chordata > Testudines > Dermatemydidae > Dermatemys > Dermatemys mawii. Next base: position 4,369,993 of record ML677344.1, on the reverse strand, counting down.
TTGGAGCTAATCCCCTCGTGGAGGTGGATTACCAGGAGTTCTAGGAGAGCTCTCTCCCAGTGCTCACGTGCAACCACACTTCCACTTCAAAGTGCTGCTGCGGGAAGGTTCCCACGACAGTGCTTTGAAGTTTCAAGGGTAGCCATGCCATCAGGGGTGAGACACCCCAGGCTTCCCACACTTCCAACCATGCTAACTAGTCCAATCAGCTTTTGAATACCCAGCATCCTATAGTTTCAACCCCAGACAAATCATCCATCCTTTCGAAGTGGATAAATAGGGTTCCAAGCAATTTACTGCAGGTAGGTCTTTCAAATGATAGCTAAAAAAAAATCCAGAGGTGCCGTCTGTGGACTGAAGAGTAAATGTTCCTCTAGGATCCTTAGCCACTTTTCTTTTCTCCACTGCCATGGAGCATGCTGTACTCTTGTTCATCACAGGATATAAAAATATTCCAGCAGACTTAGTGCACAGTACACACTGCCCCATGTCACTTACCTGTTTTACATTGTATCCTGCTTTTGCACTAGTTTCAATGAACATTACATTCAGCTCTTTGGCTTTCCTTTCTCCCTCCTCAATGGACACTTGCCTGGGGAAGAGACGAACATTAGAACAAAAGATATGAACATCCTGATAATTAGGGTTTTGCCTGCAGCCCAAGAGATGTCTCTGCAGTCCCAACACACATGTAGTTCTACCTGCCAGATAAGGTCTCCAGCCATCACCATAGGAAGGACACAACATTTCAGAATGCAAGCTGGGCTTCTACAGTGCACCTGCCAGGAATGGCCTATGAATACTCAATCCTGCCTCAGCATGTGCGGGACGGACAAGACGTCCTCTCAAGATCTCTTCCAGCCCCATATTTCTGTGATTCTTTGGAACAATACTCTAAGCTTTTCGGTAATAAAGCCAAAGTGGCCACTGGCCATTTCCAAAATTTCTGCCAGGAAACTACACTGATATGGCTTGATAAGATTAGTGCTCTTAGGCTGTGCTAACTAGCAATTATTGCCCTGCTTAGCTAAACCTTAACACTGTTATTTAACGTCTTTCAAAATAATTCTATAGAACCAGAAAGTATCAAAAAACTGCTTTTAAAATATTTACATTAAATCATCTAAAAACTATTTTGTTTAAAGGAGCTAAAGATCTTCCAAACAAATATCCTAAAGTCCTCAACATATACTCAGCTTCTCCCTGAACTGAAGTTTACGATACACCATTATGACATAGAGGAAGCTAACGTCATTAAAATGTACACTATATTCAAGTCTGATGCTATAATATTGGCATGCTCAGAAAGGCATACTGCCATTGCGTGTTTATGTTTTAAAAAGACACTATTTTGTACCACTCCATACAGAGAGATTACCATAAATCCACTGTAGCAAGGCAGCAGAATTTCCAGATGCCAGTGCAACTTTGCATTAGTGTGTCTGAAAAAAGTCACCCCTTAAAAATTACATTAGGTATGACAAGGGGGATTGGATAGGGGAGAGAAAAATCACTCAGTTCAACAGAAGCTGCTCTTTTAAACAAAATTCTAAATATGCTTTAGATTTTAACTGTAACAACATTAAAAGCAAACTAATGTTTAAAGGAGTATTCAAGATAATCATTTAAATGAATCACCTGTACTAAACCTAGATTATTAAACAAACATTTTAAATGTAGTTTACTCCTTCACTGATGCTATTGACTTTTTACATTTCCCTCAGATTGGACACTGAAGCTAGACTGGTTAATTTCACTTCCTGGTTCTTGTGGATGATGCTGGTTCTGGCTCTCACACACAATGCTGGCCTGTGGGCTCACAATCAAGCCAGGAAATGTTTAAATAAAGTTTCAACAGATTTTTTTTTTTTTTTTTTTTTTTTTTTTTTAAAATCAAGACATTTCTATTCACATCTGGCTTCAGCATAATTTAAACAAACTAGATTTTGGGCCAAAAATAATAGTATCACATTAAACAGCTTTGTAAGTGAAATCAACAGCAGATTGGCCATGTGGTTTCTAAAAAATATACAAAGAAGAACTATTTTTCCGTACCTCTTATCTGCTAGATCTGTTTTATTTCCCACTAGCATAATGATGACATCACTGCCCCTTTCCGTTCTGACATCATCAATCCATTTTGTGGTTTGCTGGAATGAGTTTACATCTAGTAAGGAAAAGTGGACAGAGCGGAGTGTCACTGTAAATTGTTCTTCCCAGATCACTACCAATAAAGCCATAAATCTTGAATGAAAGCCTCACATTCTCTGGTAATTGGTACATTAGGGCTATGTTGAATCAATGGATGCAATCCTGACCCCACTGAAGGACTTTTAATATCAGAGTGCAAATTATGAAGAGTTTTTTATAACTACTTTTAAAGACCTGTTATGTCACTTTATTGAACTAAGGGCTTGTCTACACTACAAAACTGAGTTGATGTACAGCCATCACAGTAATTAAAGTGGAGGTTCACACTCACACCACGCTCCTTCTGTCAGTGGTGCTCATCCCTCACCAGGAGTTTCCACAGACTGAAGCAGGGCATTGTGGGGCACTGGCAGCTGGAGTCCCACAGCCGTGGTGCAGACAGCTTAGGTTGTCAGTGCTGGGGCGGGGTGAGCTCTGGCTGTCAGCCCTACGTGGGAGCCAACAGATGATGTAATAACATAGTGTCTACATGGACACTGCGTCGCCCTACTACATCAATGTAAGTGCTGTGCCTCTCACGGAGGTGGAGTTAAATTGATTTAGTTGGCAACTTAAATTGGCGGGGACTCCAATATAGTATAGACAATTACACCAGGCTGTAGTTGAACATATTTTATATATATGGAAGAGGAGCCTAATTTGCTATTTCATTTGTACTGCTCATGACTTGAAAAATACTGAATATATGAATTGGTAAGAGGACCCTACTATTTCAAGGCTTTTAAAAAGCTTTTAACAACAATTATACACTTTGTGTGGCTTAATCATTTTGTGATCACTAGTTTTAGGCTTGTTCTCCTAGGAATATTTGGCTTACTTAATTACTAGCAACTCTTGTTGAGTTGATCACTGACCTCAAAAGAATTTCAGAATGGTTTACATAAAAACAAACATAAAACGATCCTTTGGCACTTTTCTAACTAAAAGCCCCTTCCAGATTCCAGCAGCTTTAAGTAGAACAAGCAATGAACATCTAAGCTGCAGAACAAGATTCTAGGAAATAGGCATTAACTAATGAATCTATAATAACCTTGTTTGCAAGCTGTGTTCCTAACAATAATATCAACTGCTGTACCATTCAATTTAACAGTGAACATACAATAGCTACGATCACCTAGGTGTATCTGAGATGCCAAAGTATTTCCCTACACTTAAATAGGGAGAGCTCTGTGGTAACTGTTGGCTTTGTAATGGTACAGTGAAATACTGTAAGTCTTAGATGGTTAAGAATTGATCACTTGCCAACAGTTTAATGGCATAAAACTTTGCTTTAATACTTAGCAAATATCATTAGGTCAGTAGAGAAGTCCAAAATTCACAGCTATCATGCAATTTTAGCTGAATTTAAAATGTTTATTTATAACAATTAAAATAAGTTTACAAGGGAAGCCCTTATTCTTGCTATAATCTTCTACGGTATTTATGAATAAAAGGATATGCCCTTTTTGGATTTGGATAGAATCAGACTTTCATCCCCAGTCACTATTAATTTAAAATGGAAAAAACCTATGAAGGTTTATTTCTCCTTTAACAAAATTATTGCTCTTTAAAAATTAAAAGCCAATAAATGAGGGTTGTTCTGGCCTTTTAAACGAGTCTTCAGGGTGGAGGTGAGAAAGCACTAACATTTTAGTCCTCAAAAGCGTACACACCTTATGATGAAATGAAAGAGTACATTATTAAAAGGCTAAAACCTTAGTCATGGAGCTTTAAATACCAGAAAATGAAAGTGACCGATTAAGATAAAAACATGGCATGTCCTTCCCCAGCCCACACCCAGATTTTGGGGACAATGGAGTGAAGCAAGCCGCAGTTCTCAAATGGCCTCAGTGGTAAAGCTCTAATTTGGAAATTCAAAGATATGCAAGCAAGTGATTCAGGTGTTTGAGACCAAGTCAAAGATGGAGATGGCATCCAAAAGAAGAGCAAATGAGATTAGGCCAGCCAGTGCTCGGGGCTTTGGGACACAACATGTGATAGGAAAGTCTCATAAATGTATTATGTCAGCAAGGGAGATTCATAAGTCCATTTGTACATTACTACAAAGAGCTGTGATCAGAAGTGCCTGGTTTAAAAACTTGAGTACAGTTATAGGAAACAACGTTCATGCCAGTATGAAGAACAACCACATGACTGTGATATGACATGCAGAGCTAGGCTAGAGAATGACAAAGCAGAGTATCAGAAATGCAGAATTCCCCCCACTCACTTGTGATATCATAAACAACAACTGCAACAGTGGAGTCACGAATGTAGCTAGGAATCAAGCTCCTGAACCGCTCTTGACCTGCTGTGTCCCACAATTGCAACCGTACCTAACAAAATCAGTCAAACAAGCAAGAAAAATAAGAAAAGGTCAAACCCAGTGCAATATACCTACTTGTGATATCGTAAACTACTACAGCAGCAGCAGAGTCACGGATGTAACTGGGAATGAGGCTACGGAAACGTTCCTGACCCGCAGTATCCCACAGCTGCAACCTGATCTGTGGGATGGGAGAAAATTAAAAAAAAAAAAAAAAAGAAAAAAAAAGAAAAAAAAGCCAAACTGCCACTAAAAATAAAGAGTAAATTTTATTGTTTTTTTTTTCAAAAGCTAAATAAAAATATAAAACTCATGCAGGAGACTGTTTAGGACTGGGAGCAGTAGCAAACTGCCTCTCCTTGTGGCAATCCCCCATCCTCAGTGGTATCCAAGGCTATTTCTATGCTTACAGCACTGCAGCGGCACAGCGTGTAGTGAAGAGGGTCTATGCCCAAGGAAGAGAACTCTCCCCTCAGCATAAAACCACCACCCTCATGAGCGGCATATGCGATATCGGCAGGAAAAGCTCTTCTGCTGGTGCTGTGCACACTAGTGCTTATGTTGGTGTCATTTATGTTGCTCGGAGGTGGAACAGTCACACCCCTGAGCAACGTAACTGTTGCTGACATAGCCAGTAGTATAGATATAGCCTAAGTTAGTGTATTCTTTGCCTAAACTGGTCTAGAAAGGAGTCCAGAGGAATCTATATTTCACACTCACTTCCCACCTCTTTGTATTTCAAAAGCCACTTCCAACTTCTAGAGGGTGGGCAATAATATGGCTGAGTGTTCCAGCCAGAGAGGACGGGCAGGAAACCTGAGGCAAGTGTCAATCTGCACATTCACCCACAGAAGGCATTCATGCTCTGCTGCCCTTCTTCCTGGGGCCCAAGTGTGTCACTACTTTTGTAGGCCTGTATGACAAGGGGGTTGGAAGAATCACACTTAAGACAACTTCTAAATGCAAGTCTTCAGCTGCTGCCAAGCCACTGGAGCGGCTACTAACAGGCTTTTTCAAGGAGGATGAATGCTAGTCATTCAGCTGCATGTAAGGTTTAGCCATAATGCAAAGTAACAGAGATAAACACAGATTACAAGGATGAAATTCTCTTATCACTTAGATTCTGAAAGAAAATACAAGAGGCTCTATAAACCAGCATCCATCCATCCATATATATATATATATATATAAACATCTAAGGGCTTGAACTGCTTTAGAAAAAGCATGCTAATTTGTCAAATCACTTAAAATGCAATCACATTTATTGTGAGTTTACCCAATACCATCAGCCTGGAAAGAGTTATACAATTTGGGTTCTACAAATATATACCCCACTGCTGTATTTCTTAATTAAGGAAGTGAGCTAATTTTGGACATGGCATTAATTTCTGTGGAACGCTGGCTTAATTTCGGAGGCAGTACTGCGGTAAACAGAGTAAACATGCATATATTTATGAATGATACGTATTCTCTTTAAAATGACATGTTAAGCCCTGCTGAATGGGGGTACAGATGGTCAGTTCTAGTTATATTCAGCCCCCAGTCACATATCAGGAACTTTTGGGGGTGCCCCTTTTCAAAAACCACATCTAACAGCAGATTCTTTAAAACCTTCCTCCAGCCATGCACTTTTCCTCCTTTACTCCCCAAATTCTGCATCACTTTGACCATTCAAATCAAGAATGACTGAATAGGGCCTCTTTCACAACTTGTGAAAAACCTCAAGAGGCAAACACTCATTTCCCTACATCCCCAAGTTGCCTCCACAGCACAGCCAAAAAGCAAGGGACCAAGCCCAAGCCAGATACTGAACTTCCACATGGTGCAGGATGGGTTCCTTCTAGACCTCCACGCCATTCAGAACTCTGAAGCATGCTCACATTAGACAGATTACAAAACCCGCCAAGAAGAGCAGATCCCTTCTAAGCGACTACAGAAAATCATGCAAAATCTTACTCACTGTTCGATCCTCCAGGTACATGGTTTTCGATAAAAAGTCAATGCCAATTGTTGCCTGTAAAAAAAAAATCATGTCAGATTTCAATTAAAACAAAAAACACTCACACAAGCGTAACCTGTTTCTCTCAAGGGTATTCAATAATTGTCATGCCAGACTATATCTGGCACAAGCTGATCTGAGGGCCAATCTTATGGGATAGTGATTTCCTTCAATGGGATTTGTGAGCAAGATACAGGTTAGGCTTTTACCACTTTAAGCCTCAAGACTCTTAAGTACATATCTAAATAAGGTGAAAGATATTGACAAAATTAGTACCTATTAGTAGCATAAGATTAACTTAATTAAAAATGTGCCCTTTTTATGCTGTAACCACATTTTGTACACAACTGTGGTCATTCATTCTAGACACACATATGGCAACAGGCTTTCCTTTGTGCCTTTAGACACTACTGGAGCTTAGCAACGGAAATCCTGACACCAGCTTAACCAAAATGGGGAGGAAAGGGAGGAACGGTGTTAAAAACAGCTCTCATTGCACTGATTCCAAGTCTTCATTCCCTTGGTGGTGGTGAGTTAAATATTTAGTACAGGACTGGGAAACTTAAGTGTTGCAGCTTGGTGTATTGCAGGTGTGTGACTGGCCTGGGAGTGGAGCTACCCACACTGTCATGGCTTTAACAGAGCAACCCTTGATGTGGCAGTGCCATTAAATGGTATCAATGAAGCCCAGAAGACAAGCTGAGTCCCAGCAACTTGGTATCAACTAAAACAAAACCACTAAGGTTCTAGCCTTCCTCAAGCTGCAGTAAGACTGTGTGATCCTAAAAATCAGGGGAACCCCATTCCAAAAAATGCTTCCACACTACAAGGTCCCTTTTTATTGTAGGCATTCTACCACCTGCTTGCCACACTCCCCAATAGGTTGAGGGACAATCTAGTGGGTGGTATTCATGCAACCAGCCAGCTGCAAAAGGAAACTGACTAGCATTGCATGATCCAAGTCAGCTTCCCCTCCGCTGCTAGCTGCAGTGTTTGATGCACAAGACTTTTCCTCACTAGAGAAAGCCAGTGTCTTGGCAGGAAGCCAAAGGGAGACATGAGAGAAACAAGGTTGATTTCCAATGCTGATGACCCAAAAGCTTTTCCATCATCAAGAAAAGTGAAGGATCCCAAAATTTAGAGGTGAGCAGATTAAATATACCAGTGTACTCAAACCGTGGGTCACGACCCCGTTTTAATGGGGTTGTCAGGGCTAGTGTTAGACTGGCTGGGTCCCAGGGCTGAAGCTCCATTGCCCAGGGCCCAGGCTGCACTGCCTGGGGCTCAGACTTTGGCTATAGCCGGGAGCGGTGGGGCTCAGGTGAGAGGCCCCACGCCCGAGAATGAAACCCCTGGGCTTCAGCTTTGGCCTCTCCACCTCAGGTGGTGGGGCCTGGGTGGGCTCACGTTTCAGTCCCGCTTCCCGGGGTCATGAGTTATTTTTGTTAGAAGAGGGTCACAGTGCAATGAAGTTTGAGAATCCCTGAAATAAACATATTGGGGGACCCAGTAGACTGCTACATTGAAACATTTCCCTTCCACTGCTAAGCAAGCTACAAGCTTTTGATAAACAGAAACACTACATTAAAGTTCACCTTGAGAAAGTTTCCATTCTCCCTGATGTCTTATGAATTTCCTTGTTCAATTAAACAATATTTAACAGAGAAAAGCTTTAAGATCTTGCACCACACACAACCCAGGGTCACAACAAAAATTCAAATTGATCCAGCCAGAGCCACCGCTTCCTGTAGACCCCATTGGGCCAGGACGGCGAACTGCGGCCAGCGGGAGCCGCGATCAACGAACCAGCAAGTAAACAAATCGGTGCGGCTGGCTAAAGGTGCTTACCCTGCGGTGCTGTGTGCCAAGGTTGATGGTGAGGGATGGCTTAGGTGAGACAAGACACACCTGACCCCTGTGGGTATGTAGCCTATATGCCAGAACAGTGCCTTCCATGTTTCCACTGCTATTTTTAGCAGTGTAATACTCCGCTGCCTCCTCTTTGCTAGCGCGTTTCCCAAATGCAGAAAAAGATTCTGGCAGCAGGGAAAGGGCCTGCCAGGGACAGCTGCCGGAGCCTTTCCCTACTCCCTCCCCTTGCAGAGCTTTTCACTGCCATGGGTAGCTACATCCCGCAGTGAGTGTGGATGCAATCTGCCTTTCTCTGCAGCATGTAGTTATGTGTACCCTACACTCCGCAGCCAGCGTGGACAAGGCTTAGGAGTCTAAACTTTTAAATACAACAAAACTTCAATCAAAGAAAGCACACAGTAGGTGGGCATCTGTTCAAGTTTCTGACAGGAGGAAGACAAACTGCAAGCCAGCTCTGTTTCTGTCCCCAGCTGCACAGAGATGAGAAAACCTGTAATGTGGATTAGCAGACTTGGAGGAAGAAGGATGCTATAAGCCTATTAGAGTTTACTGTCAGATACAAGAATAAGTGGGCATGAAATTAAGCTAAAGTAGAGCAAAAATTAGGGAAGTTTGGCTACCATTTCTTCACTCACAGAGGCATTATTGTGTGGAGCCAACAGAAGCAAGTAGATTCAGGTTCTGTAGGTAAGAGTTACATTGTGAGGCACAACTGCAAATTTAAAGGAGGCAGGTGGACCTAAATGGAGCAAAGTGCCCCATCCACTGTAAGCATCTGTCTAGATATTTATATGGCCCCTCACCATAGTATCCAAGTATTTATCCTAAACACTCCGTGAGGTAGGGCAATGTTATTATCCCCATTTTATAGATTGGGAATGGACAGAACACGAGGGACTTGTCCAAGGTAAGACAGGGAGTTGTGGCAGAGCAGGAATTGAGCCTGGATCTCTTGAGTCCTAAGCAAGTACCTTTACCACAAGACCATCCTCCCTCCATTTCTACATGCTTATAGAACAGGGGTGGGCAAACTATGACCCGCAGGCCACATCCGGCCCGCGGAACTGTCCTGCTCAGTCCCTGAGCTCCCAGCCAGGGAGGCTGTCCCCGGCCCCTCCCCTGCTATCTCCCCTCCCTCGTATCCATGCCACTGCACAGGCAGTGTTCTGGGGGGCGGGGCTGCACACTCCTCCGGGGCAGCACGGCAGCATGTCTAGCTCTGGCTGGGCTGCGTGGCAGCCAGACACGCTGCTCTGAGTGGCATGGGAAGGGGACCAGGGCGTTGGAAAAGGGGCAGGGTGTCCTGAGGAGCAGTCAGGGGACAGGGGTGGCTGGATGAGGCAGATGTTCTGTGGGGGCGGTCAGGGGATGGAGAACAGGGAGGTTGAATAGGCGTGGGAGTCCCGGGCATTTGTCGGGGGCGAGGATGAGGATGGGGTCGGGCAGTCAAGGGACAGGGGGGTTGGGTGTGGGGTGGGGTCCTGGGAGGGGGCAGTTAGGATGAGGGGTGTCGGGGGTTCTGAGTGGGACAGTCAGGGGGTGGGATGTGGGAGGGGCCAGGGCCAGGCTGTTTGGGGAGGCACAGCCTTCCCTAACTGGCCCTCCATACAAATTTGCAACCCTGATGTGGCCCTCGGGCCAAAAACTTTACTCACCCCGTTATAGTCATAGATTTTAAAGCCAGAAGGGGCCACTACTCTGTTCTCTTGCATAACAGAGACTAGGAGGTGAACTAATATCTTTTATTGGACCAACTTCTGTTGGTGAGAGAGACAAGCTTTCAAGCTACACAGAGGACTTCATATCAGGGAAACGCACTCAATGTCACAGCTAAATACAAGGTGGAACATTATTTAGTGAAAGTTGTTAACACTTTCTAAGAGACCATTCAAGGTACAGTAGCCCATTAACACCTCTGCAATCATAGGATAAAAAAGGGGGGTTAGTGAGTTACAGATTGTTGTAATCAGGCATAAATCCAGTGTTTTTACTGAGCCCATGATTTTTAGTGACCAGCAAAGTTATGAATTTAAGCTCCAGCTCATCTTTTTGAGGATGAGGACAGGGAGGTCAGCGATGGAGTGATCAAACGTTGCCCACAGGGGTATGGAGTGTTTTGCCTTTTGTCATTTTTCTGTATGAGTTTGTGCATAATAGTCATAGAACTTTCACTCAGTAATTGTTGCATCAAGCCCACATCTTGTGGTTGACCTACCGCATGTTTTTTTAGAAAGGCAATACACAGAGAGAGCATGAAGACAGAAGTGCTAGTGGTCAGAAAGTTGCTACTTAGCTGTTTAAAAACATGGTATGGAATTTGGGGCTTCTGATCTTGCTCTCCAGCACTGCATAAGATCTACAATGCAGCATCTCCCAACCCCACCTGTAGGCAAAGGGTTCCATTCCTGACATGAACATATTTTGCCAAATGTGACATTTCATTTCTCATGTGTCCCTCCTTCCTCCCCCAAACACACAGCAGGGAACCCTTTGCAAATTTGTAAGTCTGCACAGCTGCTGCTTTCCTGAAACCAGCTTATTAATAACTGATGGGCAACAGCAGCACGCCTCTTACTTGGCAACTGGGGAATAAAAAACCCACACAAAGCAAGGAATATTTTATCAAACACAAGCTTCCTATTTATAACTGAACCCAACATATACGGCTCTAGTGACTGGTTGTGGAAGCTTTCAGAAACAAAGAGTGCACCCAAATATGTCAGAAGGGTCCAGAAGATAAGATCATCTGTCAACACACCTATAGCTAGAATTAGCCAAACAGTTCAAGGTACAGTACTGGACTTTTGACAGGGCTCCACTATTCTGAACTAGGTACTGGGCTGCAGGGAACCTGGGTTCTGGCTCTGGCATTGACTTGCTGTGCAATCCTGGGCAAGTCATTTAATCTGCTGAAACTTTACCCCCCACTCCTCTTATGTAAAATCTGGAATAATATTGCCTTACCTCCGAGTCATGATCATGTTTGTAAAACTAAACATCCTCAGGTGAACGGTGTCAGACAAGCACAAAGCCAGGCACACATCAGTGACAGGTAAATTGAAGTTGATTATTTGATAAGCCCCCAAGATTTCTCTAGCTTTAAGTCCCACTCATTCATTTTGCAATCACTTAGTTTATTACATCAGATCTCTTCCCATGGAGACAGCTGCATTAACAAAGTTTGAGGGTCACAGCTCTCCAAGTAAAACTAGGACACAGGCTCCACAGAGAAAAGAACAGAACTGAAAGAAAAAAGTACTGTGGGAAAGAGAGATGATTAAATAAAAGAATTGCTTTAACATGTCCATGTAATTACTGTGGGCAGAATCTGTAAGGATGTTTGCTCCCAGGAGAGGCTAATGTTTACTTTAGTCATCCTACACCATAGAAGCTTTGCTAACACTGCTGATTTAATGGGAACTTGCATTTAGTTTTCTCCATCTTGCATAGCAGCAGCGATGGGGAGCTATGGAGAGACAGGGGAGCTATGGAGAGACAGAGAAAGCCATTAATAAGGGGGAAAGGCTATTGACAATCTCCCGAAAATGCTTTTATAAGTTTAAGTGGAGAACAACTACAGTAGTGGGTTTTTTAAACATATATATATAGATGACGGTCTTCAGGACAGGGACTGTCTGCTTGGAAAGTGCTTAGCATGTGATGGGTGAGATGGAACTATAAATAAGTAATGTAATGTGGATTTGTTTTGAAAAGGGGCTCTGTAACAGTGGCATTTGGTTTCATGGTTGATGGCTGCCAGAGCAAAAGTGCTCCACTTATGAATAAAAACAATGGTTTTCATAGCTGCCTTGCAAGATCAACCTAGAGTCAGAGTGCTGGGTTCTTTCTGGCTCATCAGTCAACCAGGACATGGTTTGCTTATGTACAGTCAGAATAGAATCCAGCTAACAAACAGCTGTGTTGGCTCTACAGAGCTGAACAGAGTAAGTAACAGCAACCACTATTTCAGCCTCCTGTTGCCCGCAGTCAGAAACCATGCCGCCAGTTCAAACCTGAGGTGGAATATGAGAGCACTCTGCCTGGACCTGTCCTTAACAACGGTGCAGTAGCTATGCTGGTCCCAGAATATTAGAGAGACAAGGTGTGGGAGGTAATAAAGCTTCTGTTGGAGAGAGAGAAATAAGCTTTAGAGCTACACAGAGCTCTGCTTAGATAGCAGGAGCTAGAAACAAATTTTTGAACAACGAGCTACTCATTTCTCCCCTTTTTGCTCCACAGACCCTCGAGCCCCATGGTGTGCCCAAGCAAGGAGCCCATTATGGAACAGCTTTCTTCTCAGTCTTGTGCCAGCAAACATGGGTTCAAGTTTCTGGTGGTAACTCCACTAACACCAGTGCGCTCCAGAGTCACTCCTGCTGTAACTCCATGACCATCACTAGAGTTATGTTAGGGGTGAATAAGTCCATGAAGCTTTGGCAGCTAGCAAGGAAGGGAATGGCAGAGCTATCCCAACAGTTGAGAACAGTCACTTCTCAAGGAGATTGGCTTTCCGCTTCAGAGCAGAGGGACCACCTAGCCATTGGTCAGCTGCAACACAAATTCCAATGTTATCTGAAGAAGTCAATAGTGGGGCGGGGTGTATTTTTATAAGTTTAAAGCTTTAAAACCAAATAAATATATTTAGGATACTGGCTGATCAGCAAACCTTCACTCACTGGAGTCAAGTGAAGTCCTCATGTGAAAACGGTTTGACAAGATTGGGACCCACAGAATGCTGAGACTGACTGTATTACCTGATAGGTGTTGTCAAAGCTGTCATACATGAATCTGGTGATCAAGGAGGTCTTCCCCACTAGAAAAGAGAAACAGGTTCAAGGAAAAGTTTTTAGTGTGAAATTAGAACAAGTGATCAAACCCTGCATTCCAGTTTTAACTGGCATTCCATCAATCAATACTATGTACTTAAACTGGCCAAGGGTAAAAGGGAATTCAGTTGATGTAATTGTTGCAATAGTCACTACCATTTTTCTGAAAGCTATTCAGATATTTAAGAAATTAAGTTAAATGCACACAAAAAAGCAAGCAAACATAATAGGTCCAACTACAACATTAATGTCAAATTATTGTTTGATATTAAAATTTAGCCAATTGTGAACATTCTCAAAAGTGACTTTTGATCCACAAAGGTATTTAGGTTCCTAGCTAGATTTCAATGGGAGTTATGAGCCTAAACTTCTTTGTGCATCTGGGCCTTACTCACTTTTGAAAATTTTACCTCTGATCTCCATTAACTCTCACTACATACGCACATGACGTAACTAATAGTGCAGGAGAAAGACACTAGTATAGTTGGTACCACAAGACAGGATGCAAATGCACTGGTGAAGCTGGCAGACCCCCTGCCCACAAAACGCCTGGACAGGATCTAGTTTATACTCCTCACCACCACATTAGCTTCGATCCACTCTGGCAGACAACACATGCATTAGCCTTTGCAGCATATGCAGGTATGTGTAGTGTTAAACAGCTCCCTCCTTTCATCTGGTGGTGGCTGCATTTCAGGATTGGTAGATCATCTAATATCTTGGATCCTGTATCATGCCATTGTTAATGGCTCTCCATCACTGTGTTTATTAGTGCTGGGTGCTACAATAGCATTTACCAGAGATTTCAAAGCACTCTGTTGAACTCTCATGTCTCCCTGGGCTTGTCTTCACTAGCGCGGGGAGAGATCGATCTTATGGCAATCGATTTATCGCGTCTCATCAAGACGCGATAAATCGATTGCCAGTGGCGCCCCCGTCGACTCTAACTCCAGCTTGCCAAAAGGCGCAAGCTGGAGTCGACCGGGGAGCGCGCCGCTGCCCGCCGCCGCCGTGAGGACAGCAGGTAAGTTGGCTCTAGATACGTCGATTTCAGCTATGTTATTAACGTAGCTGAAATTGCGTATCTACAGTCAATTCCCCGTGCTAGTGAAGACCAGCCCCCTGAGAGGCAGATAACATACCCATTGTAAATCAGGTACACTAAGGCTGCTAGCCTCTGAGCGAAACGTCAGTGGCTAAGCTGGGATGAGGACACAAGTGACCTGACTCTCAAACCCATTTTCTACTTAAGTCCGCCACTCGCTCTTATTTCTGTGCCAGTTTAGACTAAAGGAGTCAGTAAGAAATAGAGGAGATGGAAGGTTAGGCTGGTGAAATCAAATCCCTTCTTGTGCCTCGTCAGTCTGGCATTTTAAAATCCTTGCACTGTACTTCTAGTGCTAAGCAACTGCTTCACTGTTGTGCTCCAAACCGCCGTGGAGCCTTCCATAAGCACCAGTGCAGTGATTTCCATATAGGCTAGTTCAGGGGGTGCAGAACAGATGAAAAGGGAGAGCTGCATTAACTCCATGCTACCCACCCACACAACACAGCTGCAGACGTGGCAGCTCAGTTTGCACAGGGCTGTAGACTTCGGCAATAGCCAGAGCTTCTCTGTTCCTGTGGCACTCAGAACCGCCAGCTGCCCCCCACAAGCAGTAGCATGCAGCCTTCCAGAAAGTGCGGGTGGGGCAGGGAAGAAGCTAAAAAGGACCCCAATTCACTGGTCTTTTTGACAACACTGGCCCAAACCTCTACAAACAAGGGCTCTCTAAGGCCACCCCAACAGAGCATTTGATTCGATTTCCAGAGTCCATGAATTTCACTACTGCTTCCTTTCAAATCCAGCTCTGCCATAAGAAACGAAACCTGCAGCTTCCAACAAAGAGCCTTTGAGACAGGGCCTTTCAAGTCCAGATGTGACTTTCTCCATGAATCAGTAAATGCTTCCACCCTGTAAGTGTAATCAAATTTCACAAGAAGTTTGAAGGCTGACTTTGAAAAGACATAACAAATATTCCGTTCAATGCATAACTTTAGGAAGCAAGCACCTGAGACATACCAGGAGTAGCCCCGAACTTATTCAGATTTGTCCCGGGAACCCTACACAACAGAATACAACTATGTCGAACAGGGAGATGTGGTGCAGAGTGAACACAAAGCAGAGGTCCGTCCGAGATCTGGAGACACTGCAAGTCTCAGGTTAACTTCACCGCAAGATTCACTCCAACATCTATGCCGCTGTAGACCCTGGTGCGGTGCTGCTCATTGTATCAGGAGGATGCAACGAAACAGAACAGCACCTTCCCTCCATAAGGGTGCTTGCCTAGCCCAAAGAGTGGGAGCAGTGGAACTGGCAAGACACCCAGGAGAGGAGCTGACTCAACAAATCCCCACTGCACCTCTATGAGTAATTTACAGAGCCCACAGTGGAAACGGAGAGAGTAGGAAGGTAACTGTATCACTGAGCTGGTTCTCTCAGGACTCCTAAGGTGCAGTGGGGTCAATCTGTATTTCCCTGCACCACCAAGAGCAAATCCAGCCTACTGTGACAGGGAATGGAAAGGATCAACAACAGATTACCAATCATAATGCCCAGAGAAGCATACATTGCAGGTACTTCAAAACATGCCAGCAGGCTGCCAGCACTAGCTTCTAGAATCCCTCTCCTGTACTTCTGGATCTCTTGGAAATAATCTCTGCTGAAAATACAGACCCACCAGACAGGAAGGTTCTCTTTCCTATCACTTCCCCATCCCTTATCCCACACCTCCCTACAACCCAACACCCTCATTCAAATTACCTTTCCAGCATCAAACAGAGGATGCAGGAGAGAGAAAAGGTGGTGGTTGTTGGGTTCAATTTGAATTGAAACTATTTCAACCTACATATTGGTAATTCGTATGCACTTCAGTTCAAAGACTCTTCTTTTCCTTTAGGGGACAAAGATTCTCCTGATACAATGAATCAATAGTTATCTAATCGGGTTAGGTTTGATACTGACTGTTTACACTTTTAATTCCACAATGACTACAAAAATACCACATTTCTAAGTGCTAACTTGTCTTTAAGTGTCTAGATAGAAGTAAGAGCTAAGTGACTGGAACCAACAGTATCCACTTCCCACTGGGTCTATAATTTAAGGGACTCAATGAACCTCAGATTTTGAAATTCATGGATTTGGATTTATATAAACAGGCACCGACCTAAGCTGGTCAGGCTTAACACGGATTTCAAAGAACCATTCCTACAATATTTGGAACAGAGCCTGTATAAGGCAACTTCCTCACACTCTCCATAACAAGCCAAAAGGCAAAAAAAGGCAAACAAAAAAATAAGTATTTCCCCACCTTTCATAGGCGAATGCTCCATGCTCCTTAGCTCTCTGCAAGCTCACAAACGATTACAGGTGAGCCTTGAGGAATGCCCTGGAAGTCAAACTGGCTATTCCACACTAAGAGGAGTTAGCACAAGAGCCAAAATTCACTCCTGGAAGCTCTCTTGCCAACAGTCCCTTGCTATCAAAGGCTTTGGGCATATCTGCACTGCAGCAGCTCTACTGCAGCATAGACACTTCCTACATCGATGGAAGTGGGTTTTTTCCTTTGATGTAGTCAATCCACTTCTCCAAGAGGCAGCAGCGAGGTCAACAGAACAATTCTTCCGTCAACCTAACTGCAAGTACAGCGGGCGTTAGACCAACTTATGAAACATGGGGTGTGAAATTTTTCATAGCCCTGAAACATGTAGCTAGGTCAATCTAATATTTAGATATGGACCAGGCCTCAGCCTACACCAGGAAAGTCAACATGTTACACACCATTTAGACCACCTCATATGCTTTTACACATAACTGTCCACACCAGGTACTATTAATAACGTTACATGTTGATTAATTCATTTCCCCATTATACTAAGACAGGGGAAAGGAATTAACCAACAAAGTCTAAAAACTCCATCCTGATCTCAGCTGTGGTACTGTCACACAGGGAGAAACGGTCTCAGGCAGGCCCAGTTATCACTAGTACCAGCTTTATACTGACATTTAACTAGGTATGAAAACGTGGGTTTGGTTGCACTTAAATATAGTGGCATTAGAAGGATGTGAAGACATGCCACATCCCACAGCTAGTGCTCTGGCCTAGTTTACATTTAAAACTTAGGTTAACCTAAGTGCTGTGTTCAGGGGTGTGGAAAAATCCACTCCTGAGCCCCATAGCTGTGCCAGCATAACCCCTGGTGCAGACACAGCAAGGTCAATGAAGAATGTTTCCATTGACCTAGCTCCTGTCGTTCAGGAAGGTGGAGCTCCCAGCACAGGAAACCTCTTCCGTTGCTGTAATCCACATCTACACTAGAGCGGGGGCGTTCTCAAAGTTTCCTGTTCAGCGCCCGCTTTTTCCTTCGCAGCGTCCTGTGGCGGCCCGGGGGTATGTTCGCTGAAATGCCGCCGAACTGAACACTTCCGCTTTTGGTGGCATTTCAGCCGCCACACGTTCCTTTCTGTGTCCACCGAAACGCCGCTGACAGCGGAAGCTTTCACTTCAGCGGCTTTCTGGCAGACATGCTCCTGCATTTGGAACTGCCGCCAAAATAGTCCGGAGGTCGCGACCCCCCTGGAATTGCCCCGCGACCCCCAGTTTGAGAACCTCTGCACTAGAGGATTACAGCGGCATAGCCACGGCACCATAACAGGGAAGACAGATAGTGGAATAACTACATATAGTTTCACACACACACACCCCCCTCAGAACCTATAGTTCTGGTGTCCACTTTTTAAAAGGGATATTGAAAAATTGGAGAGAATACAGGAAAAAGCCACAAAAGTGATTACGGGATGGAAAAAATGCCTTGTACTGAGAGATTTAAAGAGCTCAGATTGGTTAAGCTTGTCAAAAGGAGTGAACTGTGACTTGATTACAGTCTATAACAGGAGTGGCCCAATTTACTGACTCTCCAAGCCGCATACAAAAATCTTCAGAAGTTCGAGAGCCGGATGCACCTTCCAGGGCTCAGGCTTCTGACCCATGGGAGGTGCCTGCTGGGCTCAGGGCAGACATGTCCCACAGGTCTGAAGCACCAAGAACCTCCCTCCGTGCTACGCAGAAGCCCCTACACCCTCCCACCCCCCAATCTGGTAGGCGGAGAATGGAGCGGGACGGGGAAGGGAGCCCTCCACAAGCCGCACTTCAACTGTAAAAGAGCTGCCCGGGGCTTGTGAGCTGCAGTTGGCCACCCTTAGTGCAGAAGCACCTTCATGGGGAGAAAGTAGCTGGTACTAAAAGGCTTTTTAATCCACCAGAGAAAGGCAGAATAAGAACCAACGGCTGGAAGTTGAAACCAGACAAATTCCAATTAGAAATAAGACCCACATTATTAACAGTCCGGGTGATTAACCACTGGAACAAACTAGAATGGGACGTGATAGAGAATCTCTCTCTCGCTCTCTTCAGCTCAAGACTGGATGCCTTTTTGGAGAATCTGCTTTAGTCAGACATAAGTTATTGGGCTCAATGCAGGGTTTAATGGATAATGCTCTATGGCCTGTCAGACTACATGATACATGGGTTCCTTTTGGCCTTAAATTCTATGAACTGGAGAGCTAACACTTTTTTTGCTCATCAACACATACCCATAAAATAAATTTCCAATTATAGAGAGAGAGGGTCTGAGCAGAAGAGTGACTAAATAAAATGGCACCTTGTTAACATATTCACTGCATGTATTCAGAGCCCAGTCAGCGGACTTCGTTGCTACTTTTTTACTCCTGCCAACACTGCAGTGCCTACCCAACTATGGCACAGCGAGCTGGCAGTTGGGAAAACAATCTTCAGTTATCAACAGCATACTTGAAAGCCTAAAGAGCTGCTTTAGATTTACTTTCTAGTGACTCTCCAAAATAAGGAAACTCAAAGGTGAGATTCAGCAGTCACATGCTGAATTGTATAATGAGTTAAGGGGCGTCACAGCAGGGAGTTTTTGGAAATGACGAAAGGCTAAGCAAATGAAAACAGATAAAAGAAAAAGAAAATAAAGATTTGTTCTCATACAAAGCACCAGAGCCAGATTCTGGGGAACTTCTTTGACCTGCATGAGACAGAGAAATACTAAAGAAAGCTAAAAATCAGTGTCAAGTGTTTTTTCTGCCTCTCCATATTGGTCACAAGGTTAGCCCTGATCTGGAGAAGGCAACAAAAGGTAAATGCTAACCAGGTTCCATTCAGATGCTGTAGCTCGAACTCTGCCTGAAGGAGCATACAATGTGATGGTCAATTACGTCCGCTTCAGAGATAAAAGTCAACTGTCTCCAACTGGGGATTTTAAGAGCATCTCCCTTTTCAGACTTGCTCAGGTATCTTTTCCCAGCTGTGAGGAGCTCCAAGCGAACGTAAGAACAGCTATAGTGGGTCAGACCAAAGGTCCATCTAGCCCAGTATCCTGTCTTCTGACAGTGGCCAATGCCAGGTGTCCCAAAGGGAATGAACAGAACAGGTAATCATCAAGTGATCCACTCCGTTGCCCATTCCCAGCTTCTGGCAAAGAGACTAGGGACACCACCCCTGCCCATCCTGACTAATAGGCATTGCTGTACCTATCCTACAGGAGTTTATCTAGTTCTTTTTTGAAAACCTGTTATAGTCTTGGCCCTCACAACATCCTCTGGCAAGGAGTTCCACAGGTTGACTGTGCGTTATGTGAAAAAATACTTCCTTTTGTTGGTTTTAAACCTGCTGCCTACTAATTTCATTTGGTTGTCCCAAGTTTGTGTTATGAGAAAGGAGTAAATAACACTTCCTTATTTACTTTCTCCACATCAGTCATAATTTTATAGACCTCTATCATATCCTCCCTTAGTAGTCTCTTTTTCAAGCTGAAAAGTCCCAGTTTTATTAATCTCTCCTTATACGGCAGTCGTTCCATACCCCTAATCATTTTTGTTGCCACTTTCTGAACCTTTTCCAAGTCGAATATATCTTTTGAGATGGGGCAACCACATCTGCACTCAGTATCCAAGGTGTGAGAGTATCATGGATTTATATAATGGCAATAGAATATTTTCTGTCTTATTATCAATCCCTTTCTTAATAATGCCCAACATTCTGTTGGCTTTTTTAACTGCAACTGCACACTGAGTTGATGATCTAGCACACTGAGTGGACTGAACTATCCACAATGACTCTAAGATCTTCTTGAGTGGTAACAGCTAATTTAGATCCCCATCATTTTATATGTATAGTTGGGATTATGTTTTCCAATGTGCATTACTTTGCATTTATCAACATTGAATTTCATCTGCCCTTTTATTGCCAAGTCACTCAGTTTTGTGAGATCCTTTTGTAGCTCTTTGCAGTCTGCCTGGGACTTCACTATCTTGAGTAGTTTTGTATCAGCTGCAAATTCTGCCACCTCACTTTTACACTCCCTTTTCCAGATCATTTATGAATATGCTGAATAGGACTAGGCCTGGTACAGATCCCTGAGGGACATCACTATTTACCTCTCTCCATTCTGAAAAGTGACCATTTATTCCTACCCTTTGTTTCCTATCTTTTAACCAGATACCAATCCATGAAAGAACGTTCCCTCTTATCCCATGACTGCTTACTTTGCTTAAGAGCTATTAGTGAGGAACCCTGTCAAAGGCTTTCTGAAAAGCTAAATACGCAGTATCCACTGGATCTCCCTTGTCCACATGCTTGTTGACCCCCTCAAAGCATTCTTATAGATTGGTGAGGCATCATTTCGCTTTACAAAAACCATGTTGACTCTTCCCCAACAAATTATATTCATCTATGTGTCTGAAACTTTACTATAGTTTCAACCAGTTTGCCCAGTAGTGAAGTCAGGTTTACCGGCCTGTAATTGCCAGGATCATCTCTTGAGCCCTTTTTAAAAATGGGCATCACATTAGTTATTCTCCAGTTGTTTGGTTCAAAAGCTGGTTTAAAAGGTAGATTACAGAGAACAGTCAGTAGTCCTGCAATTTCACATTTGAATTCCTTCAGAACTCTTGGGTGAATACCATCTGGTCCTTGTGACTTATTACTGTTTAGTTTATCAACTTACTCCAAAACCTCCTTTAATGACACCTCAATCTGGGACAGTTCCTCAGATGTGTCACCTAGATGACTCAGGTTTGGGAATCTCCCTCACATCTTCAACCATGAAGATTAAATGAATTCTCTGTATCAAGCTTCTCCGCGATGGCCTTATCCTTGAGTGCTCCTTTAGCATCTCGAACATCCAGTGGCCCCAGTGGTAATTTAGCAGGCTTCCTGCTTCTGATGTACTTAAAAAAAAATTGCCATTACTTTTTGATTCTTTGGCTAGTTGTTCTTCAAGTTCTTTTTTGGCCTTCCTAATTAGATTTTTACACTTCATTTGCCAGAGTTTAGGCTCCTTTCTATTTTCCTCATTAGGATTTATCTTCCATTTTTTAAAGGATGCCTTTTTGCCTCTCACTGCTTCATTTACTTTGTTGTTTAGCCACAGTGACTCCTTTTTGGTTCTCTTACTATGTTTTTTAATTTGGGGTATACATTTAAGTTGAGCCTCTATTATGGTGTCTTAAAAAAAAGTTTCCCTGCAGCTGGCAGGGATTTTACTTTTGGTGCTGTATCTTTTAATTTCTTTTTAACTAACCTCCTCATTTTTGTGTAGTTCCCCTTTGTGAAATTAAATGCTACAGTGTTGGGCCACCGTGGTGTTTTACCCATCATAGGAATGCTGAATTTAATTATATTATGGTCACTATTAGCAAGGGGTCCAGCCATATTCACTCTTGGACCTCAACCTGTACTCCACTTAGGACTAAATCAAGAATTGCCTCTCCTCTTGTGAGTTCCTGGACTAGCTGAACCAAGAAGCAGTCATTTAAGGTGTCAAACTTTATCTCTGCATCACATCCTGGTGTAATATGTATCCAGACAATATGGGGATAGTTGAAATCCTCCATTATTGAGTTTATTTTAATAGCCTCTCTAATCTCCATGAGCATTGCACACTCACTATCCCCATCCTAGTCAAATGGTTGGTAATATATCCCTACTGCTAGATTCTTATTATTCAAGCACAGAATTACTATCCATAGAGATTCTATGGTACAGTTTGATTCATTTAAGATTTTTACTTCATTTGATTCTATGCTTTCTTTCACATATAGTGCCAGTCCCCCACCAGCACGACTTGTTCTGTCCTTCCAATATATTTTATACCCTGGTATTAATTACTGTGTCCCATTGATTATCCTCACTCCACCAAGTTTCTGTGATGCCTATTATATTAATATCCTCATTTAATAAGGAAATCTAGTTCACCCATCTTATTATTTAGACTTCTAACACTGGTATATAAGCAGTTTAAAAACTTGTCACTTCTTAGCTGTCTTTCATTACATGATGATCTTCCATCATCTCCTCCTTATAAGGACAAAGAGAATCTCCATTTATAGACCCCATGCTCCTGTCTACTTTCCCCTACGCCTTAATTTAAAGGGTGAATTTGAACCCAGAGATGTCTGGGGCTATTCTAAGATGGTCACTGCAATCCACACTCCCTTCTATTAAACTAGAGCAGTGCAGGGATTCAATAGATGTCCTGGGTTTGGGGGAAGGGGAGGCTATTCTAAAGAATTATCAAAATTCACAAGTGGGAGCAATCTGATAGTCTTTGGCAAGTGATCACCCCTCTGCACCCGAGGCTTTTACAAAATCTTATTGGACAGAGACAATGCACAACTCTTGATAATGGGGGTGGGGCACCCAGGGTCAGGGCAGGACATATAAATACTGGCAGAATCCCCCCAGCCTCCCATCTCCTCTGTTACTGGGGGTAGGAGATACTGATGCCAGACTGGTGGTACATGATACGAGCTGATGGCCTGAGTTCAGTTGCTAGTGATGTTGTTGGGAGGTCTGGATCAGCATCCACGTTGCACTTCCTGTCAATACCCGGCCCGAGCCAGGGAAGCTATCCAACCAGCAGACCAATTTCGGTGATGTATCTGGTCACATGCTGCCTGAGACACAGCGCGCATACGCTGAGTAGTAGTAGTGGAGTTGTCTGTCTCATACGTCACCACTCTGAACCCCCGCAGACAGTTTCTGCAGAAGTCAAGGATCACATAGGCAGGGAGACTAGAAGACGGTCAAGATTGAGGGATGATGGGTAGCTTTCAGAATCATTGGTCATGCTAGAACTATCAGGTTTAAAACAAACAAAAGGAAGTATTTTTTCACTTAACACACAGTTAACCTATGAAACTCCTTGCCAGAGGATGTTGTGAAGGCCAAGACTATAACAAGTTTCAAAAAAGAACTAGATAAATTCCTGGAGAATAGGTCCATCAATGGCTATTAGCCAGGATGGGCAGGGATGGTGTCCCTAGTCTGTTTGTCGGAAGGTGAAAATGGGCAACAGGGAATGGATCACTTGATGATTACCTGTTCTGTTCATTCACTCTAGGACAGCTGGCATCGGCTACCGTTGGAAGACAGGGTACTAGGCTAGATGGACCTTTGGTCTGACCCAGTATGGCAGTTCATATGTTCTTATGTCATGGGGCTAGAAGACTTCATATTCAGTCTGGCACCTCTGAAGAGCACTAAATTTGCCTCTTTTTAAAGCGTCAAAAAATTACCTAAGCCAACTGCATTAAAGGCAGAAGCCAGAACTGGAAAGATACAGACATTCGCTCCCCGCCCCAGCAGTTATTTAAACGAGGTAGGATGGTGATTTCCCAGCTCCAGGAGCCAATTCCATTCGCAGCAACTCACTGGCTGCCTCCAAGGAAAGCATACTGCTGGTGGGAAAGAACAGCAGGATCATACAGCAGTTGCCAGTGAGAAGAATGTCACTCCCAGAGGGCTTTTAAAAGCAGATGCTTATTACCCTAAGGCAGATCTACTCTTCTCTGCCTGCTATAGTGCTGTCATATCTCCCCTCTCAAACAGGCAGGACTCAGACGACTCCTCCTTTTTGCTCATAATGCTCAGCTCTTCTCAACACATTAAATTAGGCTCCTTGCACCGGGGGGTGGGGGGGAACTAGCGTACATTTCTTCTTAAAAAGCATAGTGCTGTGACCATTCTTCACGCCATAACAATCAAAGGGCAGGATCACTTGAACTGCTGGATGCCTTCAACTCCATTACAGTGAGAGTTCAGTGCCCCAATCTTGCAGGGCTCTGGACAACCAGAACACAGCACGTTACACTATATAAAGGTGGGAAGCATGCTTTGTTGTTTAGAGGAAGGGATTAAGGCAACATGGCTAATGAAAGGCGCTGGAGACAGTGTATTTGTGAAAGCCCCACGGACAGAAGCAATGAAGACTCCCTTTTCATTGCATCCCCAGCGTGCCCCAACCCTGACCTCAAGAGACCAGATGTGTAGGACAGAAGTCGGTGAGCGAGCTCTGCTAAGTCCAACCACAATGATACCAAAAGGAGCAACACTTTGTGGCATAAATGTTTGTCCAGTGAGACTGTCAATTCATTTCACAAGCTAAGGTAGGAGTAACTTGGGGCCAGGTTTACAATGGTATTAACTTTGGCCATCCAGCCCCTATATGTTATATTGCTTTTTTAAATATCAAGCTTTTTCCTAAGCTTTAAAAGAAACAACTTGCTCTACACCAGAGGCGGGCAAACTTTTTGGCTCGAGGGCCACATCGGGTTTCCAAAATTGTATGAAGGACCGCTTAGGGGAGGCTGTCTCTCCCCAAACAGCCAGACGTTGCCTGGCCCCTTCTCCCTATCTGACTGCTTATCACCCCTTGACGGCCCCCCGAGACTCCTGCCCCCATTCAACCCCCTTGTTCCCTGCCCTCTGAGTGCCCCAACCCCTATCGACACCCTCACCACCTGACCACCACCCCAAACGTCTCTGCCTTCTATCCATTGCCCCCCACCCACCCCAGCTTCTATCTTATAACGCTGCCAGAATACCGGTGGCTGGTGGAGCACCAGCAAAGGCAGCCATGCAGCTATGCTGTAGCCAGCCATGCCACCACGCAGCACAGAGCACCAGGTCAGGCCATGGTTCAGCAGCTGCGCTGCCCAGCAAGAGCTCACAGCCCCATCGTACAGAGCATTGCGTCGATGGTGCAGTGAGCTGAGGGGGAGGGGCCAAGGGCTAGCCTCCCAGGCCAGGAGCTCAGGGGCCGGGCAGGAGGGTCCCATGGGCCAGATGTGGCCCACGGGCCGTTGTTTACCCACCTCTGCTCTACACAGTACTTTGTAAACTGGCTCTCTTCTACGGATCACTTCCTTACCAAAAAAAAAAAATCTGTTTGGAAATCAAAGCACATAAAAGCTGATCAAGTCCATATGACAAACACGCCGTGTTAGAAAGACTAGAACCAAATGACACATGCATTTCATAGAGAATTTAGATACAACTGAGGCCATAGTGATCAGCTTCTGGGTCTAACAGTTTTGATCAGATAAATTACCATGCACATTTCAAGTTTATCTGTGCTTCCTGAAAGATGTTGCTCTGCTTCTGTTGCACTGCATATTAGAGATGCAGACACCCCACAAGGGCCATCCACTAATATAACTGATGAATAATAGCAGGTCTTACTACTCCTTTCTGCTCGCATTAACAGTATATCTTATTGGCCACTACTGGCAGTGCAACAAAAAGTGCTCTTTGTTTCATGCTATAATGAGTCACTAGGGAGACTCACAGAAGTTAGAAATGGAAAAGACCCATTAGATCATGAAAAATCATTTTCCTGCCAAGGCAGGATTAGAAGGTCATTTGTTGCCAGGCAGGAGTTCGGTAAGGAGTTCAGGCAAAGTAATTAAAAGTGACCCACAAAAGAAAAAAAAGGGATTGTGTCACTTTTGCTCCTTTATGATGTATGAGGACAGACAGTCCTTCCTGTCCCTTTTTTAGGGATTTGCTTTTTTTACATTAGAAATTCAGGCTTCCTACACAAAGTCTTCCAGGAAAAACAGGGATGGCAAACATTAAGATCTCTCAGAGCTACAGAGCAGTGAAACCTGATTCAGAGTAGAAGAGATTTTTATTCAGCTCTCAAAATGTGGATAACCCCGCTAGTTCTCTCTCTCTCTCGCACACACTCACCCCACCCCCTGGAGAAAAACTGGGAAACAAAAAAAAAAAAAAAAAAGATGTTGAAAGACTCAATAGCCCCTGCCCTCTCCAGCAAAAAGATGAGAAAACTTCCAATCCACTTCTCCAGGTCCTCCAAGAATTCCTCTGGCAAAACTCAGGCTTGACATTGTTATTTCTAAAGGTAAAAATTAAGCAGAGGGAAACTTTAAAAACCGTGCAGGTGTGCTTTGTAAGGGGAAAAAAGGGCATAAACCTAAGTCCCTCCCACCACACTTCGCTGGTCTCCTTTAAGGGGAGATAGTTGAGGGTGTGGATACTTAGGAAGCTACACGTTATCCATCCTACTTAAGGGAGTTCACCATAGAATCTGCAGTGTGGATTTCTAAAACTATTCCTACTGGCTTTTGTCTGTACTAGACTAATTCACCATGGTAAACTTCACTATTGACACCTGTAGTGCAAGGCTCAGGCATTTTTATCGCCATTTAACCCTGTTCTGGGTCTAACCCCATTCATGGCAGGATCAGATGCCCTACACTGCACTACAGCTACCACAGCAGTATGGTGAATTACAAGTCCTAGATGTTTTCTCATTGTTGATCTCAAACTAATCTTGAGTCCTCAGTATACAGGACATTCATGGGATCTCAAAAATCAGAAAGATGAGAGCATGGAAACATGAGAGAGAAGCTATGGCAGAGCTAGAAATGAAAGCAACAGAAAGGGAAGAAGTGTAGCTGAGCGGAATGAGACAGCACGTTGGAGAATGATGCATGAAAGCATTTTTAGATTCATTTAAAAAGAAACCCCAAAGGTGGGCATGTTCATACTTGACTTAAACGATCCATGTGAGCCAGTCATCAAGGCAGTTTATTTTTAGATTTGTCAGCCCACTCTCCCACTGCAGAACAGGAATATAAGAGTAATTAAAGTAGCTTGTTTAAAAAAAATCCTCCTCTGGTATTCTCCACTTTCATGCACTGGAAATTCTGCCCCATTCCCCAAAGCAGTAAGCAGAATTTGCTGATTTCCTTGTGGATGCTGACAGAGCCAGCAGCAATCAATATTCATTTATTCACTTAATTACGGGAAGTTTATTATTGCGTCTAAGTTTACTTAAGATGAAAGTTGTATTTTGGAATGTCAGGAATGAAGAGGACAGAGCAAGTCCATCAGACAGTAGTGGTGAAAGGGACCTTTCAGCTCACACAGTCCAGCCCTTTCTTCTTACTACAGGCTTTGCCTACAGAAGTTTTCACCCTTAAATATTTTTCATTGATGAAACCGCATGGCTGTTCCATTGTTAAATTCCTCTCATTGTCCAGAAGATGCTCTGCTTGTGTAAATGAACTGCAATACCAGATCAGACCAGTGGACTATCTAATCCAGTACCTTGTCTCCAACAGTGGCAAGGAGCAAGAGATGCAGAGAAAGGAAAAGCCCTGCAGTGGAGAATTATGTAATAAATCTGCCCATAGAGGTTTATTCCTAACCCGTCACTTTGTGCTGGGGAGAGACCACCCTCCTTCCCAGCTCTAGCTCGGGGGCTGCTGTGGCGGGAGGAGAGAGGAAGAGACCTCTTCTCCTACCCACGCCCAGCTTTGGGGCTGCCACAGCACAGGAGAGAGGGCACATCCATTGCATTAGAAAGGCAAGACTACGGATATTAAAATATGAGTAGTGTGCTTTTATTTGTAGAACAAAAAATAATGGAGTTTTTTTAATATAGAGTTTTTATCCAAAGAACTTTACAGTGGTTAGCTAACAGTACAAACAACACTTGGAAAGATCATTAAGTGGTCTGCCAAGACTCTCAGCAATTTGCAAGCGGTCTGCAGAAAAAAAATTTGAGAACCACTGACCTAGGCTGAAGAACAATTTTATAACCTGCATCGACACGTGGGGAATATCCTCACGGCTTTTATGGGCATGTTAACGTTAACTTGAGTTAGTAGATTTCCAGTTTAAAAAAAAAAAGAATGTAGGGAAGATAAGCCTTTGCACTGGGCTTACATCAATTAGATACTGTCCTTTTGACCAGCATTTTCTGGTTCTACAAATACTGTGATTTACTCTGACAGATATAATTAACAGGTACATTCTGTACTTGACAGGAACTGTGGGCCAATGAGAATTTGCAGAGCTGAAACTTGCCGATGCAATACATTGTTCATCTTATCTGAGGTTTGCTGGCACTTCACCAACCAAACTACCACTACTGCTAAAAACCACCATTACCTTTCTCAAGTCCTCCTGCTTAAAGTGTGGTCTGTAGGGAATATGAAGGGTATGTGTGTACCAGTTTGGAGAGGGTACTGCACAGATAAGAGGCAGTGGGAGAAGAAGTGATGGAGATGCTCATGGGAGTAGATGAGACTATCATTGTGACTCTTCCCCTTTGCTCTAACAATCTAGTGTAATAAGAGCCTAGGTAAGGACAATGGTGCTAAATTGGGATAAGTCTTGAAAAGTAAAGGCTAGAAGTTTGCCTGTAATGCAGAGGAAAAAGGGAAGCCTCATGAGAGACTGAAGAGAGTGGTGTCAGGAAGACATGAAAGAACAACAATTAGGAAGATAGATGCTGACTGCAGTATTTTGAATGGACTCTGTTACTGGAGTTTTAATCTGCCTTCAGGCTAGAGAGAAAAAGATTGTCTCATGTTTGGGCTTCAGCAATGGCCTATATTCTGAAAGCTATACCCTGTCCAACAATGGCGTTAGAGCTTGTCTACATGAGGAAATGATTGCAAATTAAGTTAGGACATGAATTTAAAGTGCCACTGTTATTCCACAACATCCTGTGGTGGGCGCTGATTCTACACTAGGAGTGCCTTTGCGCATTTTAGGTTAAGATAATGCAAAGCAGCTATTCCAGGCAACTTCTCTTTGTAGACAAGCCCTTGGAATTAGACAAACCAGTGCCCAGTGTTGTCAGACGCTACTGGTGTGGTGCTCTGCTCTTGTTCGATGGTGGTAACAGTTGGCTGCGTGCGTGTTCCCTCTGTGTGCTGGTCCGGCTCTGTGCAGATAGCTGACACAGAAGAGCCCAAGAGAACACCTCATGACCACACACTCTAATAAGGTACGAAGGCACCTGGCCAGGTTTATTGTCAAACGAAGCACAGTAATAGTTTCCCGTAGACAAGGGGTGGGCAAACTATGGCCCGCGAGACCGTCCCATCCGGCCCGCGGCTGGGGAGGCTTCCCCTCGCCCCTCCCCCAGAGCCACGCAGCTCGAGCACTCTGCGGGGCCCCCCGCTTCCCCTGGAGCCGTGCCCGCGGGCAGCACCCCGGGGGCCGGGGCTGCATACTTCCCCCCGCCCCCGAAGCTGTGCCGCAGGCGCAGTGCTCTGGGGGCCAGGGCAGCGTGCTCACCCCGCCCCCAGAGCCGCGCCAGCAGTGCTCCAGGGAGCCGGGGCTGTGTGGTGGCCCCTCCCCCAGAGCTGTGCCACGTGGGTAGCACTCCAGGGGGCCGGGGCTGGGCGCTGGCCCCTCCCCTGAAGCCACACCACGCAGGGAGCGCTCTGGGGGCCGGGGCTGTGCACTTCCCACCCCCCCAGCAGCTATGGTAAGAGGGGGATGAGGAGGTTTCAGGTGGTGATTGGCGGGGGGGGCTTTGGAGGGGGCAGTCAGGGAGCAGGGTGGGTTGGATGAGATGGGGTTGTGGGGTGGTGGTTAGGGGGTGGGAAGGTGGATAGAGGTTGGGCCAGTTGGGACAGGGAGCAGGGGAATTGGGAAGGGAGTGAGATCCTGGGGCGTTGTTAGGGGTCTATGGAATGGGCAGTTAGGGGAGAAGGGGGGGGTTGGATGGGTCAGGGATTCTCAGGGGATGGGAAGTAGGAGGAGGCTGGATTGGGGGCGGGGCCTTCCCTACCCGGCCCTCGATATAAATTTCGCAAACCCGATGTGGCCCTCGGGCCAAAAAGTTTGCCCACCCCTGCCGTAGACTCTACAAGACATACTATGAATATGTGCTCTCTGACAATGGACTGGCTCAGTCAGTGGTGGGAATTTCCACTGTCCCCTCGGCCAGACAAAGACGTTCAACTTGGGGATGTATTCTTACGCAAAAGGTGCAAACTGATTCCTCATCACTCTTGATGCATTGAGGTGCAGCCTCTTTATGCATTAGGATGCTGCCTCTCCCCGGTACACATTGGTTCAAACGAACAAGTCTATCCCTCATGTTGTCCTTTTGACCCTGTCTTTAGGATGAGTCCGCCTGTTCCTTGTTATTTCTGTGCAATAAGACTTATCTTTTGAAACTGGTGTTCTTCGAGATGTGTTGTTCATGTCCATTCAAAGCAGAAATGTGTGCGCCTAATGCATGCCAGCCAGGTTTTTCCCCTAGCAATATCCGTAGGGTTGGCTCAGGCCTCCTGTGGAGTGGTGCCACGACGGCACCCAATATATAGCCCTGCCATCCTTCCACTCCCTCAGTTCCTTCTTGCCCTTACTCTGACAGAGGGGCCGGAGGGAGTATTGGAATGGACAGGAACAACATATCTCGAAGAACATCAGTTATGAAAGGTAACCGTCTTTTCCTCTTCGAGTGATTGTTCACGTGCATTCCAAGCAGGTGACTCACAAGCTGCATTCAGGTGGTGGAGCTGGAGTCCGCAACTGACTGAAGTACTGCGCGACCAAAAACTGCATCATCTCTGGCCTGCTGAGTGATGGTGTAGTGCGTCGTGAACGTATGAATAGATGAATAAATGTGGGAGCCAGACAGATCTCCTGAGCATGGACTTGCGCCAAGAACGCTGCCGATGAGGCTTGGGCCCTGGTAGAGTGGGCTGTGACAAGAGGGGCAAGCACTCTCGCCCTACTGTAACATTCGCGGATGCAGGACAATCCAAGAGGAAATATGCTGGGATGAGACAAGAAGGCCCATCATGCTAACAGCCACCGCCACAAAGAGCTGAATGGACTTCCTGAATGGCTTAGTCCTTTCAATGTAGAGCGCCAGGCTTGCTGAACGTCCAAAGAGTGTAACCTGCACCCCCTGCTGGACGTATGTGGCTTTGGATAGAACACCGGAAAAAAAATGTCTCATTTCACATGGACCAGGACGACCACTTTGGGAAGGAAGGCCTGATGTCACCTGAGCTGGACCTTGTCCGTGTGAAAGACAGTGTAGTGGGGCTCTGATGTGAGGGCCCTGAGCTCGGACACCTGCCTGGCTGAGGTGATAGCCACTAGGAATGCAACCTTATACGACAGGAACAGTAGAGAACACGTGCTAAATACACAACGGTGAACTGCTAAGGCTGCTTCGCAGGAGCAAGCAAAGTTCCAGCTAGCCATTACAGGCAGTAAGAAGGAACTGAGGGGGTGGAGGATCGGAAGGGCTATATATTGGGCGCAGTAGTGGTGTCACTTCAGAGGGCACCTGAGCCGACCCTACAGATACTGCTAGGGGAAAAACTTCCAGCTGGCGTGCATGAGGCGTGCACACACTTGCTTGGAATGCACATGAACAATCACTTGAAGTAGTACTAGTATCGGGATGTCCTGGTGCCATCCTGGCATGTGTGCATTTTATTAGTGCTTATGTATTAATATGTGCTTCTAGCAGCCCTCTTCTTGCCAATTTCTGTGAGCAGGGCCTGCCTCTGGCTCCCAGCCCAGCTTTGCTTAGCAATGTCTTGACTATTGCTTTGGTTCAGGCTTCAGGCCTCATACTGGGCCTCTTGTATCAGTTTATGTTTCAGGGCCTCATCTTACTAAACCCAGGTATTTCTAGAGCAGGGGTCTTCAAACCTTTTCTTCGGCAGCCCCTTCTCGCCAAGGAAAAAGTCGCGTGTCCTCCCGGCAGTATGTCTGCTTTCCGTGGCGGCATTTCTTCCTCCCCCAGGGGAGCTTCCACGTTCCGTGGTGGCATTTTGGCGGTACTAAAATAGCCCACCCGGGATATCAGCAGTCTCCCGGGCGGGATCGGCGGCAGCACCGGGGTCTCAAGCACCTCAGTTTGATGACCACTGTTCTAGAGCATTTAATCACTGTAGTATCCAAGATCAATTAAGGTTACAAAGAACCAGAGGGTAAACCTGAAGTTTGTTTGCCTGCCCTATAGTCTGAATTTTATATCCTGTAAACATTAATGGCACAATATTACAAATTCACATACTGGTGCAATGCACGCACACAGTGAAATCTGTGTTGTATAGTAACAGTATTTCAGGGAACTTAAATCCCCTGCACATCTCACCAGACTCAGCACCTTTTTCAGACACACTCGTTTATTGGCACAGCAGAAAGGTGTAGAACTGCCATTAAAAATTCTACAAATTAGCAAGAATATAGTGATGGGTCCACATGAATTCAAATTCAAGGGAGCAGGAGAGTGGAGGATAATTGTCCTTTTGGAGTGTCACTTCAAAAGGACATACCTGCTCCAGCTAAATCGCTTCCTACAATTATGCATGCAAAAAAGTAGGTTGGCTCAAGTCCTTCACAGCAGCAGTCTGCTACTCCACCTGCGTTCTTCCCACCTTCTCATCCCCTGAAGTTAAAAACAAAGCTGACAGAACAGTCTAGTTAATAGATCTATTAAAATTCACCAGCCTAAAAATCAGAATCATATTTTTCTCCTTTTACTATTTTTGCCTATTTCCCTGTAGATTGTCTTCCCTCGCCTATGTTTCTTCCAAACACACGTTCTCCTTTCACAGGCCAGAGCTGTGCCCTTCCTCTGTGTTCTGTTCGTTTACATTCCATTCAGACACTCTGTTCCCTGCCCTCATCCGGTAGCTTTACACAGCTCCAACCATCTGAAACTTCCCTTTAACTCTGAATGTCTCAAGTGCTTGTTATATAGACCTCAGTCACTTGTGTGTCTGTTGCCATCAAAGCTGACTCTTAGGGGCAACCCACAAAATCCACCTAGAAATCCGAAGTAGCATAGGAAAGCTGCTGCCCCCGCATGGAGAGGACCAGAACGAACCCAATAACCTGGACGCAATTCAAAGTGCTGGCAATTATCTTCAAACCAATAAATGGCAGGTGCCCAGCAACATGAGATACCTTTCACCTAACACATTATTGTGGCAGCTAGATTGGCTGGGTTGCACTTGCTTACGGAAGTCAAGTCTTAACTCTATCTGGTTCCAAGGCTTCCTCAGCTGAGAGCTCTCATCACTGGAATTCAATCCACTTGGTGGCCCCCCCCCCCCCCCCCCAAGCCAGACTAATGAGCTACAGGCAAGATGCATTTAAGTGTTTTGTGCTTGAATTTTCATTATTTACCAGTGGGCCATGAGGAGAAGCTCTACAGCAGCTAGTGACATCAAGAGTTATTTGACTTAAGAAAAGCAGCTACAAATTATAACCTTGTAGAAACCAAAATATCTATGAATCCATCATATGAAGCTGTACTGGCACCCAAACCTCAAGCACATGTCTACTGGAAGGGTAAGTATTGCTCAGCTCAGACAATTCCAGTCTCAATCTGGATTACTATCTCTGCCATTATCTTTCATGGCTCACAACTTGTTACCTTTTGTGTCCATTAACACTCACTTGGGGAAAAGAACATGATAACAGAACCGCCTCTTCCAGCATCACAAGAACTGAGAGTTCTACAAGATAACAGTGAATTCAGTCACAGTGAACCACCTGATGAAAGAATAAATGAAATAGCCAGGGTTGTAAGCCACTTCAAGAGTGTGTGCCTCTCTCCATCCCACAGTTGGAGAATTTATCATACAGTCTTGACTGATGGCACCTAATAGCCATTTTCCTTCTAATCTCAACAGTTATCTTGATACTGTAATTTGTTGCATCTCAGCCCTTAAAGATTCAATCCAAAATGGACTATACTTGGCAAGTCAGAACAGCTACATTAAGGTGAGAAAAATGAGCAAGCATCTGATGCAGTCAAGTTATAAAAAAAGTAACAGGACACTACACTCATTCATTATTGCATCTGGCAATACAGTAAAAAGTAAAACAGTGAAAAGAAGCTAGAATATTTGAAATTCTCTGAATGTAATAAACTTAGATTTTAAACAGGGAAAAAATCAAGTGCCCCCAAAGAAGGGCAGAATTGTTGAGAAGATCATTCAACAAAAAGCAATATCCTAGACCTCAAGAGACCTTCATGTTTCCCAGCAACTCCTCAAAACCAGAGGTTTAAGCATTAACCTATGAGCTCACTAGCACTAGGCAGCCTTCAGCTCTCACAGGCTAAGGCAATGCCTGAGTATGCTTTTTTTTTTTTTTTTTTTTTTTTTTTTTTAAAGGAGCAGACTATCAGCTAAGTATACAAGACTAAATGGATAGCAGGAAGTCTGCATGAATATTTATGACTGTCTGGTGCAGAACAAGCAGGAAGGGAAGTAACAGAGTGGAGTGAAATGGCATGAAATAATGAGGGATGACATCTACCTAGCACATGAACACTCACAAAAAAAAAACCCCTATTTACTCTATGTCAGTGATAGATATGATCAACTGCAGCTTATCCCTAACAGGGACAGTACAGAAAGGAAGACTAAGAACTTAGGTAATGGCGATGTGACAAAGTGGGGTGTTTTCCCTCTTGGTACTTTGCATGTGAATCTCATTGTCCTGTATTAATACTGTGTACCCCGCAGTTTCCCTGCATACAGCATCAATGCCTAGATGGTGGGAACTGGGTGTGTGACTTTGAGGCCCTCGGGGCAGGTGAGGCTGCCCCGCTGCCTGCACATAAGCTATGGCCATAACCTGAGAACCAAAGAAATGCAACCAGGTGACATTTTGCCTGGGAAGCAGGACAAAGACCAGGAGAAGGAGCAACGGCAGACTCAGCTTCGGTGCTCGGGAGGCAAGCTACCATTTAGGGATATGGGGCAAAAATCTGTTGGATGATTTAATTGGGGATTGATTAGTTCTGCTTTGAGCAGGGGGTTAAACTAGATGATCTCCTGAGGTCCCTACCAACCCTGATATTCTGTGATTCTACACCAGAGTCCTGACTGGCTTCATTCGGAGCAGTTCCAGAGCGTTGGCCCAGTGACTCCGTGTCAGGCTCCATTTTGAATGTGAAGATGTAAACTGTATAAACTAGAGAAATTAAGGTCCTGTGTTTAACATTTACATTACTGGCAAGTTCAGTGTTTCTCTCTCCAGGAGATTCAGATACATATAAAAATCACATTCTCCTCAAAGGACCGTAATCAGTTACACAATTAGTACCCTGGAAAAACGTATAACATTCTTTTCTATTGCTGCCTCAATAAGTTAGTGAAATTTAAGACTATTGAAATATGTTGCATGCAGGTAAACTGCACTAAAAAAAGAAAGGTGGCCACCATTTCAAAGCCTTTTGTCAATCACCACATTGAGATTACCAGAGTTTTCCTCCCAAACTTAAAAAAGTATCTAACTGCTCACAAAGGCTGATGTTTAATCATTTGCACTGTAAATTTATATAGATGCTCTGTGTTCATCAACATAAGCAAGAAATAACATGCATTTTAGAGCTAGCAACCAAGAATGCTATAGCCACCGATAAGCCAGCAGGAAATAAACACTTTGTTTTCCTATCACAGTCTGGCTGTCACCTGTGCAGACTGAAGGATTCAGTTCCAGTCAATCTGGCAATAACCAATGTAAACAAGCATTTTCATGGCTACTCGCTGGCTGACTGCTTTTCCCTGTTAAGCATGTCCATAATTTACAGAAAGGGACCAGTTACTTCCTTACCTTCATTAACCAGTAATCAAGTGATTAACATTCCAGTAGCTCCTTTAGAAAACAGACAACTGAGGAGGGAGGCAATGAGCTCATCTGAGGAGCCTGGTGTATTAGGATGCATTGGTGTTTAGTACTTTTGTCCAAGTGGGTGTCTGCACTAGCAGAGCCAGACCACAGAAAATGAACATTTGCATTTCAGTTTTCTGTCTGGGAAGGATCAGATCCTGGTTTGGCCAAGAATCATGAGTCAAAACAAGGAAGAATGGAGGTTTAAGAAGATTTGCTGATTAAAGAAGCGGAAGTCTCCAAGGTCTGAAGGCCACATCTGATACGTCTGAGTTGAGTCAAGTGGTGTTTGGTGAAAGTGTGAACATATAGTGAGCTTCCAGTTCTGCCTCATATGCTTCGTGCCTGTCAGTCTAAAGAAGGGATCTGAAACTCAAATGACCAAGAGGGCTACATGAGGACTAATGCATTAGCCCGAGGGCCGCATCAATGACACCCACCCCCTGCTGCCCCTAGCCCCACCCCCATGCCACCCCTTCCATGAGGCCCCGCTCCTGCTCCACCTCTTCCCACCCCTGCCCTGCCTCTTCTCCACCTCCTCCCCTGAACATGAGGCTCCCCGCTCCTCCTCCCTCCATCCTGGAAAGCACTAACAGCTGCCAAACAGCTGTTTGGCGTGGGGAAGTGCCTGGAGATAGGTAGAGGAGCAGGGACACGGTGCGCTGTGGGGGAGGGAAGCTTGGTGGCCACCGGAAATAAATGGGGGCGGGGGGAGCTTGGTGGCCACAGGAAATAACTTAGGGTTGGGGGGCCGCAGGGAGCTTGGCGGGCCCTGGTCTACACTTGGGAGGGAGGGTTGATCTAAGATACACAACTTCAACTATGAGAATAACATAGCTGAAGTCAATGTACTTAGATCCACTTACTGCGGCATCTTCATGGGCGGTGAGTTGACTGCTGCCACTCCCCCGTTGACTCCACCTGTGCCTTTCTGGCAGTGGAATACAGGAGTCGAGGGGAGAGCACTTGGGGATCAATTTATTACAACTAGACTAGATGCAATAATCACCTCCCCTCCCCAATGGATCGTTCTATTGCATCTACACTAGATGCGATAAATTCACCCTCCCCGCCCCCGATGGATCGATCACTACCCACCGATCTGGCAGGTAGTGTAGACATACCCTAAGAGAATGCCATTGCCCCAGCTGAATTAAATTTGAAGATGCAGTCATGAATCTATGTGCAAGTCTACACTACAAAATTAAATCAACTTCAGTTATGTCGGCAGTGCATATCCTCACCAGTTGCGCTTGCACCAAATGAACTGCCAGTGTGAGGCACTGTGGAACCATTTCTGAAAGGCAGCAAAGGTCAATGTAAGCCATGCAGTGTCTACACCGACACTGTCGATCTAACTACATCAGCTTGAGTGCTTCACCTCTTGCAGAGGTGGAGTTATTAAAATCAGTGCGTAATCAGTGAGTTGCATCGATGGGAGCTACATTTTAGTGCAGACGCTTAGAGAGTTAGATCAACATTAGCTGCCTTGCATTGACTAACTCTATAGCGCGGACCAGGCCTATGGCTGGATTTTCCACATCTCGTGCAACTTACACTGACCTAACCCCCAGTGTAGACAGCGCTACGTTGATGAGAGGGCTTCTCCCGTTGACATATCTACTGCCTCTCAGGGAGGTGGAGTACCTACGGTTGAGTCTATACGAGAGAGTTCGGTTAATACAAGGCAGGTTATGTTGACCTAACTTTGGAAGTGTCTACACCTTAAATTTCACTCCCATGGCATAACTACCCTGCTACGCCAACTTAATAACTTCACCTCCATGAGCGGCGTAGAGTCACGGTCAATGTAGTTAAATTGACACAGTGTCACTGTAGACACTGCGTTGCTTATGTCGACCGTCACTAGCTTTCAGGAGCCATCCCACAATGCCCCACACAGCCAGTTCATTTGACACAAGTGCTACTGGTGAGGATGAGCACCGCCAACACAAGGAGCAGACACACACAAGCAATGCAATTACTTGTTGACCTAACAACAAGTTATATATATGCCAACATAAATTAGGTTGACTTAATTTTGTAATATAAACATGGCCTGAGCCAATAGTAGCAGCTCTCCCATTGGCATAGACCTTGTCTTCACTAAACACTACAGAGGCACAGCTGCATCAGTGCAGCTGTACTGCTGCAGCACAGTAAGCATAGACAAGCCCTGTGTAATTTACCCTTTGAAAAGGAGGAATAAGGGACTCCTATTTTCTGAGCATGGCCACCTGGAGAAAGTCGATATCAAGTGTTCCGACGTGCAGGGCTCTTTGAGTTGGGGAACTGGAGAGAAGCAGTTGGGGTAGGGGGACATGCAGGGTGGGAAAGATGCCCTTGTTATTGAAGTTTATGTTTCTTCTGGAAGATATTTGGGAGAATTTGGTACAAGGGGAAGGTAGTGCAGGAGTAAGAGGAAAAAAAAGTGACACCTATAGGAATAATTTTGCTTCAAGTTCAGTCTGCTGTGAGATGTCCAACAATATGCGGGGGTGATTTGGTAGCTTCTTCGTCCATGCTGACAGAAGAGATCATTCCTGAATCAGCCTTTTGCTTTTGTATCCTTTCATTTACAAGCACTAACACTGCTGTATTAGAAACACAGCAATTGTCACACTGATCAGACCCACACGGTCCATCTAGCACAGGGGTGGGCAAACTTTTTGGCACAAGGGTCACATCAAGGTTGCAAAATTGTATGGAAGGCTGGGCAGGATATGGAAGGTTGGCTCCGCCCCCTTTCTGACCCCCTCCCACTTCCCACCCCCCTCAGAACCCTCAACCCACCCAACCCCCTTGCTCCTTGTCCCCTGACTGCCCAGAACCCCACCCCCATCCAACCCCCTGCTCCCTGTCCCATGACCATCCCCTCCTGAGATCCCCTCTGACCCTAACCACCCCCCAGGACTGCATCCCCCATCTAAGCCCCCCTACTCCTTGTCCCCTGACTGACCCCTTCTGAGACTCCCCCATCCTAACTGCCTTGTCCCCTGACTGGTCCCACCCCTATCCACGCTCCTGCCCCCTGACAGACTCCCAGGACTCCCTACCCCTTAACCAAGGCCCTGGCCCGGCCCGGCCTCTCTTACCACACCGCTCCCCGGAGCAAGACACGCAGCCCAGCAGGAGCTTGCAGCCCCACCCCCTTACCAAGCCACTCAGGGCGGCAGGAGCACAGGCACCACCAGAGCCAGCCACACGCTGCAGCGCTTCCCAGGAGCGGCAGGCTAGAGCACTGGCGGCGCGGCACGCTGAGGCTGCGGGGGGGACAGTGGGGAAGGGGCCGAAGGGAGCCTCCTGGGCCGGGCAGGAATTTGCTCACCCCTGATCTAGCCCAACATTGCATCTCCAACAGTGGCCATACAAGCTGATGCAGAGGAAGATGCAAGAAACCATGCAGCAGGCAGCAAGAGGATAAGCTGCCCTAGGGGAGAAAGTTTCCTCTTAACACCAAATGTTCAAGAGGGGGCTAATGTCCCAAAATTTGAGGGCTTATATGCCTAGTTATTCCACTACAGGTATTACCATAGTTAGTCTGGATATTCTGCGTGCACATTTGAATGTTTAATCCTATCTGAATCACATTAAGCTCTTGGCCTCAGACATGTTCCCCAGACTAATCATGCAATGTGTGACAACAAAAAAACCCAACCCTGTTATGAATTTCCAACCTTCCACTTTATCCCCATATTCTTGGATTGTGAAATAAAATGAACAGAAGCCCCCAATCTACCTTCTCTACCAACTGTTTGGTATATTTTTATCATGCCAATTTAAGGGTCCATCTCTGTATTTACAGATATTTGAAGCTGGTACTGACACTCAGGACACTGTTCCCAATTCTAGAAATGAGGTTTCCCAAAAAGAAGCAATTCTGTTCACAACTGGGACAGCCAGGAAGTTGGGCAGAGAACCAGTTATTTGTGTGGGGGGTTTGTCATGCCATGGAAAGATCTAGGCTGATTTACAACAGAAACGTGAGAAGAACTCCCAGCTAGTTTGGGGTAGTGTTTCATTAAAAGGTTCCTTCAGTAAGGAGTCCTTGCCCTAGTCCGTCTAATAAACTGCCTTTGGTAGCTGCTTATTTTGATACATGACACGGAAAGGGAAGCCGCTCTACACCATCTTTGGAAGGAAGGAGCAATGTATTTAATTTTCACAGCCTGCTTAGTGAACTGAACACAATTCTGCTGATCTTCAAGATATTCTGTTGAAGAGACCACGTTAATGACAACAAAGGCCTTTTGCTGGGAGGGTGAGAGGGGAAGAGGAGAGGTGTGTCACACCCCTGCCTTGGAGGACCAGTACAGCAGAGACACCAGACTTTCCACTGAACTCCATTTCTGCACAACACTACTGAAAGATCCAATTAGGAATATTAGAAGGCAAGACTACATATTGTGCATTAGTGGAAGGAACAAAGGCAGAAGCTGGTCTGTAAAGAGCTGCTTATGAACATGGCCACTCCATCATCTGAGACAGGAAGTGCACTGGGAGAGACATCCGAGAAGATGGCTATAAATATGAAAACGTTGCTCTTTCATTGGCTGTCAGAAGACGGATTCAGCTTCAGTCCACACTGGTGGCATCTGGATCCCAGAAATGCTCATTCACAGGAAAACACATCAGAAGCCAACAGGAAGGGCCGACAAAACTCTTAGAAAACCCAGGACACCAGAGACAGAAAAGGTCTAATGTCATGGGAAAGTCCAGAATGTGATTTATTTAGAGTATGAAAACTAAAAAAACAATGTTTTCCCTAGAGCTCAAAGGAAAACCTGATCAGCTCTTCCAAACAGCAAGTGCCAGACTTACCGGCACCAGCACACCTCTGCGCAACACCTGCGAGAGCATCCTCAATATGCACGTCACTAATAACTTTGAACCAAAGCACAATGAGTTGTTTTGGAATAGCAAGCCTCTGCTTTCAAAACACTGCAGCTGCAAGACCACTTCATAGTTACTCGCTCACATGGCGCTTAGGAAAACTCAGTGATACGAAGCGTTAAACTCTGAACACAATCTTTTAAATGGCATCAAATGGACATGAAATTGTTTTACCGAGCACAGTAATTTAATTCCTCACAAGGATCTCCCTTTAGCTAATCAATCCACTAAGATTCAAATGCTACAATATAAAGAAAACTGATTTCTATAGCTGAAGCTACATATTGAAGGATGACTCGATAAAGATCTACTAGGCCACAGATCTAAGAGCTCAGTGCCATTTAAGTACATTTTTCATAGTTTCTAGGCACATCAGGACTGGCAGGGAAAGGAAGAAAACTGGCGCTTGTACTTAAAATTATCAATAGCCGAAAGGTGGGAAAAGGTATTTTTTATTAGGATCTCTTCCAGATACAAGATCATCTAACTTGCGCAGCTTTTAAGACTATAGCTTTGTTTTGTATTTGATTCAGCAAACTGCACATTTTATCCAAAGATATTCAAAGCAAGTTTATTTTGCACATTGTATGATGCTTGAAGACAGCAACAGCACTGATCAGTTCACTCATACTCCACGTTTAATACAGAAGGTCACAGCTCTGATAACGTAAGCAGACAAAAATCCCAGCTGGGGGCTGAGATAAACAGTGAAACCACATCCTTTCTGAAATGCTAGGCTACAGCACAGAAGTTATTCCACGATCACTAGGATGGTAGTTTCTCTGGAGACAAAGCCAGTTCAATAATCTATGTCCACTCAGGGAATAGATCTGCGCTAGCTACTGTGGTTGTAATAGAGAGTCCTCCTTGATCAGCTGCATTATTCTTCTAATGCAAGATTTCAAGGAGTTCCCTAGCAGCCAAAACACTGAACTGGAGAGGTGGGGAGCTCAATTTTGATGGATATCAACAGCTGAACATTTTAAAAGAGCAACAGTCCGTTCTGTCATAGTTAGCACTGGAGCTGCGAAGAAAGCAGAATGTAGCATAACTGATGCAGTATCATCCCTATGCAGCTGTCTACACTGCCATCAAAGAATATGACTGCAGCTGAAATAGACATACCCACATTAGCTTAAGCCTAGAGAGCCTGGGTACCAGAGCCATGACACTGCTGTAGGCTGCACTTCAGCATGGGAGAGTCCTGGCTATATCAGGTGATGAACAGCAGGAGCAGACAGGGCATCCAAAAATAAGTTTGACCAAGTTGCCCTTCAAACAGGAGGGACCAGAAATACTAATATAAAATCAGATTAAAAAAAAGAAAATTTCTGAAAAGTTATCAGGTAGGTAAGGGGGCCGAAATGCTGATCTCAAAGAAGTTAAAAGGGAAATGAATAGAAAGTTTAAATATCAGCATTTCTCAAGGTCTTGCACATCCTACTGTAAGTGCTACTATTGAAAAGGAGACCATGCACACACAAGCATGCTTGCACTCTAAGAACCAGCCTTGACAGCAATATATTAACACATCCACCACACACTAGGCATTCCCTCCACCACCATCACGGCCCACTCAATCCAGTAACATTTGGTCTTGTCTGGGGACTCCCTAGGGTACTGGTGCTGAATTCAAATGTTAATTGTGATCCTTGGAGGCCCCGTTTACCCTTTAATGTCGTGACTCATGAAACCCTACACAGGGAGCCTGGACAGCAGCCAGAAACGGTTAACTACAGGCTGAGCCGGCGCTGAATGACTGTGGAGTGTGCTTTTGGCCGTTTGAAGGGCCGCTGGTGCTCTCTTTATGGGAAGCTGGACTTGGCCAAAGACAGCATCCCCGCGATTATATCCGCGTGCTGTACCCTCCATAATAGCTGTAAAGGGAAGGGTGAAAGCTTCATTCAGGCATGGGCCTTGGAGATTCAACAGTGTGGGGCTGCAAGGATTAGGGATGCTTTCAGAGAGCAATCTGAGGCTGAAAACCACCAGTAATGTTTGGTGCACGGGAGTTAAGTGCAGTGGCTGTGTTTGCTACACTGACTTGCAGTGCTTGTTGCTTTCATAGGCTAAGAGGTCTTTTGCTTTATGCACTAATAAAATATGTTTTCAAAATGAAAAACTCCATTTATTGAAAAGAAAATTCATTTATTGAAAAAAACAAAAAATAAAGTAACAAATACAAAAAGGGCAATGGGGGACAGGAACAACTCACTCAGACTTGAGTATGTCCTGCTTTCATACACTGGAATCCTGTCTGGAGTGCTGTGTACTGAGTGCTGCACTTCAGGATGGCTATAAGGCATGGTGACGGGGGTTGAGTGCAGTGGATAAGGGTCGCAGTTTTCATCAATGGGTGGTGAAGCTACGGGTGTTGGAGGCAGCTGGGGGCGGTAAGAACCTGGATGTTGG
Source organism: Dermatemys mawii (assembly GCA_007922305.1). Taxonomy (NCBI): domain Eukaryota; kingdom Metazoa; phylum Chordata; order Testudines; family Dermatemydidae; genus Dermatemys; species Dermatemys mawii. Next base: position 4,326,643 of record ML677344.1, on the reverse strand, counting down.
GGAAAGTGGGTTGGAGGAGACATGGGGGCATAAGGGAAAGAGTTTTGGACAAGGGCTGCAGGGAGAGGCGAGCGCAGTAGTGCTCCGCCTGCATGGTAACAAGCGCCTGGATAGAGTCCCCTTGGGGCTCCATTATGCTGATTAGCTGATCCATGCTTTGTTGCCGGAGAACCAAGTTTTGCTGCCAGCGATCCTCATTCTTCTGGCGGATCTTCCTTTCACTCTTCCTCCACTTCTGTGCCTTTTGATTCTCTTCTATAGACTGCTGCATCACTTCGTGCAGCATGTCTTCTTTGTTTTTACGCAGCCTCTTCCTGCTTCGTCTCAGTCTGTCCGCTTGTGATAAAACTGACAGCTGAGATCTCAAGGCTGCACCTGTAAAGGCAAAATGCAATGCTAAACAGAGGCAGCATTGTACACACCAGACAGAGCAAAGATTCCCCTGCACTTACGGAGGCCAATCACAGTCCCTACAATACCATAATGCGCCTGTTCCAAAGCAAGCACATATAACCCATGGAAGCCCCAGAAATGGTGAGTAAGCACAGGGTCAAGGGGGGCTGATTGTTTCATGACTGTACTGTCCTCTGAGTTTCTGTGCCTTGGGGAGAGTCAACAGCTGCAGGGGGCACCTACACTGAACACTATCCCAACATTTTCCACAGGAGTTTGTCCTGGAAGATATCTCGCTGCTGAGGGTGATCGGGTAAGCAAGGGAGGGTGTTCTACTACAATGCGGCTTCCGCCCTGCCTCCGCCCTGCCCCATATGTATCTTGCCTGTGTGCAGCAATGGTCCCCCCACCCCTCGCAGCAGAGTGGCGCAGACACGTTAGCCTGACTGGGACAAGAACCATGCTGGCTCTCCCAATAAACCTGCACGGGCGCATTGCCCATGTTCTGGCTGAGACTTTTGAAGAGATCACCAATGCAGATTATTGCAATATGATTGAGCATATCAACGCCCTATTCCACCTCTAGGGATGCATGCAGCCCTTACCCTCCTCGCCCCAAGAGCCCGCACTTAAAACTTCCTTCCCTCAAAAAAAGCTGCTTACCAGGAACCTTCTCTGTTGTTTGTCCTTCCCCAAGCACCGCACAATGCGACTGGCTGCCTTCCTCCTGGCTCGAGAAGAGCTCTTGGCTGCATGCCTCAAAGAACTCTGGGGTGTCTCCCCTGCTTTCCTCCTCCTCTTGCCTTGTTGGACTGGGCTCTGAAGTGTCTATGGTGGTCCTTGGAGTGGAGGTAGGGTCGCCCCCAAGTACCGCGTCCAGCTCTTTGTAGAATTTGCAGGTCGCGGGGGCAGCACCAGAGTGGCCGTTTACCTTGCAGGCTTTGCGGTAGGCATTCCGCAGTTCCTTTACTTTAACCTGACACTGCACTGTGTCCTGGTTATGGCCCCTGTCAGTCATGGCCCTTGATATCTGCCCATAGGTATCGTAATTGCTACGGCTAGAGCACAGTTGGGACTGCACAGCTTCCTCTCCCTCAAACACTGATGAGGTTCAGAACCTCGCCATTGCTCCAAACTGGGGATCGCCTGGAGCGTGGATACATGGTCACGTGGAAAGATGCGCTGAGAACACTGCACATCTGGCTGAGCAAACAGGAAGGGGATTTTCAAATTCCCAGGCAATTTAAAGGGCAGGTCTGATGGTTCGTCACCTAAGGACAGGGCAGCAGAGTTCAAACGTGATGACTAGGGTGGCTAGAACAGGCATTGTGGGACACTTCCGGAGGCCAATCAGAGCGCATTAGGCTTCCACACTGGCACCGCAGCGCTCCAGTGGGAGCACAACAAACGTTATTCCTCTTGGGGAGGTAGAGTACCAGGGGCACTTCAGCCGCGGAGTGAGAGCGCTCTATGTGTCTTGTCAGTGCAGCTGGGTAGTAAGGTAGAGCGCTCTAAGCGGCTTGATTGCACTATAACTCGCAAGTGTAGCCAAGCCCTATTAATCCTTTTTCAACCTCAGTCTCTGGACTTCAGCCACTGTACTCCATCCATTAGGTATTAGCAGAGCAACCACCAGCACCAAGCTCTATTATTTCACTAACACAAGACAGATTCAAAACCTTGCAACTCATGTATAATGGGTCGTAAAAAAACTAGTGTAAATGAAAGCGACCAATATCCGTGCTGAAAATTTGTGTAAAAATCAAATGCGACACACTTAGGCTGGATACTATTAGTGGCTTAGCAAAGCCCAAGTTAGAAGCCACTGACAAGCGACACGTAAAGCTGGACATCAATTTTTTAATTTCAGTATCTAAGCACAGTCTTTCTGCCCAAATGCAAATGATTTAGAGCATACATGAATTAAAGGTGGCCTGCTCAAGACTCACCATTTTTCACCATGATTTAAATCACAACAAATGCTGTCATAGTTAATGCAAACAACACACTGAGGCTCTAATTAATGCATGGCTAAGTCTCCCTGGGGTTACAACACAATCCTTGTGGCTCTTTCAATAAAAATATATTGTGATAAATAGAAAACAAGATTTGATTAAACCATCAGTAATGAGCTGCATTTTAATTTGAAATAAGGAACATTTCAAAGAGCATTTAAGGAGTTAGTGTGCTAAGTAATCAGTTATACACAAAAAGGGTAATTCAACTTTTATTCAGGTTCTTTGAAGCACACGGTTCAGAGTGGAAACTGAACAAAAATTCTTATGTTTAAATATTTTGGATTAATCCAAAAAATCACCACCAGACTGATTTTAGTTGTCATGTCTAGACAAAAAACCTACACAGGCCAGTGGCATTGTTCCATTGTCCAGATTGTAGATTATACTGCCATTCATCACAGTCAGTCAAGCTGAGAAGCGTAACCACAAAAATCAGCTGTGCACTTCCAAATCCCAACACAACAGAGTTACTTCTCCATTGTATTTCTCCAGTAGTGGAAAAGAGGAGGCTGAAAATCTGCCACATGTTGCTGGTTAAGAGGATCAGAATCAAAGCACTGCAGTATGAAAATATGTTACAAAGTAACCTCTCCTGGTGCTGTAATTTTATCTCCTTTCTTTCTCACAATCTCATTATTTTTACATATTTCATGTCCTTTATAAACACATGGTTTTAGTCATAATGGGTTCCAAGCTGCAGGAAGCACATTCTTTAATAAGGCAAGAAACATTATACTCATCACTTCCTCATTACCTCTTGCCACTTCAAAAATCTGTTGCTGAGTACAGTCAATCTCTGACAGAAATATTTTGCAGAAAGTAGAAAGCCATTTTAAAAGCAGAGAGTCTGTTGATAAATTCTAAATATTTTTAATGTACCTACCACAGCATGATCAAAACAGAAAGCAAACCTGGCCTCAAGATATTTTAATAAAGTGTGCATGGTATTTTCAGGAAGATTCTTGTGTGAAAGCTAATTTAAAGGGATGGGTGTTTTGTGTCGTGGACCTGTAGTCTAGTCATTTATAGAAGAGAGTTCCAAAGCTGTAGGTCAAAATACCTGCATAGTGCAGTTGCCATAATAGGTCAAGGCAATGGAAAGAGGATGTGTAAAATATACGGGGCCCTGCCCACTAAAAATCTTTAAGATCAACAGGTTGTTAAAACGGATTCAGTACGAGATCAAGGGCTGACATGGTGTGTTCAGCATTAGAAGAACAAGTTTCCCTTTCTATGCAAGGAAGATTGCCAGGTTCTTCATGGCGCTCAGTTAACCCCAAGTATAGCATACTGCAGTAGCTGAACCTGGAGACTGCAAACTGATTCTATGACCAGGGTCCATGTCAGACAGGAAAACCTAGATACCCATACCACGGTAATAGGATATAGAAAAATTACAGCAACCGGTTCGCATGGTGTCTTATTAACTTTGCTGACAGTCTTCACCCTGCTTTTGAGAAGCAGCTTTTTAAAAACAAAACAAAAAAACATCCTCTATGCGTTGCAAAGTGTCTTATATCCAGATTGGTTTTATAACATAGAATATTAAATTCATAATTTATATGGCAAATAGAATTCATAGTAGACGACAAGCCACAGATTGTCACTAGAACTTTTCTGGGGAAAAAAGGATATGAAATCTTGCCTAAAAATATTCCTCTGCTTCAGTCAGGTGCTATGAAAAAAGTGCTGATGAAGAAAATCTGCCCTTCCCTGAGCAGCAGCATATGTTGGCTTACGTGACCCAACTTAAAATGCAAGTCTTCCTTTACTGAATAAATCTTACATTTAATTCCATTACTACAGACACCTTGGCACTGAAAGATGAAAGTGGAAGAGGCTCCTAAGCAATTCTGTTAGGGGAAGTTTAAAAGTGGATTTCCCATTCCCAATGGAACTCTGAATGAGAGTTAATTCACGTTCCGTGTAGATACTGCATGTTTGGTCAAAGTTCCCAAGACTGGTGAAAGGGCAAACCCATCACCTTTGGACTGTCATTCAAGTGTCTTAAGGGATGTCAAGTAGGGCTACATTTAAATTGAGCAACTAGCAAACCAAAGGGTGGAAACAGATTATATTTAGTAGTTATTTTGTGCCCCTAATCAGAAACTGTCTCCATTTGTTTAGAATGTTTTACCGAAGTGTTTTTTTAAAAAGTTTTCTTAGCTCTGTTAAAACTTCAAATAAGGCAATTTTGACAGTGTATGCTGTTTGGGTAGGATTGTCCAATGCACGGAGCATTGGTCTAGCTCTGCTCCTAGTTTAGTCAGTAGTAAAACTGCCAATAACTTCGCTGAGAGCAGAATTGGGCCAAACAGTGAGCACTTTTTAAAAGATCCCACCTTTACACTGTGCATTTTTACCAAGACACTGAAGACAAGTTATTTATATTTATTGCATTAGCACTCAGAAGTCTTATTGTGCTTGGTACTGTACACACAAAAAAAGAACCAGCTCTTATTTTTATTTTGGTTTACAGTTTCTAGTTAATTTAATTCTGTTTTCACGCATTAACACATTGCTACATTTCAGTCCAAAACACTGTTGAGAAAGGTTCCCTGGAAAGGGATAGCTCAGTGGTTTGAGCATTGGCCTGCTAAACCCAGGGTTGAGAGTTCAATCCTTGAGGGAGCCATTTAGGGATATGGGGCAACAAAAAACAAACAAAAAAAAGAGGCGGTGGGGGGGGGGAGATTGGTCCTGCTTTGAGCAGGGAGTTGGACTAGATGATCTCCTGAGGTCCCTTCTGATTCTGAGATTCGCAATTAAAATTGAAAAAATAAATGGAAGTATTTGTTGACTTTGCAGATGATGTAAAACAGTTTTCACAAAAATCTTTATTTTGAGGTCAAGTCTGTTCTGAGAGCACTCTCATAAAATTAAGATTACTAAGCAAATTCACTGAAATGACTGCTCCATCGCTGAAATACTAAGTTCTTGTTACTCAATTCTAGGTCTCCTCTAATCAAATCATAGTTTCCCAAGACAGCTTCCTAATAAAAAGCTAAAACAAGTGTTGGTAATGGAAAGGGAGACCATTACCTAGAAGTCTGAGCCCAACAGAAGTCAAAAGATACGCTTGATATTTACCTTCAAATGACAATATTGTAAGAAGTTTAAGTCAGGCCTTTTATGTGAGAAATGGCAGTTAAAAATAGAGGTGTGGTTAATCAGGGTTTTTTTAAGTGCAGGTTACATAGGGGTTATACTGGTCACATACTGAATTTAGAACATGTGTTACACAGAACAAAAATCCACAAGGAGTCCATCAAGAGCCGTTAATCATCCATAACATCCAATTTTTACATCTCAATGTCTTGTGTTATTTTTGAACAGCGAATTGGAGTCTGAAGAGTACTTTGAAGTTGTAAAGCAGTACATAAGTACATTAAATATATAAGCAGCTCAAGAGTAATTAAACGTTATGACAGATAGGAGATCAGCATTTCCAATAGACCTTTCTATGGAAGTGGCTCTAAGACAGTGGTTCTCAAACTGGGGGTCAGGGGACGATTCCAGGGGGGTTGCGAGCTGCCAACGTATTCGGCGGCATTTCAACGGCCACTCAAAGCATGGGATTGTGTCCGCCGAAAAGCCATCAAAGTGAAAGCTTCCGGTGTTGGTGGCATTTTGGCGGACACAGACAGGAACGCTGCCCGTCCACCAAAATGCCACCAAAATTGGAAGAGTTCAATTTGGCGGCAGATTTGAATCCCCTACCTACAATGAATTAACTTCAATAGAACGTGAACAAAGTTAGACTCTGGGTTGTCCTGCAAAGCCACAAATTTTATGGTGATCTTGAACGCAGCTGCATGAATCACTCCTTCAAATGCTCACTGAATAAAGTCACAAAGAGATCCAACAGTTTTATAATATAAAATTATATGGTTGGGACATCAAGCATAATATTAACAGAAAATGTTATTTTTGTTGATAGTATGACTTTCTGGCTTCCTCTAGCTACCCTTGAGTGTTTTCCAGCTGATCTTGATCAGTTTCACAGAGCTGTGCATATACATGAGTCTGCAATCTTGCACAGTACTGTCTGGCACTGCCTGGTGACCACATGGCTAGCTACTCATTTGGACAATCTGTAATGAGGTCAACAATAATGCTTACTCGTGATCTTTTTAGCCAAAGCTCCCATATTAAGCTGTTTCACCCAAGTACCAGATGGAAAGCTGTGATGCTCTAAAAAGTGATCTGCATTTCCTTTGCCCCTTCCAGTTTTAGGGTTCAGGACAGTAACAAATACATAAAGCAAGAGCCTTCTTCCAGATCCAGAGCTGTAATATGCTCTGGTGACTATGACAATCATGGCCCAGACACCCCCAGGGAAGAAAAGAAGGCTTAAATCAACAAAATAAGCAGTTAATCCAACTGCTTGCCTACTGCTATTGTACAATAAAAACATATCAAGTATAGTCTTATGAAAACCTGTAATGTTCTGAATTTGATGGTCGCTATGAGATATGTACACAGCCTGGGGTTATGAATGTATGTATTTGTGAATATAGAAATTTATGCTCATAATCTGGTGCAACTTTAGATCCACCTCACAACAGAGCAGTGAGCAGTCAAGCTCACTCAGGTGGATATAGTGTACTTAGATTCCCAGAAAGCCTTTGACAAGGTCCCTCACCAAAGGCTCTTGCGTAAATTAAGTTGTCATGGGATAAGAGGGAAAATCCTTTCATGGATGAGAACTGGTTAAAAGACAGGGAACAAAGGGTAGGAATAAACGGTAAATTTTCAGACTGGAGAGGGATAACTAGTGGTGTCCCCAAGGGTCAGTCCTAGGACCAATGCTATTCAACTTGTTCATAAATGATCTGGAGAAATGGGTAAACAGTGAGGTGGCAAAGTTTTGCAGACAGTACTACATTGCTCAAAATAGTTCAGATCAAAGCAGACTGTGAAGAACTTCAAAAAACTCACAAAACTAAGTGATTGGGCAACAAAATGGCAAATGAAATTTAATGTGGATAAATGTAAAGTAATGCACATTGGAAAAAATAACCCAAACTATATATACAATATGATGGAGGCTAATTTAGCTACGATCGAGTCATTGTGGATAGTTCTCTGAAGGCATCCACACAGTGTGCAGCAGCAGTCAAAAAAGCAAACAGAATGTTAGCAATCTTTAAAAAAGGGACAGAGAATAAGATGGAGAACATCTTATTGCCCTTATGTAAATCCACGGTATGCCCATATATTGAATACTGCGTATAGATGTGGTCTCCTCCTCTCAAAAAAGATATTCTAGAAAAGGTTCAAAGAAGGGCAACTAAAATGGTTAGGGGTTTGGAACGGGTCCCATTGAGGAGAGATTAAAGAAGCTAGGACTTTTCAACTTGGAGAACGAGGAGACTAAGGGAGGATATGATAGAGGTCTATAAAAATCATGAGTGATGTGGAGAATGTTATTTACTTGTTCCCATAATATAAGAACTAGGGGCCACCCAATGAAATTAATGAGCCGCCAGTTTAAAACAAATAAAAGGAAATTCTTCACACACCATACTGTGGAACTCCTTACACGAGGAGGTTGTGAAGGCTATGACTATAACAGGGTTTAAAGGAGAACTAGATACATTCATGGAGGTTAAGTCCATTAACGATTATTAGCCAGGATAGGTAAGGAATGGTGTCCCTAGCCTCTGTTTGTCAGAGGGTAGAGATGGATGGCAGAAGAGAGATCACTTGATCGTTACCTGTTAGGTTCACTCCCTCTGGGGCAGCTGACATTAGCCACTGTCAGCAGAAAGGATACTGAGCTGGATAGACCTTTGGTCTGACCCAGTATGGCCATTCTTACGTTCTAAGGTGAGAAAGCCACCTCTCAAACCAGTTGATTACATGAAACCAGCTTCTTGTGACTAACCATTGTCCATCCCAGGAAAAGAAGATGGTAGACCATAGAGTTAATGAAGAGAAATGGAGGAGATAAATTGAAATCTAACATCAAGTCAGGAGAAAGTTTTCCCACTCTGATTAACCATGAGTCTCCAAAGACTGAAAGAAAGGGCAGGAGGGAACGACAAAGCCTTTTGAAAGCAGGAGATTTTTTATTCAGAACTTAGGGGACAGTCTCGAGGTAGGTCACTGTCTGAGAATGCTGAATCCCTCCTATAGAGAGGGAGTATGGTGGGAAACTGTTTGAAGGCAGTAGGTAACTACCATTAAAACAGATTTTTATCTACAGTAGAACCTCTGTTACCATACACCTTATTTGGAAGTTTCCCTCTGTCAATGCCTATTCTGTGGCTAAGGGTAGTCAATCCAGCATTCTGCAAGCACTAACATTCAGCGTAAATGTTTTCTAGAGGTTAGAGTATTTTGCGCTACAATAGCTTTCTGTCACCCCTTATTGTTCTCTGTTCCAGAGAGCACAAACATATAAAGGTTCAGAGTGCTTAAACAGTTGGATATTTGTATACAAACAAACAAAAAAAGGCTACCGCACAGGCGCTTAAGACCCCTTTCTTAGTTCAGTTTCTTGTAGGCATTGCAGCAAATGGTTCTGGACAAGTGGGAGCACAGGGACTTGCTCAGGGAAGGTATTCCGCGTACAAGAAAGAATGGAAGAAAATGCAGAGAGATGTAAGAAGCAAATAAGCAGTGCAGGCCTACAGAGCGGGCCAAAGGATACACGAAGAACTAATCCACATGTGACATACTGTTGATCTTGTAGAAACGAGTAAGAATTTCACATTTAAGTTAGTGATTTCAAGCATTCTTATCATGAAGGCTCTATCAGGCTGTCAAAGGAACTGCTTTAATCTACATTTATTACATGACAGTGATGGTCAACAATTTAACTAAACAGAATTTCTGCAAATACTGTGCTAATGAGGATGCATTCAGCTGGCAGCAAGTAATTGCGTTGCTTAACCTGGAGTGAAGTTTTAAGCTAATCTTATAACAAAAGTTAATACTTTGAGCTTATATCATGCTTTTCACATGAAGTTCTTCAAGCACTTTACAAATAAGCCAAAAATGAAAGAAATCCTGATGCAATGCAGGATCATATCTTAATATATTCTAGCCTTCCAGACTTGCTAAAGTAAAACAGCAACTTCTCTTAATCATGTCATGTACGTTACTTGGAGTCACGGTTCTCCTGAGCAGGATGCGATTAATGGCCCTGCAAACTTGCATCAACATGATTCCAATGGTGGACTTTCCCACTCCAAACTAGTTAGCAACGATCCTTAGCTGTCTGGCGTTCCCAGCTTCCAGACTGCAATAGCCACTTGCTTCTCCACCGGCAGGGCAGCTCTCTATCCCGTGTCCTTGTGCTGTAAGGTGGGGTGAGTTCAACGCACAGTCCCATAAAAGTGGCTTTTCTCATCCGAAAGTTCTGCAGCCACTGCTCGTCATCCCAGACTTGCATGACGATGTGATCCCACCACTCGGTGCTTGTTTCCCAAGCCCAAATGTGACGTTCCACAGTGAAGAGCATGTCCGTGAATGCCACAAGCAATATTGTGTCATATGCATTGCGTGATTCAATACAATCGATGTCTTCCTCAGTGTCTGTTTGGATCTTAAGGAGTAATTCGATTGCCAAACAAGACGTGCTGGCGAGATTCGTCAGCATGCTCCTCAGCAGTTCGGGCTCCATGCCCGCAGACCAAAAGGGAAGACAGAGCGTGCCACACAGATACCATTGAAATATGGAGAGAAATGTGGACAGAAACACAGGGATTGCTGGGAAGCAAAGCGATGCATCATGGGGCGTTGGGACAGGATCCATAATGCCCTGCACCCCACACTCCCTTCCCAAAAGCCATAGCACCAGAATGGGAAGAGGTGCTCTGTGGGATAGTTGCCCATAATTCATGGCTCCCAATGCCGGTTCAAGGGCCGCAAATGTGGCCATGCCAGTGCGTCTGCAGCTGTCAGCGTGGACAGACTGGAGCGCCTTCCCTGGTGCGCTCTCTGAAGGTTGCTTTAACCCAAAGCGCTCTACAGCTACAAGTGTAGCCAAGCCCTTAGCAACTTTAACGCTGGGTTAATAAGCTTTTTGTCTTTTAATATATACTAATAGAATCTCTGCTTCACTAATAATCTAAACACTAGACCAGGATAGTCTATTTTTTAATCAAGGTACACCTTTCTTGGTCAAAGTATAGTAAAAGTTCAGACTCCAGAGAAAATAGTAATAAATAAAAAAAATTGGGGGTTTATTCAAAAGTGTCTGGTGGTCCAGAGTTGGCCGGCAGTCTCTCTATTGACTACCCCCTCAATAGATCATAGCTCTTTCCACTCTGGTCTTGCTTCCAGTTTAAACTCTGGTTATGCTTCTCACTGAAAGTTCATCCAAAGGCTACAAGACACATGAAATCCTGCATGGCTCACAGAATTGGTGATGGAATACTGAGATTTCCCTCAATCATCAGCGTGTCATATTCTAATCCAGCCCACTTCAATATTGACTGCGAGTTACTGCCAACTGACACAAGTATGGTGACCTACCAGTTGCCCTGCTAGACACCAATAATCCAGAAGAGCACTCAGCACTAGTGTATATCAAAAACAGTACATTGCAAGGAGATTCCAAGACTATAGTCATTTGGGGGCGGAAAGGACATTTGACACAAGAGGTTGTTTCAAGCTTTATCAAAGGCTCTAAATGTTCATGTTTCAGACAAAACCATTTAGCCTGTTTACCAAAGCAAAGTTCTCATCTCAGGAATTATGCAGATACAAAAGCTGCTCTAGCTGAACCCTACCTAGTGCATCACAAGAGTTCCGAGCTTTTCCGTTCATGCCATTCCACAATACACATTGTGGTCACCAGATAACAGCGCAAACCAGACCACTCTCAAATAGCTGAAACCAGCTGCATTTATTGCAGCACTGGTTAATTCACCTGACCAGCAGTGATTTTAACCAGCGTATTACCTGAACATGCTCAAAGCAGGTCCAGAAAGTGGTAGAAATACCAGGCAGTGGAGCTGCACTAGTGCAAGGGTTAGAAAAAATAAACCTCAGCCCAGACAAAGCTCCAACACCGGTCCTAAGGAGGCAACCCAGAAAACCAATTTCTAGAATACTTTAATGCTACCAAAACAGCAGTGAACCAAGCAATGTCACAAGACTTAACATTTGAATGGGAATTCCTTGCTTTTATATGATGAAGGCAAGAGAGGAATCTAGGAGGACCAGCTTCCATGCAGAACAATTCTGACAATGTAACAGAGCACAGGGCAGAAATACTGAACTTCTTCCTCCCATCCCCTGCCCTCCCAACCTTTGCCACAGGATTTGAGAAATCAGATTACCTGCAATATCTAACTGATGCTTCATTCAGATTCTGCAAGAATGAAGCCACACCAAGCATTTCAGTGGGGCTCCCTTAAGTTCTGCTGAGAGCATGAATGCTAATTTGGCAAACAGGCTTGGGGCAAAGGAGAATCTAAATGGCATCACCTGATCTTTGAAATACCAATTGCCCATGGCAAACTTCAGGAGCATTTGCTGAACCAGACAGAAGGGAATTGCAAATATGCATCTTTTATCTACAGAGACGGAAGTTCCCCAACTGGATCCCACAAATCTTTGAATTACATATTTGCAGTAAGGACTGTGACCTATAGACTCAGGACAAGCTTGGAAATGCAGGCTGTACCACCACTGTTAAACAGATGTGTAGTGCAACCTAATTTTTCCATCAAAGGAGAAATAAATTTAAGTTTAATCTGTCACACTACTCGGTCTCCTATACATAAATGGGGAATGCAAAAGAAAATTAAGTCAACATGATTTCAATAGTATCCAGACCTTGGGGGCGGGAAGGGGGTGCTTCTAGGCAGCAGAGGAAGCTGGGAGTAGAAGACGACGACAATTTTGGAGCTATGCCCCATTTTTCTGCAGCACCTTGCAATCAATTTTCCAGTCTTAGACACTGTAGATCGTACAAACTAATAGTTTGTTAGCCCACTATGTACATTTTTGCTTCCAACATACTTACAATGGAAAAGGCCAACTGAAGCCTGCAATATTATTTAGCAAGCTTAGGTGACATTTTTCATCTTAGAATTTGACATTTCAAAGGTCACTTTTGCAGCTGGGTTTAAGGCTAGGTCTACCTTGAGTACTTATATTGCCCTCATTATCATCGTATCTGAGCATCATCTCACAACCTTTAATGAATGTATCCTCACAACCGTCTAGTGCAAAAGGATGGGGCTAGTATCCCCACTTTATAGATGGGAACTGAGACACAGAGGTCAAGTGACTTGCCCAAGATCACATAGTAAGCCTGGTGGAACTGGGACTTGAAGCCAGGTCTCCCCAGTCCTGGCTAGAGACCTAACCACTGCCCATCCTTCCTCCTCCAGTAAGCTGTTGATAAGAAGTGGGCAAACAACCAGTTTCTGTTGGTTAATTATGGTGTATACTGATGATCAAGTGCACATTATACAAGCCACCCACGCTGAATTGCATTTGAAGTGCACCCTCAAGACTTGAAAGAGATCTATGTTCACTTGTGTACATTTGTATGGGACAATTAGCATCCTACTAACCTATTTAGTCTAGAAGGCTAGGCTATGATGACTGGAGAACTAGTGAAATGATGAGGATCTTGCAAAAGCCAAATGAGCAAAAATGAGAAACGGAGAGGAGGGGGAGAAATTTAAAGAGACTCTTCAAAAACTTTGTTTCTGCTTATTTTGCTCCAGTGACTAATTAATGTTTTGGAGAGAGGCTCTCTTTGTCAGTCACTGAAGAGAAGTTTATAAGCAAAGATTTTTGTCTTGTTTTGAACAGCGACTAAAAAATCCCATCCTCTCTATTGCTTATTTTTAGTCATTTGATTTTTTTCTGATCTCGTCTCACTTATTCATAGACCCTTTCAAGGCTAGATAAAACCTAACTCCAATAGTGTAAAAAAAAAAAAAAAAAGAAAAGAAAAAAAGCCACTCTTAGAATTTTGCTTCTGGAAAAATGTTCAGACCTCCTTTGTACACAGGGCACCTCAAAAAGGCACAAGCCCAAAGTTTTTTTTGTTGAACCCCTCCACCCCCCAAAAGCTCAGGGTGTTTGGTTCAGATCTGTATCTAATTTAAGTGGTCCCAGTTTGCCTTTGACATCAACATAAAAGGTGAGGGGAGAATAAGTAAACATTCCTTCTTTTGTCACCAGAAACAGCGACAGTACTTTTCTGAAAGTCTAGGCTAACAAGGTAGACAAAATTGAATTCATGTATATCTACTGTGCCCATTACGCCTATATTGGATTCATAGGGGATGCTGTACAACAAGTGCTGAAGACTAAATCATAGGCTGGATTCTGTACAGTTAACAGCAAATACTGCAGAAATCCTAAAATAATATGGCTTCCCTTCACAGTACAGCCACAAATTTCAACAGATTTGCTTACAATAAAGCTTTCCTTCCACCTCTTGGAAGTTCTCACCTTTAAGTCCCTGAAAGAATGGACCGAGATGCCTCCAATATTTGATTCAAGTTCTCTCAGGAACAACTTGTCAGTGATAATACACAGCACTGTACCTTTAAAGAAAGGAAGAGGCATGTTTGGATCAAAGGCAGGAAAGCAGGATCAGCAGCAGCATGAGAAAGTGCATGACTGACTGACTGGAACGTGTCAGTAATTGTTGGGATCCATCTTCAAAAAACTTGGGCCAAAGAAAATAAATGGTTGCTACCAATAAAAGGAGTTTCTCTTATACTTGTGCTGTGGATCAGTTTAATCCAACCAGACATTTGTAAAGGGGCCATGTGATCATGATCACTAGCTTTGAGGATGTACAGTACAGAACAAAAGGCATAAAGCCACCTATGGACTCCTGGCATGAAGGACGAAAACCCTGTCTCCTAGGTACCTATATGATCTCCGTTACCATAGCACCTGACTATGTCAGGATCTTTCGTGTATTTATCCTTACAACACACTCTCTGTGAGATTTGGAAGTGCTATTATCCTCATTCTACAGAGAGACTAAAATGACTTACTCGAGGTCAGCCAAAGTCTGAGGCAGATCAAGAAACTGAACCTTGGCCTCCCAAGTCCCAAGCTAGCACACAAGCCACTGGAATAGCATTCCTCTGACCCTCGTCATTTCTAATGACCAGTGTGAGTGCAAAGTCATGTCATCCCCTTTGGTCTTTTTCTCTGCCAACCCTCCCTATGTCCAATTTCTATGATTTGTCATCTCTAACAAGAGGTCTGTAGTTACAGCTTGGTCCCTCAGGGTGTCTAATAGATTTCATGTACGACCACTACCTACATAAATAAAAACAAAGTTATTACAAAACTGCAAATATGGATTAATGTTTATCATATAGCCTTTTGACCAGCTGAAGCAGAACACTGTGAGAACAGTATGAAGCACAGAAATCTTGGCACAAAACTAGGCTCTGAAATCTCGGCACAAAACTAGGCTCTGAAATCTCTAAGGCAGGGACCGTCATGCTTTGTTTCTACAGCACAATGGGTCCTTCAGCTTATCCCTCCGAACTAAACCTCAGCCCCTGCCCCCCCAAAAAAGTCTCAGAACTAACATGACATTCACTGCCATTGACTGTTTACTCTGCGTGCGTGATATCCCTTCCCCCACACAGCATGTCTTGTCTATTTCAACTGTAACATCCTTGGGGCAGTGACTATCTACTAGTGTGTGTTTGTACGGCACCTAGTCCAATAGGGCCCATTCTTGGTTGGTCCTTAGGCACTACTGAGATGAATAACAGGATGTTAAGATTTCCCTGAAACGTTACTTGCAACTGCTTCAGGAGAATTGTAAAAGTTGGGTTATTCAAGTCCGAAGAGGGAGATTTCAGCCCAAAAGATAAATTTGCAAACACCAGTCTCAAAGCAGAAATCATTGTCACCATGGTGAAGCGTGTGGATTGTAGAGGAGTTGATTATGAATAAAACAATTTGGAAGTGTTGTATTCGCTGCCCTTTCACCTTCTTTCCCATCCCCAAGTCGATGGGCTGGTACAAGTATCCAAACCCTTCTTTATGTTCTATTTTCTCTTTTTGAATGGGGACAGAAGACAATGGCTTCATTTACATAATTTAATGAGCTAAAGCTTGTTTTATCTGATCGTTGGAGCAGCAAAAAGACCTCAAAAGAATGTTCACAATTGCACCCCAGAAGTTATAAAACAAAAATAGCTTGGCAGAACCCCTTGCTCCTCAAGGTTGGTCATTATCAAGCATTTGTCCAATGGCAACAATTTAGATACAGCAAATAAATCAGTCTCCTGGGAGAAATTCCTCCCTCATAACATCATAATATTTGACATGCAAGGACTTTTCACAGGCCCTGAAAGTGATGTTGAGGATGGGAATGTCCAGAGGCAGAGAACAAGCAGGATGAGCTTGCAGATGTAAGAGTGGGTGGCACTGGTATATATTTCTGAAGCAAAACAGTTAGCAGCTATTGCCATTCTTTTACCTTGTTAACATTATTCTCTGAGGCAACCTTACCCATGGTTTTGCCATCTGACCTTAATGCAAACAAGGGATCTGGTAGTTATTCCCCCTTATCATCACCCTGCCAGTTTCCAAGTGGAATTTGTAAGTCAGGGCTGTCTATTTGATCAGCCTATTGTTTAGTACTTTCTGCACAAACCTTGAAAGCATGTTTTGTGGCCTTGCAACCAAAAGGAGAATCAGGGGACCTGGCTTTGCCGCTGACTTCATGGGCAACATTGTGCAAGTCACTTGACCTCTCTAAATATCTCTCACTCCACATGAGAATTGTGGAAACATTAGGATACCTCAGAAAGGTGCTATAAGGTATTCCGGAAGGTGGTGTTGTAGACTATTCTATTGGCATCAGGGCTCATACTTGCTCTACAATCCATGTGCAATTTTTATTTTCCATTCCCTGCACAAGTTAAATTCCTCCTAACGTTTTCCTGTGTCCAGCAAGTAAAATTCACTCCCACCATACTCAGTCATTGCCATCCATGCCCACAAGCTGACAAAAGCCTTCCTCTTGCCCAGCCACAGTTTTCTTCCTGCTTGAAAAATGGGCTCAGACAAGCTCCAGCTTCCACTGGGTAAAATCATTGTCATCATTAACTTTGATCACTCTGGACGTTTTTGATATCCATATAAGTATCCAATCCCTTTTTGAATCCCAGCCTCCAATTCCTACAACCTAGCACTTGCTAGCTAATTGAGGAAAGACTAGCATTTGGTCTTAACTTCTCCTATGCAAAAGGAACAGAACTTCCCGATTCAGCCACCTAGGTGCTCTTCCCTCTCCGACCCTTGTCCTAGTCCCAGACAACTGAGATATGGGTGGGGAGATGGGAGGGAAGGACATGCAAAGTATTCAGAATTATCTTCACATCAGCTCAGTTTTAAGACATTTAGACTGAGGTTTCAGAAGGTGGCAGACAAGAAGAGATTGTGCAGAATGAACATTCACTGTTCATGTGAGATCACTGCTCACTTAAATTCGGTGCACTTTACCATACAACACCGCAAGAACTTGGGCAGCATTTGCCAAGACAAACTGGCAACAGATATCTGTGAAGAGCTCCACACAATCCTGTCTGGGTTACAAGCAGAGGTGAAAGTAAGCCAGTACGCCCTGGTATGGCATACCAGCAAGAGCTGGTGCGCCGTACCAGGACGGCTGGCTTCTCCAGATAGCAATTTAAAGGGCTTGGGATTCCCAGCAGTGGCTGGAGCCCCAGGCCCTTTAAATTGCCTCCAGAGCCCCACTGCTGGAGCCCTGGGGTAGCGGCGGCATGGCTCCGGGGGCTATTTAAAGGGCCCAGAACTCCTGCTGCCTCTACCGCCCTGGCCCTTTAAATAGTCACTGGAGCCCTGTTGCCGCTACCCCAAGGCTCCAGCGGCTATTTAAGGGACCAAGGCGGTAGAAGCAGTGAGGGGGGACAAGAGGGGGCACTTACTGATAGAGGGCAGGCTGGGGCTGGCTCTGACTCCCAGCCCCACCCCTTCTGCCCGAGGCCCCGCCCCTTCCAGGGGCCAGAGTTGGCCCTAGCCCCCATAGCGCTAAGGCAGCAAATCTACTTTCACCCCTGGTTACAAGCCACACAGAGATGTTTAACCTAGATGATGCAATTCCACAGCAACACAGAAAAATCAATTAGACCAGTTAATGATACACCACCGTAACTAAGCACAGACCAAAACACTTGTTAAATCCTCCCAAAAATGCAGCCTTTTTAAAAAGAGAAGCTAAGGAAAAGTAAATCTTAATTATGCGGTTTTTTGTTTTGTTTTAAAGAAAAATCCAATTACCCACGTTCCGCAGACCCTTTATTAGTCTATTTAATTGCTGCCACAAAGTTTCTCCCTGTAAATCCAATGTCATTGTGCGCAGATGTTGCTACCCTCAGAGTATTAGATTGTGACTTCATAACTGTGAAGCTAGGAAAGGCTGTCCTAGTTCACAGAGCATGTACCTCTGTCAATTTCTCACCCCTGGATCCCGCAAACTATCTAGAGATTCTTGGTGTAAGCAAGGTCTGCAGGATTCCATGAGACTCCCACATTCCTAAGGGCTGGAAGGTATCAGGCTCAATGGACACTCATGGTAATAGTGAGCATCTCAAAATGGAATCTCATTGATAAGAGACATCCTAGGCACCCTAAAATTGGGGACCAACATGCACAGCAAGAGATGGTACCTGCATTCTAAAGAGTCAAAGACTGGGACCAGACTCAGAGGCATATGGAGATTAAGTCACTGACCCAGTGTTGACATACCCTCAAGAGCCATGTCTCCTTGCCCTCCCTGTTCTCAAATGAATAAAAGAATTCTTCCTTGAAAGCAGAGAGCCTGGGGAGACCAACCAAAAGCAGTCTGGCCTATCTGAATCAGGTATTTCAGGCAAGTACTTGCCAGGCGTTAATTTCTGAAATATTTTATAGATACCAAAGAAAGCAATACTGACACTCCCTACCTGTCTCAGCTAAACACTCAACTAATTTTTTCCTCTCCTCCCACTCCCTTCCTCTGGAAAGGTAATGCAAGCAGCTTACATTTTACTGAAAGATCAGACACCTGAACGCAGGGCAAAGGGGCAGTCAGTCAATGCCCTCAGGGGCTGCTGTGTTGTCTCATGAAAGAAGTGGGAAAGACAAGACAGAGTCTAACACTGAAACCAGGAATCAGACATGGCTAGTAACTGATCTGGAACATCTGACCCGTTCTCACACGGCCAAGTTATGTGCAGAAAGACTCAATTATGATAGTGACAGTCAAAGGTTAGGGGTTTTTTCTGTTTGTTTAACATTACCCCACCCACTTTATCCTCACAGACATTTCGGAACCCATTTCCTTCTATGGTGAAAGGACTAACTTTGACTAAGCACTGTGGGAGAGGATCCCCCCAAATAATTCCTTTTCAGAGCTCAAGGGTCTCCCAAAGGGATTAGAGAATTCACAACAAAGTAGACCAGGAACCTCTTTCTCTGGATTTTGATTTGAATTGCAAGTTCCTGGAGCAGGGGGTCTTTTCATTATCAGTTTGTGCTGCGACTAGTACAACAGGATCCCAGTCCGTGACTGGGGCATCTAGACAACCACAAAGATTGCATCACTTCCCTACAACACATTCCTAAGAGGATGAGGTATTTTCTGGATAAAGAGGGAAATGTCTTGGGACTTTTCATTTAGTTGAGTGGACTGGTCTGCTACTTCACATTTTTCTGAGTGCTCTTATGGGCTCAGAAGCCCTCTCTTAAGTGTAGAGATCAATTAGATAGTCCACCAATAGAGAAGGGATGCAGAAACTGGTAGGAAACAAGACCTGCGTTCCACCTGGTACTCACTAAAAAAAGGCTCCTCCTCCGGCACAATAATTGCCAAGGAAGACATGATCTCAAGTGAAAGGCACTAGAGGCGGTTGTCTGGCAGAAGAGGCAAAATTTGGATTAAAGGAAGCTGACGCAGTTTTAAGAGTAATGGAAATGGAGGGAGCTGGAGGAGTAAAGACAGTTAAGGCACGCACATGAAGTACTGATTGCAGGAGCCGGCTCTAAAAGTGGAGGCTGTTGGATGTAGAACTGTGGGAACACGAGTTGACGGTTGGTCTGGAAATGAGAGCAGCTGGAAAAAACTCTATGCAAGGCATTCAAGAGGTCAGAGACGAATGCTTTGGGTCTGCCTGAGGCTATGTGCCAAACTCACTTGGGGCTATCAGTCTGTTCAGTCTTTTTAATTGGAGCCTTCTTTTCCTGCACAGCCTGCCAGAGGTGGCCACAGATGCATGAGGTCTGTTGTAGCAGCAGGCGCTGCGTAGGTAAAGCTAGCCCAGAAGTCTCCAGAGTACTTCTGCAGGATGAAGCATTTTCTTTGAGTTTCAGCCATTTTGAGTGAGCTGTGGACACATTTTATTTAAAAGCTGCTGCTGCAAACTCACTAATGTGAAGCCAAAAGAACAAGTCAGTGACAGCAGCTCTCGGGAGGGACCAAAAGAAGGCACCAAACCTCCAGCCCTGGGACTTGTCTGCTGATGTCTATTACAAGAAGGAGGAATGACAATCTGCTGTGGACTAGTCACCACCACAGCCAAATCATGCAGCTAAAACAAACAAAAATTGAACAACCCTGTTCATTTCCTCAGAACCGACTGTGCACCAGGGACTACGTTACTGGGCGATTCAGTTGCCTCTGTAATAGAAAGTGCTCTCCAGCTACCTGCATTTCTAACGCCCTTTACCAAATTCGAAGCTCCAGCTGCTCTCACTGCGATTCAATCCTTGTGCACGGTGCGCTTTTGCTCTTCACATTTACAATAAATTATATTCTCATTCCCCGCTCCAACCCAGACATCCACTGGATTTTCTCCCAGCCACTTGTTGTGGGGTTTTTTTTTGGGGGGGGGGGAGCGCAGAGGGAGCGGGTAAGGAACCAAGATCATCAGCTTTTCCAGAATTTAACACCTTCATTAAAAGAAGTTAAATACTTCCACAAAAAAAGTTTTCCAAGAGCGGACTGAGGCAGCACTGTCTTCCCATGACTGCAGACTGCTCCACTGCCTCCCTGGCTCAGAGCTCTCCCAACTTACAGATAAGAAAACTTACCAGAGTTGTCAGTTTCTGCAGCAGCTATCCAGAATCATGTGGGCAGCAGTGAAACTGATCATGATCATATCAATTTCATTCTGCTACTGATTGCTTTCTCTGTGCTCACAACTTTGCCAATGAGGCTCTTCCCTTAGGAGGCCTCAGCTCCTTTTCATCTAACTCAGCTATCCCGTTTCCACTACTTTCCTAGCATTTGACAGATCAAGAACTGTAAGAAAGTAAACTGGCTGCAACTCAAACCTAATCGAATGCAAATTGTGCTTGCTGACAAGGGGAAACATTTAGAGGAATGAGCCTAAGTGGCCTCTATACTAACTACTGAGTAAATTGCCCTATCTTTTGATATAATGGTTCATTCAGTTACCTGTGGAATTCATTCCCACAAAATACATTGCTAAAGAAGAACAATAGCATCTGAAGTTCAAACAGCAAGACTGTAAAGGACTGGAAAGAATCTGAGCCCACAGGTTTCAGAGTATAAGCCAACCCATAAATGAATGGAGGTTAGAAGCAGCTCTCTTTGTGTGGTGGATTATTCCATCACTTCTAATTGCAGAGTTTCTTGCACATGCCTCTAAAGCAGCTGATTCTGCCCATTGATGAACACAAGATATCAGACTGCTCAGCTAATCTGGCATGTGCTGGGATTCTCTCAGTGCTCTTTTCCACTCCATTTATCCAGAACACCTCATCCAGTTCTGGGAAAACACTTTATCCAGGTCTCTGGAATCCAGCAAATCAGTTCAACCTCAGATTCATCACTGAGGTTTCTTTATTGGCATACAGTCAAACTACATTTGGGTTGCTCAGATGCAAACTGGGGGTGGGGAGAGATTACAAGGGCATACCACACATCCAATTTACATAATCATGAATCAATAGTATTAAGTGATTCATGAACTTTAGGACTGATCTAATTTATGATTAGTCTACTAATTTTTGTAACCAATCCCTGTACAAATCATGAACTATCCAGGTATTACCAAGTATGCTAGTGAACAAAGCTGCAGCTACAAGCTTATCACACAACTTCTTACTCTTTCTTTAATCTAACTATATGTTATTAACAAGGCCACTTGCGAGTTTATGCTTTGTCCACTGTTAACCCTGGTTTCCTTACTTTTTGCATTACAGCACAGCAATCCCCAGGTTATGTTTCAGCTTTGGGATTAGCTTATTAGATCTATCGAAGTTCCTAAGTACTTGGGTATTAGTGGCCCTTAGCGCCCTTTGACTCAGACCAGGAAGCTCCACCTGCTCTTCTCTGGTATGAACCTTGTAATAGGCATCCATTTCTGACACTTCCAGGAGAGGCTGTCAAGCACTCTACTAAGAGCTATTTCTTGAAGGCTATCCTGAGACTTTGTGCAGTAATAAGTGACTGCCATGAGCATGGAACACAAGTGCTCAGAGCTTTCCAATTGCCTCCTAGTCAGTTACAAATGCATTTCAAGTTACTGCTCATCTCTATTGCCCTCAATGGTCAGGGAGATGCACCTCAACCTATGCCCATAAGGTGGTTGAGATCGACCGAGATGCTCTTGTTGTGTGGGGGTTGCTAGGTTAACTCTCTGGAGCAGAAGCAGAATCCCCACCTTTGGGATTCCCTCCCCTTCATGATACAATAGCCCCTGAACTTGGGAAGTTTGGATTGGTACCAACTTTATGATTTGTTGACTATATTAAAAATCTGATCTATTCAAGCAAGACGGCGAATTAGCAGCAGTTCTGACAGTAGCAGTTTAGTGACATGATTTGAGGAGGGCTGCATAGGTAACTTGGGGGTGTTAAATTGTAATTTGTTGCCATGGCAGTAGAGTGGTCAGATATGGGGGAAGAGGAGGGACTTTGGGGTAAGTACGGGTTTTAGTTGGGGCTGGTGTCTATTGGCAGTTGGTATGTTAAGGACTGTATATATCTTTGTGAAAATGCTAGAAAGAAAACATTCCAAAACAAGCACTGAATAACAGTTTGATCTTCAACCTCCTTTGTGCGACTACTTGTGTGTGTGTGTGTGTGGAGGGAGGGTGTACTTTCCCAGAGCCAATTTATATGAGTGTAATCTAAAACCAGGCATTCTGGAGGGCTAAGAAATAAGCTTTGAAAAGATTTAACTGTCTGGCAGCTCAGTACAGCCCAGGCTGGACTTCTAGCTACAGCAGTGATTTGTCAGGGTGCAGAGTGGGACTATAGTGAAGCAGGATTCAGAATACTATGCAGAACAAAAACAGATCATACACTTTCACTCCCTTCCAGGAGTCAGTCGAGACAATCTAAATATTCTAAGAATTCACCACTTGCTCACATAAATTAAACATGGGTCACTACCATGGTGAAGAGCTGGATTAGAGCTGCAGTCAAAACAGTTTTTTCTCCTAGTCTGGAAGCATTTCACTGAGCCAGCAAGAATTACTTAGGGCATGGCTACACTTGCAGATGTAGAGCACTTTGAGTTAAATCAGCCTTCAGAGAGCACAACAGGGAAAGCGCCGCAGTCTGTCCACACTGACAGCTGCAAGCACGCTGGCGTGGCCACATTCGTGGCACTTGCAGTGGCACTGGGAGCAGTGCATTATGGCAGCTATCCCAGAGTTCAAATGGCTGCAACCTGCTTTTCAAATGTGAGGAGGAGGATGTGGAGTGTGACAGGGAGTGTGCTGTATGTATGTGAGGGAAGTGGGTTTTTAGGGTGCTGAGAGTGTTTCAGCACGCTGTCTTGTAAGTTCAGACCCCCTCCACCCTTCACCTCTCTCTCTCTCACTCACTGAAAGCAAGCAGCATTCCTTGGTAATGGTTGCTTTCTCCCAGAGCAGATAAGCATGCTGGCTGTCAGAAATGGAGCTTTAAAATGGCATATCCGCATTCCTACAGCGGATTCCAAAACAATGAGAAGAGTGGCCACTTGACTTAAGGGGATTATGGGAAGCTTCCGGAGGTCAGTCAGAGCACAGTAATGCAACACCTCATTCACCCTGACACTGGGGTGTCTCAGCTGAGACAGGACCAGGAGCACTCCAGCTGCCAAGTCCAGGCACTCTAAGTGCCTTGCCAGTGTGGACGGGGAGCAAGTTAGAGCACATGGGGCTGCTTTAATGTGCTCTAACTCGCAAGCGAAGTCAAGCCTTTAGGAAGTGTCAGCTCCAAGTCTGCTTCTGCACACACACAGGTCTGCAGGGGGGTCAAGGAAGTCAGTGGGTCTGAAAAAAATAAAATGAATGCAAGTATTTACTTGGAATTTCACTAGGCTCATTCATATTAGGAAAGATGATTTCAGGGACTTAAATCTTTCCTTTGGGAAAGAATATTCCCAGTATAGATATAGCTGTCACTAGCTAACTTCTCCTGGAAGTTAGGGATCCAGAGACCACAAGAGAATTTCAGCTGTTACAGGATTATAGAAGGACACAGTCACATGTAGAAGTTGAGCAGAAAAGCCATTTACCCCATTGGGCCATATTTCAGGTCCTTGAGACACTACTCTTTCCTGCAATAGCGTACAATATCTGCACCACGTGTGGGGATAAAATTCCTTACGCCAATTGAGGTGTCTGAGGGGTCAATTTTTAGAATTAACAAAGAATTGTAAAACCAGGTCTTAGCAGGGAAGTGAGAAGGGAAGTAATTGTTTATTCTTGTTTTCAGATGTCATCTTACCCATCTTCTTTAGGGAGTTTAACAAGTCACCGTGATCTGGAAGAAAGAGCATGGAATTAGCTGCCCCTGGGAGACCTAAATTCTAATCCTGGCTCTGCTATTATCCAAGTAGGCTCAGACAAGGTACAGTACTTCACCTTTGTTTTAGCTTCTTTAACCGTAAACTGGGGATAACATCTACCTGCTGCCTCACAGCCGAGAGGCAAAGGTTAGCTTCTTATTATTAAGGTGATGTTTAAAAGAAAAGTGAAAGGTACAGAGTTTAAGCACAGAATTTTCAGGTTATCAAGGAATTACATACATATTATCAAGGGGTGCGAAGTTTGGTTTAAGATCGGACAGCGTAAGGAATACATAATCTGCAATACCCCCTGCTTGGGGGTAAAAGGTTAATGGGTCAAAGTATAGACATTGAGATATGAAGGTATGTTGTTTATATAATGGCTATGTTAAGGTATGGAGTATAATGAGTGGATACACTGAGGATGGACTGACCCTTATTTGGTGAAATTTAACATTCAGTGAGTTTATGGTTCCAGTTCATATGGTCCAATGGAAAAAGTCTCTCGGCCCCTTCTCACAGTAGATGCACTATGGTGCTCCAGCTCTCACCTCCTGGTACTGTCGGCGGCCAGTGACGTGTTTGGTGTAGATGTCCCTGGACCACCGGATGGTGTCTGAGATTGTGAGCCGTGCGTAGCATTGACTGATCCCACACGTGTGCAGCACACTCTCGTTGCAGGGGTCCCAGGAGCCCAGGGCTTCACTGATCAGGGCATCCATCTGCATTTCGTAGTCCTTTGCTCTCAGGGTGTCGGCCAGGGGAGCGTACTTTTCTAGCTTACGAGCTCAGGCTTCGCAAAAGGCCGGGGTCCTGTTCTCAAAGGAGACCGTGATCTACACTAGGCTTTGAACAAAAGGCTAACTGGTGGACTCTTAAAACAGTTGTATTTTTTAGAACAATACAGTTCACCTTTAGGGGCAGGGAAGATCATTTAATGCCTATCCATTTTGTAGATATCACTTGCACAAATGCAGACAGAACTGTTACTGTCTTTGGATCCAAACACAAGATCTCTCTCATTAATGAAGCCATCCTCCAATAGATGATATACAGTCAACACTTATCTGGCCCCCATTACTGTAGTATCAGACTGCATCACAAGCCTTATAATATGTCTACACTACAATCGCTAAAGTAGCACAGCTGCAGCTTCACCACTGTGGTGCAGATACCTGCTACAGAGACAGAAAAAAGTTTTCCCATCCCTGTAGAGGGGGTGGATTAACTGGAGAGGCGGTAGCTAGGTCAATTGAAGAATTATTCCTTTGGCCTGTGTCTAGGACAGCTAAACAACTTTTTCACACTCGAGGGATATAGCTATGTTGACCTAAGTGTTAAGTGTAGATCAGGCTTTGATGTAGCATCACCACCACACATCTGCAGGGTAGGGAAGTACTATTATCCCATTTGACAGACAGGGATCTGAGACACAAGAGGTTTAAGTGACTTGCCTAAAGTCATATGGGAAGTCTGTGGAAGGGGAACAAGGAATTGAACGCAGGTTTCCTGAATCCCAGGCTGCAGCCCTAACCATTGGACAATACTTCCTCAATAACAATAGCCCAAATATAATGGAACAAGGAGGAAACATGAGAAAGAGAGAAGGATAGAAGATATTAATCTTTGGCAGGCAAGCTCAATGCTTCTTCAGACTTGTCTTCACTAGAAGTTTAATCATACTTCAAGAATCAAGTTACATGGTGATGCTGTCCTCAGCTGCTGGTGGCCAAGCTGTGATCACCACTGTATCAGGTAGTCACACACAAGTCTCTGGGCCCATGGCTAGCTGACATGGAAACCAACTCAGCCTGCTCTACACTGGCCAAGACTTATCAACTAACCCAACTGTTAAGTCATTTCAAAATGCAGTTAAATATATTCCCTAGTGAAGACAAGACTTTAGCTGTTGCACAACATTTAGATACCATGGTGATAAAGTGCTTTAGAAGATAGATACAGATTAACAGTTGATTTTTCTGGTCATTCATTGCAGGACGGCATCCACAGCCTGAGAGAAAAGGTAGACAGACTAACATCCTCTCCCCACCCCTACCTGACATACCAAAGCAAGTGATTTCTTGCTTCACACTAGAGGTCCCTGTATAGATGCCCTCCAGGTTTCCTTTCTAATAAAACTCACAGTATAAACACATGCAATGAAATCAGCAAGAGTAATACTTCTATTACCTGCCACTGGTATACAATTCTTCCTGCCTACTCAGATAGGAAACTGGTGACATACAACAAGATGTCAGGAGCTTACATGAAAGACAAAAATGAAGAGAACAAGACTGCTGAATATTTTCCATAGTTTTCAAGCACACCACAATTTTATTTGAAAACTACTTTAATAAGGATGGTTTGTGCCACTCTAGCTGATAATGTGACTCAAAAATAGCAATTAAATACTAACTTGAGACATTTAGGCTGCCACAAATCACCTGAAAGAAAATAAGATCAAAAGGTACTAAGGGGACTTTTTAAAAATATATATTACATAGATTTTACTCTAGCTGCATCTAAATCTCAGCACAAAGATCCATCTTTTCAGGGAAGATTAACATATTTAATAGTACTAAACTCTATGTAATCTGCAATCATAGAAATAGTAATTCAATCAAGGTTCGTACCAGTTAAATTTTAGTCGTTGCTAGCCTAATAAATGTCTTTATACCAGTCAAAAAAGACAATGCTCAAACAGAGCTCTTTTTAGCCAGACAAGGAATAACTGCAGGCTGCTGAGGAATCCACAGCATCTGCAGCAAGTATTGCTAATCTAGTTTGTAAATAAAAATGTACTTCATCTGAGAATCAGCAACTTGCAGTAAATCCTGAAAGAAGCTGCAAGTGATTTTGTGTCATCCAGCCAACACACCACCCCCGACTGATCAGCACTGGCAGAAGACTGCAGCAGTGTGTCAGCTTTCCTTCTCAAGCATGGAGAGCTCTCAAGGTATTGATTCAACTAAAGTATGAATGGCAGGCAATATAAGTAACTGAGGAGACACCGGAAATGGGGAGAAGGTGAAGGTTTATTATCAAATAAATAATAAAATAATAATAATAAACCAATCAATAGCACTAGCATCTTAGTACAGCAGAAGAACCTGCAGCAGATAACAAGGAATAGCATAATCAGGAGGAATCCCTGCAGTCCAAGCAAACAAGCCTAGGGAGAAGGCTGCTGTAATATGGCTTACTAGAACAGATGTGATTTGCATCTTTTACTATTAACTTTGTTTTCTGGGTCTTATTTAAAACTGAAATCTCCACAAACATATTCAATTTCACATGGCAAGATATCATCCTTGATCATGTTACCACATCGCTTGTGCAAGCTATTAAAAGCTTCAACAAACTCCAATTAAGAATCATGGAACAGTAACGCATACATTTATTGAAAAGACTGAATGAGCCAACACAAGAGGCCTGATCTGAGCCCTGGCATGCATCTCCCTCCAACTAATCAGCAGCAGAGCCCACTATAACATTTCACTTGACATTCTGAAGTGATTAAAGACAACAATGCAAAAGCAGCATTCTGTTCTCCTTGAGCAGCAGTAGGATACCTTTAATTACAGCCTTCCAACCAGGCAGACAATGATTTAGCTAAAGGGGAAGTAAAAAAATATTCCAGCAGCAGTGTTTTTTAAATAGATATTTGATTTGTAAATGTTGCTATTCTACAATGGTTCGTTTGTTTCTAGATTTCTCTGCACCTTCACTCGCCAACCCTGAAAGGACAAGGAGAATGAGGTAAAAGGTGGTAAAATCCAATATTAAAATTCACAGCACTGAGCTGTTGCATAATGAAAGATGCATGTGCATTATCTTCATTGCACATCATCACTATGGGCACATTTATCTAGTTACCATTACATATGGTGTTTGAAGAGTCAAACATAGGCTACTAAGCATAAAAAAATATTCATACACAATTACCTCAAGATGGCATGGAGCTGTCTAAACCTCACTTTGATAGCATGGAAAAAGTAGTGATTTTTCCACTGTACATTAGGACCTCATTTAATTATGCATGTCAGAAGTGTGCCTTAGTTGGTAGCATTCTGCTTCATTGTACCCATGATCATGTCCTCTCCCCTTACCCCCAAAATATACATCTGGTATTATCAATGGGAATCATGTAAACCTCTCCGGTACAAATATGATTAGCTCAAGCACAAAAATGAACAGGATTGGAAGATTTAGAGACAAGATCTGCAGTATGTTGGATAGAACTGAAATATGTGAGAAATTCATTTGTCAGCTAAGGAAGCTACCTACCGAGACGTATTAAGCAGTCCTAAAAGCTAAAAATCTTCCTTTGAGACCCATACTAAAAGGCTTCTTCCATACTAAATATCAGCAACACAATAAAACAGGCAGCAGCAGCAGCATCCCAGGGATGTGCAGCAACCACTTTAAACTCGTCTTATCAATATTTACTTGGTATGGGCAGTGTCTTTACACATGACCCTCTCCTGAAATTCTCATAAAATGGCTGTCCAGACAGCATCTCACTTTCCGTATCAGGCTACTTAACCAAAAAGATATACAAGTTGGGCATACGGTGTTCACTTCAGAAGCGTAATATGGAAAGGAGCTCTCTCTCAACAAAGGAAAGAGGCAGAGAACTGCCCATGTATAGGGCTTGATTTGCTTTAACAGCAGTCTCCCACCACCAAGATAGTTTAAAGTAGACTGAAGCAACACCAACATACAAGCAATTTTAGAGAAGGTAAAAGGGATCCTTTATGGATTACCATCCCTTTCCAGACAGATGTCAAACCGCATTAGTGCTGGCTGTGGCAGCAGATACCAGTTCCATCCCACCCAGGGACAGAAGAGACTAAATATTTTTTCTCTTTCCAATCAAAGTGTCTCTACATTACATCTTACAAAAGCAGACAATATTTTTCAATGAAGCAACCCACTCGCGAGGCAGTGAAATCAGGATTTTGTGTTGCACTGGTGAGATAGTGAGGGCCTTTTATTGAGGAGGAAGTGGGCATTCAGATTTCTTCCATCAAAGAGGGGAAGGGAATTCTCATTTGTTACATTAAATATTTAGGGCGCTGGAAACTCTTTACTAAAACCTAATTCACAGTTTCCTAAAAAAAAACAACCCAACACTATTTGGTAGAATTACCAGTCTCTGTGTCCACCCTCCCCAGGAAACCAACAAACCCAGATCATATGAAACCAGCAGCTGCTTCTAGCACAACTGCACTATTTGAAATCTCTTCCTCCGGTTACCAAATAGACAGTAATTAAGATACACTCAGAGAAGTGACTGGCCATTCTCATTTCCCCCTCTTGCCCCCACCCGTTGATTATTTGGTGAGGGGAGCGGGGGGGGGGGGGGCGCCTGACTTTCAGGCATCAGAGGTAAAGATCACACAGTCAAGCATCATCCAGCTGCAAGCTCGGAGAGCAGCACCATGTCCGCGGGGGGAATCAATGCACAGAGCGGCGGGGACTGAGGGCGGCTCCCCGCAGCACTCGCCCAACCCGCCGCTCTTCTCCGCACCAGGGGACAATCGCCCCCGAAGGAGGGACCCTCCCGCGGCTCTGGGACCCAGCAGCACCAAGCCCCTCACCCCACCCCGGCCGAGAGCGAGCCCGGCCCCACAGGGCGGCCCCCGGGCAGGCTCCGCTAGCCGGCGGGGCGAGGGGCTGCGGCTCTGGGGCAGGGGAAGCTCAACTCCCGCGGGGGGGCAGAGCCCGATGGACCGGGCCTGGCGGGCGCTCCCAGGCCGGGCGAGGGGACCGATGGCCCCGCTGCCCGGGGGGAGGCTCAGCGGGGCCCCGCTGGGACGGGAGGGGCGCAGGGGCCTGGCCCGGGCGGGGGTGAGGAAGGGGCCGAGCCCCGGGTCACTCACCGCTCTGCTCGCCCAGGAAAACCAGCTTGAATTTCCGCAGCGGGTTGCCGAAGTCCCCGCCCGTCGACATGATGGAGCCGCCGCCCCGCGCTCGCTCCGCTCCCCGCGGCGGGACCCGCGATCGCGCTCTCGGCGGCCGGGAGCGAGGGAAGGTGGAGCCGGGCAAGGACCCCGGAGCTGCTGGCCGCGGCGGACAGTCCCCGCCGCCCCCTCCTCCCCCCGCACTCCGGTTACCAAGGCAGAGAGCGCGGCGCAACCGCTCGCAACGCACGGCGCAACCTAGCCCGCTGCTCTCGACTCCGGGCTCGGCGCGCGCCCCGCCCCGCCCACACACGGGCGCGCGCCCGCCCGCCCGAACGCGCCGCCCAATCAGGAGACAGGGTGCGGCGCGCGTCGGGGGCCATGCGGAGTGTGGCAGCGCGGACAGAGGGCGGGGCCGGAGGGAAGAGGGGTGGGGTGGAGCGCCGGAGGATCTGCGGGCCACCCTCCCCCCACCCCCGACAAGGGGTTTACCCTGGAACCTAACGACGGCAGCCCCTAGTCAAGGCTGTTAATAAACTCACTGCGGACCAACTCAGTCGCTGCTGCCAGCTGCAAGGGGGGGTTCTTGGGCAGGGATGTGGGAGCTCGGCAGCTGGCTGCTGTCAAGGTTTCCTAGGTTGGGGAGCTCTGTCACCAAAAATCTTTCGAGTCATCTGGTGCTATGCCCTTGAGAAGGAACAGCTGTATCTTCCCCATCCCAAATAAGAATAGCCTCTGGGCAGTAGAGAGGCACATTTTTCCAACAAATAGATTATTTGTTAATAGTGAATTTAGAGCCATAGAGTTTAAGGGCAGAAAGGCCCAGCAAATAATCTAGTCTGACCTGCACATCACAGCCCACCAGCCAGCACCTGCACATTAAGCCCATCAACCGGCATGAGACCAAAGTATTACAGCCCCCAGGAAACTAGAGAATCATGTGTTACAGGGAGAGACTAGGAAGGATAGAGATGCACCTGAGCCTGAAGCTTCCACAGTAAATTTAACAAGAATTTGCCTGGTCATATCAACTTGTAATTTGTATACATCATTTACAACACAGCCAGACAAAGACATGCAGCTGTTACCAACCTTGTAGCTTTTAGCCTATGGGGCATGGGAGACAGAAATTTAATTCCCCTCGCTGCCTGATATGAAGAAGAGATTTGAATTTGGGTCTCTCCTATTGCAGGAAAGTATCCTAGGCACTGGGCTATGGAATATTCTGGGGTGGGTTTTCCTTAGGGTACGTGTACACTGAAAATGTTGCAGTGCTGGACTGTGTCAACATAAACACTCACTACAGCAACAGGAAGGGTTCTCCCGTTGCTGTAGTTAATCCACTTCCCTGAGAGGCAGCAGCTAGGTCAATGGAAAAATTCTTCTGTCAGCCTGGCATTGTCTACATCAGGGATTAGATCAGCATGGTTCCATCACTCAGGGATGTGGATTTTTCACACCCCTGAGAGACGTCGCTATCCCAGTGTAAGTTTTCAGTATAGACAAAGTCCTTAGTCTAGCCTGTTGAAGCTGTTCCACTGTGCATAAATAATTCAATAGTCATTGGAGCAGGATATGAATTTGAGTCTACCACCTCCCAGATGAATGCCCCTGCCACCAAGCTATAGAGTAATATATTCATTCTTTCTCTCTCTCTCTCTCTCTCTCTTTCTCTCTCTCTCTCAAAAATGGCATGGAACAGCTTTAACAGGAGAGAATGTAAGACCACTAGCTTAGGCATTGGAGCACACTCCTGCAATGTGGAAAGCCAACTTCAAATCCCTCCCCCTAGCTATGACAGTACTAAGGTTTGTGAGGCACCTCACTGCTACCTCTCCTTAGTGTGAAACAGCCTTAATTATGTCCGCATGAAGTTCAGCTCCCTGAAACCATCAGCCTCTGGCCACACATGCGCTGCCTTCCAGGTCTCTTCAGACCTCACTTTCTCTGTGCAGGCTAATGATAAATATACACCAGCCCGCTTGAAGCGTTCTCCTGTTGTGTCTAGCCACTGGACACTCACAGAACTCCCCAGGAACAGTTTAAACCCAGCTTGGCTGGTACAACCTAGGATCAGGACCTTTATAATATCACAGCACTGAGATATATCTATAGCAAAAATCAAGTTTATTACAAAAGGCTAAGATCTAAGAGATAGTGAGCAAGGATAAGAAGTGGGAACAGAAATGGTTACAAATAAAACAAAAGTAGAACACTCTTCTTACAGTCTAAACAAGCAGTTTCTCACCTCAAGCAATCTCCCAGCATCACCATCCAGCACTGATTGGGATTCCTTTTTCATGAATGCAAAAAACGCTGTCCTTTTTGCTTCTTCAGTGAGGGATAAAAGGATTTTGACCACCTTCTTCTACCTCAACGTCCATAGTTTTTGTCCCTAGAGCAGTGGCTCCCAAACTTGGTTCATGTCTTGTTCAAGGTAAGCCCTTGGCAGGCCGCAACACACTTTGTTTGCCTGGAGCATCCACAGGTACAGCCACTTGCAGCTCCCAGTAGCGACTCGCGGCTTGCCAGGGACTTCCCCTGAACAAGCCGTGAACCAAGTTTGGGAACCATTGCCCTAGAGTCAGGCTCCTTTCCTGAGGTGCTGGCTCCAAATTGTCTTCATATCCTTCTGTTGACTCCATGTGAAAA
This sequence comes from Dermatemys mawii, assembly GCA_007922305.1. Classification (NCBI taxonomy): domain Eukaryota; kingdom Metazoa; phylum Chordata; order Testudines; family Dermatemydidae; genus Dermatemys; species Dermatemys mawii. The sequence goes on along the minus strand of ML677344.1, from coordinate 4,293,899 downwards.
ATGGGCTTTACTGTGTTGGCTTACAATGTTTAATTTACATATGAACCTAATCAGATAGGTAAATTTACATCCCTTTGGCTGGCAGAACCTGTGTGACAAATCTGTTGGGAGACAGACTCCAAGACATATTTTTGGAACATATTCGTAACCCTTTAAATATAACCCATCCATTTTTCTCACCATGACTATGAGGATCAGTAGGACATAAGCTTGTAATAGACGCCTCACATGACCCTTTTTGGATAAATACTATAAAAGTGGCATGAGAGGTGTAATGAGTCTGTCAGGCCTGATGGGAACTGTATAGAACAGTGAACCCTTTGCCAGTCGGTAGTGAGGGGTTTTTGGGGTGACAGCAGCAAAGTCAGAGCACTGGTAAGTGCTGCTCTGCACTGGGCTAGCCCCAAACAAGCTTCCAAGAATAGCTTGAGGATTGTAGTTCTCCAGCCACACCTTCTTTCCCCCAGGAATGCCCCCACCCCAAAAATAAAAAAAATGACCTGAGGCAAGTGACTGGTCTCTTGGGACTGGAAACAACGTGAATATTTTGTGATCTTTGGTGTATAGCAACCAATTATCACTAAACCCAGCTTGCCTGGGTGGCAATAGAGACTGGTATGGCCCAGGGGACTGTCTGTGACCCCATGGTAAGACTGTTTCAGTGCTTCAAGAGTTCACATTTGTTCCTGGGTTGGTGAAATCTAATTATAGAACTTCCTACCAGTTTGAGGTTTCTGTCCTTCTTCATGACAGTCTGCCCTGAATTTGGCACTCATGGTCATGAACCACTCCAGACAGAGAGACAGATGTTATGACTAGGGTCCTACCAATTTAATGGCCATGAAAAACGTGTCACGGACCCTTCCCCATGAAATCCAATGTCCCCTTGTTCCTAGGAGCACCCCAGCAAAGGGGGCTGCTAGCTCTGGCTGGGCTGGGGAAGGACATGACTTGTCCATCCCCCGCACTGCTGCTCTTATGGGTAGGGGGAAGATCAGGCCCACCTTTGGGTGCCTCCCGCTGCAGGATGCTCCGGGACTAGGGAGCAGCCCCAGAGGTTCCTGCAAATGGAGGAGACTTGTGGACATAGGTTCGATCTTCCCTGTGGTGTTGGGAGCACCCCAGCAAAGGGGAGTCCTAGCTTTGACTGGGCTGGGGAGGGACAGGATTTGTCCATACCCTGCACAGCTGCTCTGGGAGGCCAGGGAGATCAGACCCACCTCCACCTCCAGGAACCTCCAGCTGCAGGAAGCTCTGCAGTTCTGTCTTCAGAGTCTAGCTCTGAAGGCATCACAGAAGTGAAAGTGGCAATCCCATGACCCTCTTACAACAGGTCTGGGACTCCTTCCCACCTCCCCTTTTGGATCGGGATTCCCACAGTTACAATACCTTAAAATTACATATTTAAACATCTGAAAATGTGAAATTTACCAATTTTCAAATCCTATGGCTGTGAAATTGACCATAGTGGACTGTAAACTTGGCAGGGTAAACTTGTATGACATTGCCTTGCTTTTTTCACACATTTTGTTTTTCTCATCCAATATAGTTCTATTTACAGAGAACATGGTTATCTTTATCAATTCACAATACATACTGCAGGATGCACAGCGGCACTCAAAACCCTCAGTATTTGTAAATGTACAGCATGCACCACGCATAGGCCCAGGAAAGCAGACAGTCATACTTATAAATGGGCAGCAACCACTACACAATTTCTAACAGCACCCAAAGCTTCAGATCCATAGAACTATCCCACACAGAACACTGCTATGACTGATTATTAACGTGCTCTTTCAAAATGTCCCTCAACCACATAGTTCCATGTTGGGATCTTGTAATGGCCCTTGTGTCTGACTGTTCAAACTCCTCAGACACCGCTGCACCTCCAGCCAGGTGGCAGCTTTCCCCACTTTGCCTCACAGGACACAACAGACCGCTCTAACCATTGGGATATTTTGCTCACTGAGATCCAATCTCGTGAGTAAACACCACCAGCGTCCCTATAACCTACCAAAAGCACATTCAACAGTCATTCTGCACCTGCTGAAGCTTTCATAGGTACTGTCAAGGTAGCCAGTGTATGGCTGCATGAGCCAGGGAAGCAAAGGGGTGCTGGGTCCCCCAGAATCACTTGCCATTTCTACATTGCCAATGGTAATCCACTGGTCAGGAAAGAATGTTCCTACCTGCACCTTTCTGAGCCATCCTGTGTTCTTAAAGATGAGAGCGTCATGTGCCTTCCCAGACCAGTCCACAGTGATTTCAGTTAAGTATCCCTGTTGATCCAACATAGAAAAGTAGCTTTTTCTATGGATGTACTCAGTGGCAAGGTGCCCTAGTACCAAAACAGGCATATGTGTGCTGCCAAAATAAGGATATGCAATGGGGCTCCATTGCTGTAAATCCATCCACTATGTCCTACACATTGAAGAGACTCAGTCGTGTGTATCAGGTGACAATTAATGCCCCTGCACATATGCATGACAACAGCCAACACAGTGGATTTCCCAACTCCAAAATGATCTCTCACTAACCAGTAGCAATCAGATGTTGCAAGGTTCCAGAGTGCGATTGCCATTTGCTTCTGTCAGTGCAGCTCTCATTCTGGTGTCCCTGTAGTAAAGTGTTGGGGTGAGCAAGCGTGGCACACAGATCCAGGAATAAGAACAAGGACTACTTGTAGCTCCTTAGAGACTAACAAACTTATTGGGCATAAGCACACTCTAAGGCCAGATCTACACTACCCGCTGGATCGGTGGGTAGTGATCGATCTTTCGAGGATCAATTTATCAGGTCTAATCTAGATGCATTAAATCGATCCCCAAGCGCTCTCCCCTCCACTCCGGAACTCCACCGCTGCGAGAGACGCAGGCGGAGTCAATGTGGGGACAGCAGCAGTTGACTCAGCGCTGTGAAGACTCCACGGTATGTCGACCTAAATATGTCGACTTCAGCTACGCCATTCACATAGCTGAAGTTGCTTATCTTAGATTGATCCCTCACTCTCCTCCCCACCCCCCTCCCAGTGTAGACCAGGGCTAAGAGACTGATCAATTAAGGTGAGATATTATGAGCAGGAGAAAAAAATCTTTTGTAGTGATAATCAGGATGACCCATTTTCCAGAATGTGGCCTTTCACATGGAAAGTTCTACAGCCACTGCTTGTTAGCCCACGCCTGCATTATGATGTGATCCCACCTGTCAGTGCTTGTTTCTCAGGCCCAGATGTGGCACTCCTCCACCATCTGCAACTGCTCAGGGAACGTCACAAACAACCTGGAATTGTTTTTTGTTGTGTCCCTCAGCAAACTATCCTCCAAGAAATCATCATGACCCCCATTACTCCAATACTTCCTGTGGAGCTGCAAATACAGGAGAATTATGAGTCCTGTATTTGTAATGTTCATCACAAGAGCACAGAGCTCGGCAGGCTCCGTGCTTCTATCAGTGACGGCGGACACTGAAAAGTGCCACACAGGTTTGTGGGATTTTTAAAAAGAGGTGTGAAAATTATGGGATATGGATGGACTTATGGGATGGAGAAAGTTGATTGTTGGGAACTTGACCCTTAGATCTCACAGATCCCTGGGAGAGCCATTTATAACCCAAAAATTTCCCAAAAGACCTTGCACCAGAGGATAGCATATGGCACACTGGGATACCTGCCCATGGCACACCGCAATTTGCCTCAGCACAGGCACACCTGGAGACTACGTGCAGCACCAATGCAAGCAGTCAAGCATGCATGTGCCTGGTCGATACACAAACTTTGGCAACTATATGGCAAACTAATTTGCGTCAATCAGCTTTTGTGGTGCAGTCATGGCCCCAGTGAGTCAGTGCTAGAGCCTGGTGGATTAGGATCCAGGAGTTCCTGGCTCCCACTCCTGTGCTTCAAACACACCTTTTTTCTCTGACAATGACTGTGCCAACTGATCTCCCTCCCATTTTATGCTAAAAGGGAACCCCAGCTCTTTAAGCCTCCTCTTGCACCCAAAAAGCTGTAGCAGCAATTTCACACTCTTACCTGCCTACTCATTGTCTCTCATCCTGCTGATGATGAAAGCACTGGCAGCACGTCCCAATGAGCCATTTAACAAACTGAGTCATGAATGATTTAAATCTCTCACATTGTCACAGCTTGGCAGCCCCTTACCCCACCCCAACCCCCCATACAGGAAACCTAAAGGAAAAGGTACAGCCTATCAAAACTCCTGCTGTTAAAAAGAAATTCCCAATGGCACCCAAGCCGAGCAGTGGGAATATTTTTTTCTCCAGAAAGATGTTCATTTGTATTGTACTCTCAGAAATAGCCATCGAGGTGGATCTGCACTTTGGAACTATAATTACTTTGGACCAGCTCCAGATTCTTATAAAACAATCTGTCACTGCTGCTTTGGCTTCTGCAGGCTTTTAGACAGCTGCTGCTGCTCCTGGTAAAGATACGGCATTTGCAGCGCTGTCTTCTCATACAGCTTTTTCCTCTGCCATCCTCCCCTCCCCAAGCTCCAGCTTCAGACCTGCAAAATCTCACCCATTTTGGCTTCAGTGCAATCTCTTTTAACAAGACATTTAAAATTTTGTCCTTCCCATCTTTCTTTTAACCCTGGAGGGAGTTTGAATTTTCCAGACTGCCAGCCAAACCAATCCTTTGGAGGATGCACCAGTATAGTTCAGAAGGACAAGCTGTACTTGGTGCAATCAGCAAGGGTATGTACAAATGTGGCTTTCAGCAACCTTTGTGTTCCCTTGATGCGGAGGGAAATCCAGCTACAGAGTTGGTCCCTGCCTAAATTAAAGCAAGGGGCCATTCCAGCAGCCAAAGAATAGAGACCACTGGGCCAAGTTTTCTTTTTCCCCAGCCACATTCCTATGCTAGATGCTGGGAAGGTCACCAAGCCATCCAAGGATGTCCTCCTGCATGGGGAATTCTCCAGGGGCCATGAAAAAGAGCTCTATGGCTGTTTCGTGCTGGTGGGTGATGCAAAACAGGGCCAAACATCAGGATCCATCTCGCCCCCGATCCTGCAAAGGTTTATATTTTCCTTATTCATTAATGTTTGCAATCCTTGGTCAGCCCGGGTCTGTCAAACAAGTGGCTTTCTTTAAAGCAGTGATATACCATGGTGGATTTATTTAGCCTGAGAAAATGCACACTTCCATTACTATCCCTGATTTACTGAGCATCAGCAGCACACAAAAGTGGCAGAAAATGATCAACGGAGGCTGGAAATAACAAAGCTGCCCTCAGAAACACAGGCAAAAGTCCCAGCAAAATCAAAGGCATTCACAGTATGGCCTAATGGATAGAGCACTGGACTGGGACTCAAAATACCTTCCTTCTATTCCTGGCTCTATCACTGGCCAGCTGGGTGACCTTGGGCAAACCACTACCCTGTTCTGTGCTTCTGTTTCCCCAGCTGTAAAATGAAATAATGAGCACTAATAATGAAAAGCACTCAATAAAAGCTAGGTATTATTGCTATTACTTATTAATTATTCTCATTATAGTCACACATCTTGGGGCAGAATTGGACCCTTGCCATCTAGGTTAGATATAGGAGCAAATTCAGTCACATTCAACCTGTAGTCAGTAAGTGCAAATTCCCCAAATCTCCTACAGAAATTGAGCAGTAACATAAATTGATGTAAGTTGCACATCAGGAGTAAAATTGCCAACAGGTGTAGGTGGGCATAAGTGGCTAAGGGGTGTGACTTCCTGGGAATTCAGGGAATATGCAAAATGTGTGTGATTTACATGCTGAGAGGGAGGAAAATGGGATGTTGGCAGGAGGGTGTAATATAAAGCAGTCCCCCTCTGTTAACTTACTTCTTCATCTCCCGCAAATCCCCAGGCAGCAAACAGAGGCCTGGAAGGAGCAGATGCAATTTCCATTAACTTTAGTGGGAGTTGCATCCCCTTATGTTAGGGCTGCATTTGGTTTTCACAGAATGCCAATAAGGGAGTATAATTTATCCTTCTGTTGTTGCACACCTAGTAAATGCCAGACTGGCGCACGTAATGGGTGGCTTCCCCCATAAGGGAGGAAGTGTAAGGATGCCACAAGGAAGCTCAGGAGATGGTAGTCAGTGAAGAGCGTGGAAGGCCCTGAAATGAAGAAATCGGTGATGAAGAGGACCTGCAGTGAGCCGGGGGCTCCTGCTAGAGACATAAGAACGACCAGACTGGGTCAGACCAAAGGTCCTTCTAACCCAGTATCCTGTCTTCTGACAGTGGCCAATGCCAGGTGCCCCAGAGGGAATGAACAGAACAGGAAATCATCGAATGATCCATTCCCTGTTGCCCATTCCCAGCTTCCGGCAAACAGAGGCTAGGGCCCCCCACCCCCGCCCATCCTGGCTAATAGCCATTAATAGACCTAGCCTCCATTAATTTATCTAGTTCGTTTTTGGACCTTGTTATAGTCTTGACCTTCACAGCATCTGCTGGCAAAGAGTTCCACAGGTTGACTGTGCACTGTGTGAATAAATGCTTCTTTTTGTTTGTTTTAAATCTGCTGCCTATTAATTTCATTTGGTGACCCCTAGTTTGTGTGTCATGAGAAGGAGTAAATAACACTTCCTATTTACTTTCTCCATACCAGTCATGATTTTATGGACCTCTATCATATCCCCCCTTAGTCATCTCTTTTCCTTTCTGAGGGTGGAAAGGCTTTTTCAAAGAGGAAGGTTTTGCAGCATTTCCTGAAGACTGTCAGACTCTAGATTTCCCTGGCTGTCTCTGGAAGTTTGTTCCATAGCTGGAGCCCCTAGACCCAGAATGCTTTGTCTCCTGCTCTTAGGGTGATCAAATGTCCTAATTTTATAAGGACAGTCCCAATTTTGGGGTCTTTTTCTTATATAGGCTTCTATTACCCCCACCCGGTCCCGATTTTTCACATTTGCTGTCTGGTCGCCCTACCCACTCTCACGTGCTTTGTCCTGGGCTTCACTATCTGTGTTGGCCCAGAGAAGCACAGCTGTCACAGTGGTTCACAGATTGAAATGCAGCTGGGACTTAATCCATAAATTTCTTTAGAAATTAGGAACAGGCCCTAAATTGGCATTGAAAGCTTTCTTTGGGTTACTTTTATCTCCTTTATTTCCCTGCTTTATTTTCCTCTCCTTTATTTCCTTAAGCCTTGGTTCTCTGCTCTTCCTGAGGGACTTGTTGCTCTCACTCACTGTCTTCAATGTCTTATTTTTGCTCACTCCCTTCTGCTTGATTGCTATCATTCCCAGTCACCAGCTGCCTAGTTCCAACTCCCTGCTCTCGGGTGTTATTCCAAATCAGCCCCATTCTAGCCCATGCCTTGCATCCCTGTGTACATTCAAATCATCTGCCAGGCTATTGTTAACATTATCTAGATCTGAAATCTCTAAGGGCTCCTGGAAGGACATTTTCAATGGAATTGAATTCTCTAACTCTGGAGTTTCCCTTAGTCTGATGAGCCTACAGGTTGTGTTGACCTTTAGGGCGTGATGCAAAGTGTCCTCTGAGGCCAACACTGTTGAAATTGTCCACCAGTTTGAGGTAACTCCAGTTTTGGGGGCTCAACTTGAGACAGCTTGAGCTTGATTTTTCAAGGGTGCCAAGCAACTGTACCTCCTGCTGGTGTCAGCTAGAAAAGTAAGCGAGCCCTCAGCTTCTCTGCTAACCAGGAGCCTTGAGCTGGCCATCGGGAACTTGTGGAACCCAAAATCTGAGAGCACTTTTAGGCACTACAGCTTTTATGTCTGAGGTGTGCCCATTTTTGTGCATTTATTTTTGAGTAAATCTAAGGGCTTGTCCACATGTACAGGGCTGCACCTGTTCAGCAGCAGCATTTTAGGGAAGATATTACTACACCGATGGGAGAGGCTCTCCTGTTTCCATAGTGCTGTCTGTATAACACCAACAGACCCCAGTTGTTGGTGAGCAGGATCAAACCTGGGAACCTCTGGAGTGAAATGCCAGAGCCTCTACTGCATGAGCTAAAAGCCACACGCTTCTTTGTTAAGGCTGTAGCAGACTCATTAATCTCTAAGTGGTCTCCGTGGCACTAGAGGGGACAGAACACCACACCCAGGAGGTGAGTGGGTTACATCTACACCAGGGGATAGGTCAGCATAATGACATCACTCACGCTCCTGAGAGACGTAACTCTACTTTTGTACGTTTGGAGTGGAGACCTGGCCTTAATCTAGTTGACAGGGCTCAACAAATATGGCAATCAGTGTGTGGTGTGTATTTTTTTTTCAGTATTATTTTTAAAGAACTCTATTCATGCCCGCAGAGAAGACTGTTTGATGGGAGCACTTAGATAATACATACACCAAACTGACTGGCATTCCTAACTCCCAGCTGCCACCATCGTTCCCATCTGTCATTCTGAGCCACCATTCCCAATCCGGGGGCCAACTCACACTCCCAGCCACCCCCTCCCAATTCTCTTATCCCCTGGCCCCTTCTCGACTACTCATCCCCAAAGGTCATTCCCTCTTCAGCTGTCTCCTCCCTGCTGCTGCTGCTCTAGCTGCCCCAGAACCATATAAGTCCAGCATCCCGTCCTTTGTCCTGTTAAAGGGATATCATCCAAAAACACTTCACTTGCTCTTTGACTAGCAACATAGAGAAAATTCCTCTCTCTTCCTGTGCCCGTGTCTAGACCCACTGAGTTTGTAAATCATTCGGGTTGTCTGCGTGGTCAGGTCTGACTCGTGGGTAGACGCTTTTCCCCCCCCTCTTCAAGTGGGTCAGCACCAATTGTCAATCTCCTTTGGGCTTCATCATTCTGTTTTTAATTTTTCCTGTCAAATGCTCCACAAGTGAAAAGGGTGCAATGAATCTCTCTGCTCTGAGCATTTTCTCACCACTGCCAAAGCCCATCATTTAGGAGCAAAATTAGAAGGTGTTCTGAAGACTGCAGATCCTATTTTTGATTATTTGAATCGTATGCCCCTGACATGACTAACTACTTCTCTGAGGGGTTCTTTCAGGCCTGGAGTTGCTAGTGAACTGAGGGGGAAATGGAACTTTATTAAAGTGATTAATCTTAAATACGTTTTAATAGGACTGGAGCCAGCGTTCTTATTTTCCTTTGTACTTGGCACTGGTGGAATGCCTCCATCTCTCCCTGCTTGTGCAGTATCTTAATGCCATTTGTCCTGTTACTTTACTGCTCTGATGGGGGCGGGGAATCCGGGCAGCTAAAAGTCTATTTTCAATGGATTGAACGTGATTTTAAGTGAACAGATTTCCTTTATTTTTAATTTGTTTATTTTTAATTTGCTTATTTTTAATTCTTCACTCATTGGATCCCTGTAACTTCCATTAATCAGAGCGAGTTTTGTGTCTTGTATTGGGAGAACTGGGGCCAGCGTGTTTTTATTATTAAAAATGATTGATTGCTGTGCCCAGGGGTCTTCATCAGGATCAGCACCCCATTGTGCTGGGTGCTGCACAAATAAATAGGAAGATACATTGCCTGCCCCAAAGAGCTTTCAACGTATATGGGCCTGATCCAGACCACTTACTTTGAAGTCAATGGGAGTCTTTCCATTGACTTCAATTAACGTTTTTGTCTCCTTAGGACCTAATCCAATGACATTCAAAGGGAGGGAGAGAACAATGCCAGCAGATCTATACTGGTTTATGCACATGCATTTGTGTGTTCACTGGCTTTTATTCTGGTTTGTAATGAGACAAATGGTCCTGCTTTGAGTAGGAGGTTGGACTAGATGACCTCCCGAGGTCCCTTCCAACCCTGATATTCTATGATTCTATGAAATCAATAGGGAAATTATAGACTTTCCCCAACTGCATCTCAGTTCAACCATCATATGATGGCTGTTTTTTTTTACGGCACCCTGGTAGAGGTGGCAAGTACAAAGGGCTCACAAGTACAAATCTAGTTGTTGGAGGTACATTATAATACTGTCCGAAGAATTATAATGGAAAGAAGAGTTTGGCTGAGCTAACTTAGTGGGTAAAATCTCTAGAAATAACGGCAACGTATCCCTTTGTAGGGGTTGGAAGTAGCAAGGAGCATCATGCTAAGAGGCTTATTCCCCTCCCCCCACCCTCCATTTAATAAAGAGGCCACACACAGTGGCCACATGTCTGGGTGAGAATGAGTTATCTGGTAATGGCTAGGAGTTTCACGGTTACTTATTCAGGGGCAAATGCTGCCTCTGCCTCTGTACCACTGGAGGCTCCCTTGATAGGCAAACTGCCGTGGCTCTGATGCACCATAAGGCAGACGAGGCTGCAGAGTGCCCACTACACACTAGGAGCTGAATGCTGAGGGGAGGACACCTTGTGCAGCAGCATGCAGAAGAGAGCAGGGAATGTGAGGACGGGGTACAGCCTAGAGGGAGGAGTCTAGTAGTCTCCTTCAGCAGAGCTTCCACCCCACTCACCAACACCTTCATGAGTGTTGTGTGTCGTTGTGTCCTGAACTCACCACTGCCACCCCTCCCACCCAATCCCTGATTTGGACACTCTGGGAACAGCAGGAGCAGCTTCTCAACGTCTAAGAAAGACCATTAAAAGCCATGAGGAAAACAATGGTCCTGACTTCTCGAAAGCCTGCAGTCTAGGAGTAGGGGAACCTGTTAGAATTGAGTGAGTCTTACATTACTTGGAACAACTGAACAATGGCTGGCACAGTTGTGAATGGGGACAAATGGTTCACTGGAATCAGTCAAGGGGAACAAATGGTACTTAGCATCATCATCTTTCTCTCTAATGTAGATAAGGCCTGGGTATAAGAGAAATAATTGGGAATTGGGCGATGCACTGGGCAGAAAATTTGCCCCTATGGATTTGGTTCTGTAGAGCACTCAAAAATTCCCTTGATTTCGCTCATGATCAACAAGTGATAACTCCACAATGTTATGACACTGTGATATAGCGATATGTTAAAAGATGGAAACACCAGTCACAACGTAACCAGCTGGCATCACAATATGTAGCTACTGATGGTTGCCAGCCATCTGACTGTATCTGATGGGACACACTTGTGGGTCAGTCATCCCCTCTCAGAACATCATAGGACTGGCAGGGACCCCTTGGGTCACCAAGTCCAGTCCCTAGGGTTGCCAACTTTCTAATTGCACAAAACTGAAAACACCTTCCCCACTCCTGTCGCTTCTATGACCCCTTGCCCTGCCTTGTTCTATCCCCCCTCCCTCAGTTGCTCATTCTCCCCCATCCTCACTCACTTTCATTGAACTGGGGCAGAGGGTTGGGGTTCAGGGGGGATGAGGGTTCACAAGTCACTGGACGTGGAGCTCTTTGGGGCCAGGATTGCCTCTGTGGGTTCGGTTTGTACAGCACCTAGCCCGGTGGATTCCTGACCCAGGAGGCAGGGGCCCCTTGCCATTATGATACTACAAATGATAGGGGTCCTAGTTAGGGTGACCAGACAGCAAGTGTGGAAAAATTGGGATAGAGGTTGGGGGTAATAGGAACCCATATTAAAAAAGCCCCAAATATCGGGTCTGCCCCTATAAAATTGGGACACCTGGTCACCCTCTTCCCAGGGGAGGAGCAGAGTGGTTGTGGGGGGTCCATGGCCTATGGTCCCTGAGGGGATCCCCCATTGTGGGGATGCCCATGGGGAACGGCGGCTGGGCGGTGCCCTGTTTCCGCTCCTAGGGGCCACTCCAGCCCAGCCCTGAGTCAGCAGGAGGCTGGTATCGGCCTTGCACTCGATCACCCCGCCCTCCCTCCTTGGCCACACTCAACATGGCCGCCCGGGCGGGCCAGCCCAGCCTGGGAGGTGGCCACCTCCGGCCCCGCCCGAGCTTGACTGATGCCTCAACCGTCCAATGACCAAGGCCGGTGCGCGGGCCAATCAGGGCGAGAGCAGGGCGTAGGGGCCGGGGAAAGCTGCCAGGTTCGGTTGGCGCTGCTGCCTGGGCAGTGTGGTTGCGCCGTGCAGCGGCTGCCACGTTTGCCGTCCAGTTCTGCCCGGGTCTGATTTTTGCCCCCGGCGACGCCACCGTCACCACGCGGGGGGTTGAATTCCCCTGGAGGGCGAGGCCTCCGGCTGGAGAGCGGCCCCTCCCAGGCAGCAGCCAGCCCTGCGGCTGCTGAGTCACTGAGGCCGGGGGCACCCAGGGGTGCTGAGAGCCACTGAACCAGGCTGTAAACCCCGTATGTGATGAGACCCACTTCAAGCCAATGTGAGGGGGCACCAGCACCTCTAGTTCCAGCACCTCTGCCCAGGGCTGCACTAGGGTGACCAGATAGCAAGTGTAAAAAATCAGGACAGGTGGGGGTGATAGGAGCCTATATAAGAAAAAGACCCAAAAATCAGGGTTGTCCCTATAAAATCAGGACATCTGGTCACCCTAGGCTGCACTGGCCTCCAAGAGCACAGAGGCCAGTCCCTCAGTCTGGCTTAGTTTAGTAGATTGTGAGGTTAGGAGGGACCACTGTGATCATCTAGTGTGACCTCCTGCATCACACAGTTCCTCGAGCCAAGCCGCCTGTGGAGAAAGCGGCTGCAGCCAGCTATATTGTTATTATTTTTGTCGTAGCATGTGATACTCCATTTCTGTTTGAACAGGACCCTCCCCTGCTCCCCCACAACAACCCCTTGCAAACAGCAATGGTCTGTCTTGGGCCCGATGGTGCAAAAAGACAAGAGGTCTGCATGATAGTCCAGCTCCATCCCAGCAGCCTCCACTAAATGCAGATGGAGCTTTGAATGAAGGGATTTGTCATCTCCACAGGCTGCATCTCTGTGTAAAAGATCAGGCCAGTGTCTGTGTCTGAGAACTGCCTTTGACCTGCAGGCTGTTTTTGGACCGACACTGGTTGGAAGGAATGTAGCGGTCCATGTAACTTCATGTTATGGCAGCTTAATATTGGTTGTGCATCCCATAAGAACAACCATACTGGGTCAGACCAAAGATCCATCTAGTCTGGTATCCTGTCTTCTGACAGTGGCCAATGCTAGGTGCCCCAGAGGGAATGAACAGAACAGGTAATCAAGTGATCCATCCACTGCTGCCCTGTCCCAGCTTCTGGCAAACAGAGGCTAGAGACACCCTCCTTACCCATCCTAGCTAATAGCCATTGATGGGTCTATCCTCCATGAACTTATCTAGTGTTTTTTTGGACCCTGTTATAGTCTTGGCCTTCACAATATCCTCTGGCAAAGAGAACCACAGGTTGATTGTGCATTTTGTGAAAAAATACTTCCTTTTGTTTGTTTAAACCTGCTAATATAATTTGGTGGCCCCTAGTTCTTGTGTTATGAGGAGTAAATAACACTTCTATTTACTTTCTCTGCATCAGTCATGATTTTATCGCCCTCTCTCATATCCACCCTTAGTCGTCTCTTTTCCAAGTGGAAAAGTTCCAGTCTTATTAATTTCTCCTCATACAGCAGCTGTTCCATACCCCTAAATCATGTTTGTTGTCCTTTTCTGAACCTTCTCCAAGTCCAATATATCTTTTTTGAGATGGGGCAACCACATCTGCACATTGAAGATGTGGGCGTACCATGGATTTATGACATTCTCTATCTCCTTATCTAGCCCTTAATGATTCCCAACATTCGTGGGATTTATGACATTCTCTGTCTCCTTATCTCGCCCTTAATGATTCCCAACATTCATTTTTTTGACTGCTACTGCACACGGAGTGGATGTTTTCAGAGAACTATCCACAAGGACTCCAAATTCTCTTTCCACATTATTTTTACATGAAGTGATCTAATGCGTTCATATGGCAAACACAGGCTGCAAAAAGGAAAGCAACAGCATCCAACTCCTGACAAAAGAATTTCTGGGCATTCTATAAAATAAGGATTTTTGTAAAGTGCTTAAATAGAACTGGCTCATGTGTCTGCCTAGAAATGGGACCCTGCGTAATAGAAGATTTCTGCCAGTTACAAAGATAGCCTGGAAAATGTCACTGTGGTTTAGATTATAGAAAGAGCCTGGAGAGCAGCATCCTTGCATTATGACTTGCTTAATGGCAAATCATTAAAATCATTTCATGTTCTTGTCCAAATCCTGTGTGGCATTAAAGCTGACATTGGTTCAGAGCCTGAGGTTCAAAGGTGACTTTAATAGGAACTGCAGATGGTGAGCAGCTCTGAGATATCAAACCTTTAGTGACTCCTGCAGACATAGAATAGAATTTTGAAAATATTGTTAGTTCAGTCTGTCTCCATGGCAGAACTGGCGTTGTGCAGAGTTGCACTGTCTGTCTCCCTGTCCCCGGAGATACAAACTGCGTGTGTGTCATTACCCTTCACTGGATGGAATCAGAATAGTTTGTCATAGCCTCTATACTGCAACCACCTACTAGAGATTCTCCTTTAGCTTGCATTGTAGGAGTCTGCTTTCTGGAGGGTGAGAATCTGGGTTCTCTTGCTGTTGTGAAGTTCCAAATATTCACAAGCTGCAGCATTGCGACAGGCAGCCATGAAATCTCAGATTTTTTACAGTATTTCCTGTTAACCCCATGGCGCAATTAGTGCTTGTGAAAGGTGCCCTGACTGAAATTCTCCATGTATTCACAGCTGGCAGGCAGTAAGCAGGCTGCCCCAAGCCATTAGAATATTGAATTTGTGTTGTAGACATGTGTCCAATACAACCTGCTCCCTGGCATCCACTCTTTTCACACAGGCTCCCAAATCGGATGGCAATAACTTTTGACCAGTACTGAGCTGGGCTGAAATTGAACCATCAAAAGCAGCTAAAGGTTCCATAACACATACTGCCTGGTCACTTCCTCCAGTAGTTATGTTCTCACTCCCTTCATAGAATCTCAGAGTTGGAAGGGACCTCAGGAGATCATCTACTCCAACCCTCTGCTCAAAGCAGGACTAATCTATCCTACTGTTCCTGACAGGTTTCTGCCCCAGATCCTTAAATGGTCCCCCTCAAGGATTGAACTCACAATCTTATGTTTAGCAAGCTAATGTGCAAACCACTGAGCTATCCCTCCCCCAGAAAAGGATACTAAAGACACAGATTTTTAAGAATCTGGTGAATAGCTCCTTATCTAAGGAGGTATGTGAACCCTGGACCCTCAGATTAAAAGTCTGAGGCTTTACTAACTGAGCTAGCCAGGCCCTTTCTATAGGGCACACGATTGTTCAGAAGGGGCAGCCTTCCCTGTTGCATTCTTTATTTTTCTACCACCACATGCTGCTTTCTACATCTTCCTTCTCTCCTCCCCCCTGTCAAAACAGATCTGTTTAAAAATGCAGCATCTGCCACTGTGCTGTTTAAACCTGAGTCCCAGTAGACTGAACCTGTCTATATCACCTGCTTCTTTTCCTCATTCTTGACACTACTTGTGTTGTTCTTGAATATTTAATATGATTGTGCGGCTAGAGACATTTACATAATATAGGGAGCTTTCCTAACCATCCAGGAAGGGGTGCAGGGTTATAATCTCACACACACGGACCAATCTGTCTTGTAAACAGGTGTGTTACTCATCTTGTGATTAGCAACACGTATACTCTAACATGTCAGATGCAGGTATTCTAGGTCAGTTTACTGTGTGGGTGACACTGCTGTTGGCAGTACGAAGCGCCTGGATTTTTCCTTTGCTGCAATGACTCTTCCAAACAATTGTTGCTGCCAAAGTCATCCCAGCGCAAAGAAGAGCAAGTTTGTTCAGCTCCTTTGATGCCAGCCAAGCAATAAACCACAAGGTTTTTATTGAATAATGGGTCAGTCGCTGGCCATATCATGCATCAAACATCACATAGGGGAGAGGTGTTAGTGTCAGAATAAGGGAAGGACCCACTGATAGCCCACTTATCTGCTAGCTTAACCTCTTGATGAGCATAGCGGGGCCCAAATTGAGCTACCTGACTGGCTGGGGACCTGCGCTAAGCAGACCTGCGCTTAAGGTCAGCAGCAGAAGCAGCGTGCTGGTTGCTCAGAGCATTTCCCCATGACTGTGGTAGCTCCTGCTCATCCTAGCTTTGGACCCAGCCCTTGCCTTGACTCACTCTGAGTAACTTGGTTCCAACCCTGGACTCTGACTCCAATTCCTGGCTACTGAGTCCTGCTCCAACCATTAGGCATGCTTGCCCATGTCCTGGTCCCTAACAGTTAGTCCAAGTATCCTGCCCAAATTTTCATAGAGTAAATTACATTCTATATCCTTACACTCCTAGGGAAGCTTCAGTTGGAAAATGTTCTTTGTTTCCTGTGGTGTAACATTGCTGTGTGCTGTCAGAGAACATCCCAGCTACAAACCACCCCAGAGGGAGCTGCATTTCACTGGCTGACAAAGTGATTCTTGTGTATGTGTAAGGTCCAATCCTGCAAGGCACTGAGCATCTTTTGGCTGTGTCTCTGTGGCATTTCTCTCCCTTCTTTTCATTGGAGAGCATCAAGAAAGCTGAGCTCAGTGAGGCATGTTACTATTACTGTATTTTCCACTCCAAGCATCTGATGAAGTGGGTTCTAGCCCATGAAAGCTGATGTCCAAATAACTGTGTTGGTCTCTAAGGTACCACAAGGACTCCTCGTTGCTTTTACTATTACTTTAGTGTCTATACTCAATAGGCTCTGACAGAGATCAGAGCTGGGTGCTATACAAAGACCAAAGTCCCTGCCCTGAAGAGATTAATCTAAATAGACAAGACAGACCAAGGGTGGGGGGTATCAGGAAGCAAAGTGACTTGCCCACTATTCCACAGCAGGTCAGCAGCAGAACTGGTTGGGCCCCTGACTTTCCAGTCCAGTGTCCTAACCCTGCACCATACTGCAGTTCTCTATGATCATGGCCACATGATGGCTGTTTCATAACTTACAGCAGGGATGGGCAATCTATGGCCCGCGGGACCTTCCTGCCCAGCCCCTGGTCTCCCGGCCTGGGAGGCTAGCCCCGGCCCCTCCCCAACCTTTTCCCTTCCCCCAGAGTCATGCTGCCACATGCTCCTGCGGGGCAGCATGTCTGGCTCCACCTGGCTGCTAGACATGCTGTTGAGCAGCATGGCAAGGGGAGTGGGGAGGTTGGATAAGGGCAGGGAGTTCCGGGGGGGGCAGTCAGGGGATAGGGAGCAGAGGGTGGTTGGGTAGGGGATGAGGTCTTGTGGGGAGGGTCAGGGGATGGGGAATGAGGTGGGGGTTGGATAGGGCATGGGAGTCCAGGGTGGAACAGATTGGCTAGCATAAGTAGTTAACACACATTTCAAGGGACCATTTAAGGGGAAGTGGCCCATTAACACTCCTCCAGTCACAGGGAGGAAAGGAGGGGGGGAAGCAACGGTGGGGGAGGGGTGTGGTTCTAAGGGTATGGTTACACTTACAAGATTATAGCGCTGTAGGTTATAGCGGTCCCCTTATACAGTAATATGTATAGCGCTATTGTATGTCCACACTCAGATGCTCCTGCGGTATAGCATGGCCACATTTGGGGCACTTAATGCGGCATTAAGAGCAGCGCATTAGGGCAGGTATCCCAGCATTCAGCTGGGTGCAACATGCTTTTTAAACGAGGGGGGTGAGGGGGGACGCGTTGTGTGTATGCGGAGGGAGAGAGACAGTGGTTTTTCCGTTTTTCTGAAAGCCTGTTAGTGAGCCTCCGTTCACAGAAGGCTTTGTTTTCACACAGGCTCCCTCCTTAAACATTTGCATTGCTTATCTGCCGAGTTAAGAAAGAAACGCTAAAGAGGTACTTCCGCATTCCTCCAGCCGAGTTCAAAACAAAGGGAAGAGACGTCAATTGCCTTAAATGGCTCTAGGCATCTCCAGAGATCACTTGTAGCGCAGTGGGTGTCCACATTCTTGCTGTAGCGCTACAGCAGCTGCGCTACAGCCCTTATTCCCCATGAGGAGGTGGATTTATAATAGCGCTATAACTCCACGGTTATAGCGCTATTAGTGCCTTGCCAGTGTGGACGGGGAGTAAGTTATAGCGCTCGTGGGGGCTTTATAGCGCTATAAAGTGCCAGTGTAACCATGGCCTTAGTGCATTCATAGATTAGGGGTTACAGAGCTAGATAATAGGTTATAGATACAGGTAGACAAAAGGGTCTGATCTCCTCTCTCTTATATCACACTGGTATAAGTCATTGCTCTGAGTGGAGTCAATCCTGATTTACACCAGAATCAGGTGCAAGATTGGTGTTCTATGTCCAGGCAAACTTTCTGTGTGAATAGCCTGCCTGTCCACTGCCTTAACTCCCTGGATAGTCAGGTATCTCTGGGCAAAGTGGGTATAAAATGCTACAAAATGGTAACATTTTGCAGCCATTTTGCACTCGCCTTGTACATGTAAATGACTGTGCAAAGATAGTATCAGAGGGGTAGCCCTGTTAATCTGGATCTGCAAACGCGACAAAGAGTCTTGTAGTACCTTATAGACTAACAGATCTTAGGGATCATGAGCTTTTGTGGGCTAAGACCCACTTCATCAGATGAATGTTGTGGAAATCTCCAGAGGCAGGTATAAATATGCAGGCAAGAAAGCAAGGTAAATTCAGTTTGGGGGCGGGGGGGGCAAGGCCCACTTCCAGCAGCTGATCTGGAAGTGTGAACACCCAGAGAGGAGAAACTGCTTTTGTAACTGGCGAGCCATTCACAGTCTATATTAAGTCCAGATCTGATGATGTCGAATTTGCAGATGAACTGGAGCTCAGCAGTTTCTCTTGATAGAATCAGACTCTCCGTGCTTCAGTTTCCTTACCCATAAAGTGGGAGTTTCATTACTCACATACCTCATGGGGGCTGAGAGGGCTAATTCATGAATGCCTGTAAAGGGCTGTGATATCCTTGGATAACCAGAGCTATACAAAGTATTGTTAAGGCAGCAGTCACCCAATAGTGCTGTTAAATATAGATGTACATGTCCTTCTTCTTAGCATGCCAGTAATGTATAGCTTTTAAAGAAATTATAGAAATGTAGGACTGGAAGGGACTCATGGGTCATCTAGACCACATCCCTGTGCTGAGGCAGGACCAAGTAAACCTAGGTAATCCCTGACAAGTGTTTGTCCAATTTGTTCTTAAAAATCTCTGATGATGAGGTTTCTACAACCTCCCTCAGAAGCCTGTTCCAGTGCTTAGCTACCCTTACTGTTTAGAAAGTTTTTTCTAATATCTAACTCAAATCTCCCTTACTGCAGATTGAGCCCATTATTGCTTCTCCTACCTTCAGTGGACTTGGAGAACAATTGGTCAGCATTTGCTTTACAGGCAAGGCTGATTGCTGAGGAATTGCATGATTTTAGTCAGTTTTCCTCTGCAACTGATCCTGCTTATTTAGCACTTTTATGCTTGAGCTTGGCATTATTCCTTGGCTGCTAGCCACCATGCAAAAAGCAGAGGTGGGAGAGACAAAAAATAATAATTATGACAAAAGAGCATGGCAGCTGCATCAGCAGTTCCAATGGTCACAATAATAAATGAACAAAACAGATGTTAAGAACACCCTGAAAATCAGAACATATATGAGTTGATATAGAAAACCCACAAGTTGTTTAAAGGACTTCCTAACACAGCACATGCGCATGACTGTGGACACATGCAGACATAGATACACAGATATGGGAAATCATGGACACATATGCATCTCTTAGGTTGTCATGTGGACCCTGACACCTCAGTATGTGAGCACTTCCCCCTGGTCAATGTATTTATCCTCCAAATACCCCTCCACACAGGAAGTGTGGGGAGGGGGGCAGAGCAGCAACCTGAACCTGCCTCTCTCAAGACCCAGGTTAATACCTCAGTGATGGAATATTTCCCCCACCGGCTCCCGGTATTGTGCAGAGGAAATGATCTGAAACAGCCCAACGCTGAGACATTAACCCCCCTACCCCAACACAGCTGTAGGGCCAGATGTGCCCTGGCAGAAGCTGTCCCTGTGTGCAGGCCAGTGAGGACCCAGGCAGGGCTGAGCACCCCGGGCACTGCAGGTTGCTGTGATTCACTATCTCCCTGCATTCCTCCTGCAAGGGAACCAATCTCCGGGCCACCCGCCTCCCCAGAGCACGAGCCAAGCGGGACCCCGGCTGGCCTGACCAAGCCCTGTCTGGCTAACGGTCGGGGGTCGAGATCCTCCCTTCTCGGGAGGGGAACCGAGTTGCTGCGGAACTGTAGATGCGAGGCTCAGGGAGTGAGGGGGACACACATTCTATTGGGCCTGGAGCGCGGGGGACGCTTTTGCCTGCCGGGCGCGCCCCGTTCTCCCTGCGGGGTGTTCACGCTTGTGGGCGGGCGAAGATGTGCGCGGCGCTGGGGAAGGTATTTACACCGGGACTGGGCGCGGGGGAGGTGTTTGCAAGGGGGACTGGGAGGGGGCGCTGGGGAAGTATTGGGGTCGGTCTATAGCACAAGCACAGATGTAGTAATGGGAAAAGCCCTGGAGATTGTTGGTAAGTTATTGGGAGCCCAAGTAAGTCCAATGAGTCCATTGGGAGCCCAAGTAAGCCCAATGAGTCCATAGTGATCATCTAGTCCAGCCTCCTGCATGTGATAGACCCCAGAATCTCGTTAACCCACTCCTGTCTCAGAGGGGTAACTGTGTTAGTCTGTATCTACAAAACCCCCACTCCTGCAGGATGCCCACAACCTCTGACTGAGTTACTAACATCCTCAAATCATGATTCAAAGACTTCAAATGGCAGACAATCTACCACTTATTCAAATGCAATCTAGCCAGTGACCCAAGCCCCACGCTGCAGAGGGAGGAGAAACCCCCGCTGTCCTCCAGGGTCTCTGCCACTCTGAGCTGGGAGAAAATTCCTTCCCGACCCCAAATACTGTGTGGTCAGTTAGACCCTGAGCCAGGTGGACAAGCCAGCTAGACACCTGGGAAAGAATTCTCTGCAGTAACTCAGAATCCTCATACTCTGGTGTCCTGTCTCTGTCTCTAGCTGTTAGAGATGTTTGCTGATAGCAGTTGCAGATGGGCCATATGTCACTGTAGGCAATCTCATCCTACTATTCCCTCCGTAATCTGATCAAGCTCAGTCTTGAAGCCCGTTGTTTCCTCCCCCTCCCCAACTGCTCCCCTTGAAACACTGTACCGCTTTTCACTCTTCTGATGCTTAGAAACCTTTGCCTAATTTCAAGCCTAAACTTCTTGGGACCCAATTTATATTCATTTGTTCTTTGGTCAACATTAGCACATAAATAATTCCTGTCACTCCCTGGTGTTTACCCGTGTGATATATTTATAGAGAGCAGTCATATCTTCTCTCCTTTGTTTGGTTAGGCTAAATGAACCAAATTCCTTAAGTCTTCTCTCATAAGGTAGGTTTTCCATTTCTCTGATCATCCTAGGAGCCCTTCTCTGCACGTGTTCCAGTCTGAATTCATCTTTCTTAACATGGGAGACTCTTAGGCTATGTCTACACAACACGGCTAGTGCAGCACAGTAGTGTAAGCACTTGCTATGGTGATGAAAGAGGTTTTTCCATTGCTATAATAGAGTCTATACCAGGGCTTAGATTGGCTTAACTATGTCCCTTGGGTGTGAAACTTTCACACCCCTGAGCACTGTAAAGTCAACCTAAGTTTTGGGTGTAGACCAGGCCTTGTTTATTGTGAAAAGGAGTTGAATATAGTCACTCTTCTTCATATGGAAAGTCCTATGTTCCTATGCAGATTGCAGATCCTCTGCTTGCATCAGAAGAGACCATGCAAGGACCCTGTGGGCTGTACTATCGAACTCTGTGGGTCATGCTTTGGCCACCACTTCTTTCCTCAAGGGCCAGTGGGGGATTGTTTCCAAGAGTGCATTTTGTATCAGAAATCACTATTGTTCAGTGTTTAGAGCAGGATAGTGGGAGTCAGGAGAACTTGGTTCTGTTCTGTGTTACCTCAGCAAGTCAGTTATTCTCTCCATGCCTCACTTCCTTCATCGGCAAAATGGAGGGATCCGAAGATGTCTACATTGGCAATTCTATGGAAATGTTCCCAAGTGGTGCACTGAAACCAGTGCAAATCCCCTAGCGTTAGCAATGGCAAACAGTGGGAGCAGTAGGGTGATCTGATCCCTAGCCTTACCATCGTGTGGTCTTCCCCTACACTAGGCAAGGTATGGTAAAGATGTTAGTGCCTTGTCTATGCTACCACTCCAAATGTGGCTACAACCAGAGGAGCTGTTTGGAGATATTCCGAAAGTGTCTAGTGTAAACGAGGCTTAAATACTGAGCACTTGCTGGATACTTACCGCGCTTTAGTCTGTCTTATCTTTCTTTTGATATTTTCCCTCCCATCATATCATGTTGGGTGGATGATGCTAGATGATATTGCAGAGAAGAGGAATTGTATTTTTTCCAAATCAGATACAGCTGGAGTAAATGGGAAGGTAATTGATAGAGTTAGTTTAAGTTGAAGTCAATGGAGTGACACCAGGGATGAATTTGGTCATTAGTGGGTCCCTTAATATCAAGTTAGTGGAATTCACATGTATAAATGATGGAGTGTATGAAAGAGAAATTACACTCATCTATCTTCCTGTTATTCTGTCCCCTTTTGAGTTGTTGCAATGTACTGAGAAGTGATGATTTGCTTTAGGCCAATGACAACTGGTTGGGAAGTTTATGGGTACATTACGAAGTTACTGAATTTTGTTAGGGAAGATGCATTCCAAGATGAATAAGCTTACAACTGACTGCTTTGAAAACCTTGTTGATGCTTTTCTTACATGTTTGTTTGTGTTCTAACAATGTTGGTTTTTGTAGGTGCTATGCCTGGGGAAGGAAATGTTTTTAAAACAGGCATTTGCTCTTAGCAGGTAAGGATTCTGAAATCTAACCGAGCAAATGTAAGATTCAAGATAACATTTTTGTAACTTGTCTCTTTTACAGATTGGCCCGAAAAACTTATAAAATGGAAAAAAAATCACTATATAGTTGAAAAATAATATCAGAGAAAGGTAAAACATTGATATAGTGAAAGGAATGTTTCATATGACATCTGCAAGCTAATGGCATAGCAGGATCTGTAGAAGAGATGGTTCCTTGCACCATCAGTTTAGGAAGAATGGTCTAGTGCAGGGGAGGGCAAACTGCGGGCTGGATCCGGCCCATCAGGGCTTTCAGTCTGTTCCACGGGATTGCCAGCCCCATGGCGCAGCGGGGCTAAGGCAGGCTCCCTGCCTGCCCTGGCCCTGTGCCACTACTGGAAGTGGCCAGCACCATGTTCCTTTGGCCCCTGGGGGTGGGGGGGCGAGGGCTCTGTGTCTCCTGTCACCTGCAGGCACTGCACCCCGCAGCTCACATTGGCTGGGAATGGGGAACCACGGCCAATGGGAATTTTGGGCATGGTACCCACAGGTGAGGGCAGCACGCGGCGGAGCCGCCTTATCCACCCCACCCCCATAAGCCACTGCCGGACATGTTGGCCACCTCTGGGAGTGGCGCGGGGCCAGGGGAGGCAGGGAGCCTGCTTCAGCCCTGTTGCATGGTGCTGTCACCCCAGAGATGTTCAAGGTAAGTGGCGCCAGGCTGGAGCCTGCACCATGAACCCCTCCTGCTTTCTGTATCCCAACCCCCTGCCCTGAGCTGCCAACCCCCTGCCTGGAACCCTTTGCCACACCCTGCACCCCTCCTGTACCCCAACCACTTGCCCTTAGCCTTTCCCTCACACCGCACCCCTCCCATACCCCGCACTCCCTTAGACGCCCCAACCCCCTCCCCCTGACCTACATTCATGGCCCTGCATACAATTTCCCCACCCAGATGTGGCTCTTGGGCCAAAATGTTTGCCCACCCCGGTCTAGTGCATGGGTGTCAAACTCAAAACCCATGGACCAGATCACATGTGTATGATGTATTTGTGACTCACATGCCATACTGTATGGAAATTAAACTTTTTTTAAAATGAAAGTTCTAGACATCATGGCTGCAACCATAATCTTCCAAATGTAATGGAAGAGGGGTGTAAACCAGTGTCATGATGTCTGTATGAATTTGCAGAGAACTGAAAAATGAGTCAGAGGGGTGACCTACTTCTTATGAATTTGATCAGTGTATCATCTCTAAAGCATACTGCTGGTGTTGTAATGTCAGCATTAAAGGATCACTGTAGCCAATAGAATGGTTGGGGGTGGGTAGGAGTGAAGCCCTTGATGGGTGGGAATAGGTAGTTCCTGTAGAGAAAGAAATACAAGAATAAATGCAAGTTTGAGCCCTGCTCTACACTGGGGGGGAGCGGGGCGGGAAGGGAGGAGGAGGGAAATCGACTTAACATACACAAC
>ML677344.1:4251632-4269702 GCA_007922305.1 Dermatemys mawii | reverse complement strand
CAGCACTGAATAGACTGCTGCTGCTCCCCCATTGACTCCGCCTGTGCCTCTCACCATGGCGGAGTTCCTGAGTCGATGGGAAAGCGCTTGGGAATTGATTTATCGCGCCTAGATGAGACGTGATGAACTGATCCCCGAAAGAGTGATCTCTACCCACCGATCTGGCTGGTAGTGTAGACCTGGCCTTAGTTACTATGTAAAAGCTATATTATCTCCTCGATTTTTGTGTTCTCCTCCCATTGACGTCAGTGGGGATCAAGCAGAGTATGCCATCCTGAATTCTCACCCCAGCTCCAAACAGAATGAAACACGGAATCTGTCTCTCTCTCTTTTCCCCAAATGAGTTTAACACCCTGATCTAGTCAGTGGATTGTGACTTGGGATATCTGGAATTGATTCCCAGCTCACCCTTAGACTCCATGTATGACCTTGTGCAAGTCATTTAATCTGTCCTGTTCCATTTAATCCATCCTGTGGGGATAATGCTACCCTACCCAACAGTGGTGGTGTGAGTGTAAAATCCATTAGTGGATGTGAGATGTGCAGATAATACAGTAACGAGGGCTGTGGTTCTGTAAAGATCTAATCCATTTTCCACACTCTTTGCATGCAAGACCTGTCACTCAAGAGTAATGACTCTCCATTTAGAAAATCTGTATAGTACTTTTATAAATGAAACAACGATCTATTTTAACTTTAATCTTGGCTTTTCCTTTAGAGTAACAGCAGCCAGCGAGAGCCCCATCTATGCTGTAGGTAAGAACTTGCTGTAGACTTTGAATACAATATACTGAGAACCTTCTTGTACCTGAAACAAATATTCACACTTGAGCCCTCATGTCACCTTGCTGTTTAATTCTTTAAATCAAATTTGAGCTGTTTGATGGTGTTATAATGAATAATTCAGATGAGCACTGGGCCAGCATTCAGTCACACCTTTGATCTGACTGCAAATCCTGCTCTTGTTCCATTCCTGGGATGGCTAAGCAGAGAGTCCTAGTCAGACTGACTTTATGTTGTGGAGAAACATCTGCTAGAGACTATGGGCTGTATTCACAAAGAAATGTTGTGTCACCACACTTCATGTTTAGGTGCCTAGAAAATCCCTGGGATTCACAGAGTTTATTGTGACATCTCAGCTTCGTGTACGGTGAAGGGGGGGAAGGTGCCTCGGAATGGGATTCACAGAAGCCGGTACACTAGGTGGCTCTCCACCTAAGATAGCCAATGGGAGATGCCAAGGAGAGGGGTGTGTTCTAAGCCTCGCCCCTCTTCTTGCACCTAAATCCAGGCTGCAGGGAGGTACCATCCTCTGCTTGGGATTCTTATCTACAAACCTTCTCTTGGGGTCAAGTGTCTGCCCCATTTTTGGAAAAAGCTGGGTGGAGGAGGGGAGAGGAGGAACACGTCTCTCATAACGTTTAGCCCAGTGGTTAGGGTCCTACTCACCTGGGATGTGGGAGACTCCTGGTTCAATTCCATCCTCTGCCTGATGAGACGGGATTTGAACAGGTATCTGCTACTTAGCTGAGTGCCCTGGCTGTGGGATGTTCTGATATGGGGTTCTCCTGTTGAAGCTGTCCCGCTGTGGATAAATAATTTAAAAATTCATTGGAGCAGCGGGACTGGATTCTGCCTTTCCCACCTCCCGAGTGAGTGCTCCAGGCACAAGCTTGCGCTTGCTCTGTCCCAGTGATTTTTTTCATTATTTATTGCCAGAGGAACAGCTTCAAATGAAGAGACTGAGGGAGCCCCATATCAGAGTATCCAATAGACTAGTGGCTAAGGCACTCACCTTAGAGATGGCAGATCCCTGGTCAGATCCCTTTTCCTCCTCAGGTGGAGGGGGAAGTTGAATGTGGGGGTCTCCTATATCCCAGGTGAGTACCCTAATCACTGGGCTAAAAGTTATGAAGTAATCTTCTTCCTCTGTTCTCCCCTTTCCTGTTCCCCCTCACACCCCCACAGCCATTTGATGTAAGCTTGCCCACAGGTGCCTGATCCAATAGGTAAGCTCTGGACATTACCTGATTGGGTTCCACAGGCGAGTGTTCAGGTGGAGGAACACCTGTCTTCCTCCGGATTGTGCATTGTTTTGGGGCTTAGGTGTCTGGACGCCTGGCGTGAGGCTGCAGTGTGCATGCTCAGAAGCTGAACTGTAGGTGCCCACAGAACTTTTACTGCAAAAATGTAGATGCCGGGCAAGTTTCCCGTCCAGTGTTTCGCAGCAGCTGAAGGGTTTTTTTTGTGAATCCCAGTGGGGCCTGATTCTGAGATTTAGGTGCCTAAAGTGGCAGTCAGTCACCCAAGTCCTTTTGTGAATCTAGCCCAAAATTCCCTGTCTACACTGGGTCAGGAACTCTTAGTGGAACCAGTCTTAAACCCAATTTAAGGTTCCATCCACATTGCAGTATCTGCTGTGCTGGTGGATTCTGTTACAACACAGTAGTCCAGTGGTTCTCAAACTAGGGGTCGTGACCCCCCTAGGGGGATCGTAGGCCGATTCCAGCAGGGTCGCGAGCTGCCGACGCCTTTGGAGGCATTTCAGCGGAAGCTCCAAACATGCGAGTGAGTCCACCGAAAAACCGCCGAAGTGCAAGCTTCCATTATCAGCAGCATTTTGGCGGACACAAAGACAAACGCTGTGTGTCCACCGAAATGCTGCCGAAACCAGAAGAGTTAAATTCGGCGGCATTTCGGCGGACATACCCAGGGCACGAGAGGACATGGCAGAGCAAAAAGGAGTCACCGAACCAACAAGTTTGAGAACCACTGCAGTAGTCCTCTGACATGATGAAAACAGTTTATTCCTGAAGTGTAGACAGGATCTAGTATGTTCTTGAATCCTGCTGATTCAAGGTACTGTGCTTTCAGTCTAAAAAATCGCCTGACTCTGGAGTGTGCTTATTAAAGTTAAAGCAGCAGGGACAGTACTTTGCCCCAGAGTAATGAGAAGAAACAAGGGCTTGTCTTTTCTTTGGCTACATGAATATTTGAAGCAGGGCTGGATTTAAGGATAACTGGATCCTGGATCCATCACAGTTTTACCATTACGCTCCAGCCCTTTCCATCCTGAACTCCTTGAATGTTCTCCTGCTAGGGATCCCTTCCCTTTGTCCCAGTCTGTTGTGGTCTGCCAAGTCACCACCCTTTCCTCATTTATCTCACCTGAGAACTTGACAAGAGATAATGGGACACGCATCCCCTCCCCTTATTTGTTGCACATATATACTCCACCACAATACTGAACTGAACCACTGTGGTGTACTGGGTACATGACTAACCTACAGGGTAGACTGGGCCAGGGACATGTCTTCGGTGTAAAGCATCTTGCCCACTTCTGACCACTCTAAAACAGTGGTTCTCAACGAAGGGGACACATACCTTTGGGGATATGCAGAGGTCTTCAGGGGATACAGCAAATCATCTAGATATTTACCGAGTTTTACAACAGGCTACATAAAAAGTAAGCGCAAATTAAAATTTCATACAATGACTTGTTTATACTGCTCTATATACTATACACTGAAATGTAAGTACAATTTTTATGTTCCAATTGATTTCTTTTATAATTATATGGTAAAAATTAGAGCATAAGCAACTGTTCAGTAACAGTGAGCTGAGATCCTTTTGTATTTTTATGTCTGATTTTGTAAGCAGGTGGTTTTTAAGTGAGATGAAGCTTAGGGGTACGCAAGACAAATCAGATTCCTGAAAGGGGTAAAGTAGTCTGGAAAGGGTGAGAACCACTGCTCTAAAACACCTAATTACAGACTCTTCTTCCAGGTTTCTGTCCCTGCCAGCCCCACCTCTCCTCAGTAGATTCCTGGTAACTCTGATCTTCCCCATTGTTACTGCGTTGTCAGGAGAGGAGTGGTCTGACCTTTAACTTGAAATGAATTTGTTCTGCCTTTCTCTTTAAAGGCAGCACGTTGCAGAGCTGCAAGAGACACTACAGGTCCCAGCCTACCCATGGCATTGGGAGGTTCAGACACCTGCTTCCACCGGAGGTAGGCATTTCAGTGCTCAGACAGTGCTGACTTTCAATCTGTTTGGACACATTTACAGATTAATTCATATGTTGGTGCTGCTAATTCAATGGGCTTCTGAGTATATAAGCAAAGACTATGCTGCTTTTCTTCTGCTTCTCTCAGCGGAGATTGTTGTGCAGTGAGAAATAGCCTATTCAAAGCACTACAGAAATATTTTCTTGTGTTCATTATTTCCTTCTTTAAGTCTCTAGATGGTTTGGCTAATGGAAACTATTAATTATGTTGAACTTAACCAAACCAATCACAGACCATTGTTAACTATTAAGCAAGTAAAGTCTTGATCCATTTTGAACTTTTTATTTGACCTGGAATTTGGAAAAGACACATTTCTGGAAAAATGAAACAATAATTCATCTAGACAGGTGCCTTGAAGGCAGAGGCTGAATTAGAAGCAGCGTGTTCCAACCCCTTAGTTCCTTCTGGAAGAAATAGTTTTTCGTGCTAAACATACATTGTCCAGATGAGTGTGGTACTTCTAGAGGACCCTGTTGTCCCAGGACCTCAACCAATTAAGCCTCAGAACACTTCAGTAAATTAGGTGTTATCCTGATTTTACAACTGTGAAAATGAGCACAGAGAAGCCTTGAGTTGCCCAAGATTATTCAGCAAATCAGCATTAGAGGTGGGTCTAGAGTCCAGGCTACCAGTCCTCTGCACTAACCACTACTGGGCATGAATCTTGTATAGTTAGACATTTCCAAGAATTCTGAAGGGTATTTCACTTTCTTATAGACTTCAAAGAGGAGAAGGGACAGGATACGGATGAAAGAGATCAGTGCTGGATCAGATCACGAATATGGAGACCTGAACATACAGATGACTGCGTACGACATGTGCCTGGTGGAGCATTTTGCTCAATATGTTCATAAGCTCTGCAACCGACTCTCCATTAGAGTGAATGAAAGGTATAAAGGTCACCACTGTATGTGATCTCTGTGTGTTTACATGACATGCTGTATGTATGTTGGTCTTGCTGGGATACAGTACAAAAATGAGAGCCTTGCAGATGAAGTTGTTATACCAGGGATGGGCAAATGTTTTGGCCCGAGGGCCACATCTGGATATGGAAATTATATGATGGGCCATGAATGCTCATGAAATTGGGGTTGGGGTGTGGGTGGGAGTGAGGGCTCTGGCTGGGGGTGCGGGCTCTGGGGTGCAGCCGGAAATGAGGAGTTCAGGGTGCGGGAGAGGGCTCTGGGCTGGAGCAGGGGGTTGAGGTGTGTGTGTGTGGGGGGTCAGGGATCTGGGCTGGGGATGAGAGGTTTGGGGTGCAGGAAGGTGCTCCGGGCTGGGACCAAGGGGTTCGGATGGTGGGAGGGGGATCAGGGGCATGGGGTTGGGGAATGGGAGGAGGTCAGTTGTGCAGCCTCCAGGTGATAGTTACCTCAAGGAGCTCCCGGAAGCAGTGGCGTATTCCTCTGACTCCTATGCAGAGGCGTGGCCGGGAGGGCTCTGCGTGCTGCCCTATCTTTAGGCGCCACCCCTGAGCTTCCATTGGCCGTGCTTCCTGGAAGCAGTGGTATGTCCCCTCTCCGGTTTCCCGGCCAATGGGAGCTACAGGGGGTGGCGCTTGTGGGGGGACAGTGTGCGGAGTCCCCTGGCTGCCCCTAGGCATAGGAGCCGGAGTGGGGACATACTGCTGCTTCTGGGAGCTGCGATGAGTCACAGCACACACAGAGGAGGCAAGCCCCCAACCTCGCTCCACTGTAGGAGCTCAAGGGTGGGATTAAAATGTCTGATGAGCCATAGTTTTCCCACCCCTGTGACATTTGTGTATGTCTGAATTTTCCTCTCTGATCTACATGATTATTCTCTTGAAGTTATTCTGTTCTTTCAGTATCCGTGGGCTCTTGACTGACCTCACTGAGAGCTCTGTTCAAGTAGGAAAAGCCACAAGATGGGTATCAATAGACTGGCTGCGCGGATCACAGGGAAGAATTTAGCTCTCAGTTTTCAGTCAGTGGAGAAAGGGGCATTAGCCAGTGGTCTAAGCACAGAAATGGGGAAGGGGAATTTCTGTGTTCTAATCCTGGCTGTTCCATGGACTTGACACCTCCCTGCCCAAGTTTTTCCAACTACAAATTGTGTTGACTAATGCCTGCTTACCTCACACGTCTTGAGGATGGTTGGATATGGGTAGAGTTCTTTGAAGATGAAAAGTGCCACAAATATAATTAGAATCCTAGTTCTTCATGTGTGTTATCCACATGTTGTGAGGTGTTAAAATGCCCTATCTCACTTCTGTCAATTACGCTGGATTCTTTTCCTCTTGACACATTTCACTTTTGTCTGTGTCTCAGAAAAGAAATGGGGCATGTAATGCAGACAGAGCTTCTGCTGATTTGAGTCAGACTTTGTTCCCGTACATCTGTTGCGTGGATGGATCTCTCCTCATTGCCCCACATTTAGAGACAAGGTCAATTTTCACCCACTCTGTCTTGATCTTTTTCTTAGCTAAAAGCTCTGCAAATTACAGTCGCACCATGGAGCTTGGATCAGGCAGAACAGTGACTTGTGGGCTTTGTCCTACAAATTGCTTGTTCTGCCACAGCTGTAATTTTCCTGAAAATAGGACAAGAGAGCCTTCAAAGTCTGTATTTTAATTTGCTTTCTGAAGACAACGGAAAGGCTTGTCACAAGGCAGCTTTCGTGAAGAGGCTGGACTGCACTTTTTCAGTGTATAAATAGCATTGAACTAAATGTGGGGAGAGAGTTGGACTAGCTCTTCACCAGGGACCCCAATACTGTTGCCGGGGCTTGCACGTCCACTGTGTTTCACATTGGGGATGTGAAGGATGTGACCTGCCGCAGCATTGTCTGCCGGAGTCTGCAGATTGCTTGTAACAACAGTTCTACAATGTGTGAATTATTCCTGTTCATTTCAATCCAATATTAACTCTGAATGCTAATGATGACACTTAAGATGTCAACATTAACCATTTCTCTGCTGTCGTATAGTGGGGATCTGCAGAGAAGGTTTCATTAAGAAAATGTTCTTTGAATGCATTTTCTTGTCAGATCCATCCTAACCCCCACCCGCGCGCTCCCCCATCTCTCGTGGGTTAGAGTTGTGGTGCTCTGAGAAGCTAACTGTGCCGTTCTGAATGATTCTGTGGATCATATAGCAGGACGTATGATTCCTGCAGCGTTTTTGCAGAGGCAGTGCATTTGGATAGCAGTAGTTACGGGATGAAACCATACCACCTGGGAGGATGCACGAAGATTATCTGTAAAAGTGTGCAACCTTGACCAGCCCCTGGGATTATAAGTGCTGATTCCTTTGGGACCTTCACGACTACTATGAAAGGATGTTAGCACATATGGGAACCTCTATCCGAATTCTGTATAATGTATGCATGGTGCTCACTGTTTAAACCCTATTTCAAAATGTAAAGAAAGTGAATTGACTCTTTTTAGCTCCTTTATAGTAGTTCTCGAACTTTTGCATCAGTGACCCCTTTCACTTAGCAAGCCTCTCAGTGCGACTCCCCCTTAAATATATTAAAAAGTGTTTTTAATTTAGAACACCATTATAAATGCTGGAAGCAAAGCAGGTTCTGGGATGGGGGCTGACCCCCCCCAGGTAATAAGCTTGTGACCTCCTGAGGGGTCCCGACCCCCAGTTTGAGAACCCTTGCTCTTGTATGAGGTGCTGCATAAGCAGCCGAGGAGTTGAAAGTCCTGCATGCATAGACCGATTGTGATGGTCTCTTTCTGCTGTGTGGATGCTCTAGACAAACTGGGACCACTCACTAATGCCTTATAATTCAGTGAGCAGCTGTCAAATGGCAGACTTAAATTAAAAGGTTCTTGGATCCCATTTGCTTGTGTCAGCCCCTAATGCAGTTTACCTTGTTTGCATTGTTAATTTCTCATGAATGCTTCATCTCATTCCATGTTCTCTTCTGAAAGTTCACTCCTTCCTGCCAAGGGCTGTCAACATTTCCCTGATTGCTGATAGCTGAATTGTTGTTTCTACAGCTATGCAATGCCCACTAAAACCATGGAGGTAATGCTTGTGCAGGAGCAAGGGTCCAGGCTGTATCTAGATGCTGTTCTTACAGCCCACCAGCGAGTTATACAGGTATGAAATTTTGTTTGCATATAATGACTCTCTGCTCTTGCATAGCACTTTACATCTGAGGATCTCAAAGCACCGAACTAACTCTCTAACCACTTGTGTGTGGGAATTGAGGCACAAAGAAGTTAATTAACTAAAAGTCACACCAAGAGCTACTTGCAGAGTGGAGAGCCTAGAAATCTTGTCTCCCGTCTCTAATGATTAGAGGTACTCTCTCTTTTACACTGAATGGTAGATGATACAGATGGAAAAGCCATAATGAGATATTTCCCAAACTCCTCTTCGCTGGCTCCCATCACTCTGAAGTGATTCATAATCATTTTTTAAAGCTCATTGGTTTTATTGGCCCTTAGCAGTTTTTAAACTAGAATCTGTTTCCTCAGTGATGCTTTCCCCCTCGTCTTATAGCTACGTACACTCAGTCTTGTGATTAAACCTGTTCTGGGTTAAACTTTCAGGGCTTTAAAAGGTAGACCTTTTCCATGGCACAGAGCTAAGGCTGAGAACTTTCAGAGTTGACACTGGTGTCCCAAGTTTTCCATGGCAGCTTCTGTGGTAGGGATCCAGACAATTTAACCTGAATTAAAAAAAATATGCTGTGCATGAATGTGTCTCCATACCTACAGTGCATGCACACACCGGCACCTACATCTGTATGTCAATCTTTCTGCTTCTCAGGTAAAGAAGTTAAGTGGCATAGGAAAGGGACAGCAGATGAATTTTCAACTGAGTCAGAAAAACAGTGAGATGGAGAGATGTAAAATACATGCTCCAGACAGCAGCAGCTCAGAGGTTCTCGCACAGACAGTGGGGATACTGTGGGCAGGGATAGGGGGTGGTTCATCTCAAAACTGGCATGTTGGGATACAGTGTGTATGGAAGATGCCCAGCAAACTAAAGTTATGTACATTGGCCTGGAGCGTAAGGGTCTTGTTTGAGCTCTGCCTTGGGCTTGCATTGAAATCGACTCCTTTACTGTGTTGTTAATGTAACAGGTCTGCTTGGTGTTTAGCTTTTCTCCTGCAGCATTTCATTTCTTCTTTCAGATCAGCGGTCTGAGTTCAACGTTTGCTCCTATACTCTTGGAGGTTATTCAGAGTAACCAGCCCGAAGGGGTCCATCTGTCAGTGAAAGAGGTACCTTTACGTTTACTGACGTGTTCACGTTTAGAAAGTGTTTACTATGCATGTGGTGAAATCTGCCTCACAACAGCACAGAACAAGGTCTTGATCCTGAGACGACCCACCTCTCCCATTGACTTGGGGGTGCCCAACACGCCTCAGACTCAGGCCCCCACTTGGTCAGTTGACCTATGTGAGACTCTCGCTGCTGCTCATTGGTCAGTGCCTTGGATAGCATTTGGACTTCCGTATCCTGTGACGTGCCTCCCTTGCCACCAACACCTTTCCAACTAACTCCCCTTACCGCTCCCAGGAGGAGAGTGGATGGTGAATGGCTTTGCACCTAGAGAAAATGGTTCAAAGTAGGATACTTTCCTTTCAGTACTATGTAGAACTTACACTGCACCTTTCATCCAAGGATCACAAAGCCCTTTCTGGAGCAGGGAAGTACTGTCTCTCTTTTACAGGTGGAAGAAACAGATTGATGATTGACTTGCACAAGTTTAAAGAGCTGAGTCAGTGGCAGACTAGGAATGGAACCAGAAGCCAAGTGCCCTCCTGTAACTATTCGATCACACTTCCTCCCAGGAAGGGG
The DNA here is from genome assembly GCA_007922305.1 of Dermatemys mawii. Taxonomy (NCBI): domain Eukaryota; kingdom Metazoa; phylum Chordata; order Testudines; family Dermatemydidae; genus Dermatemys; species Dermatemys mawii. Next base: position 4,259,850 of record ML677344.1, on the reverse strand, counting down.
GCTTGTTTGCGGCCTGCAGAAGCTCCTTCTTATATTCTGTTTCACTAGAGCATTGAAGTGGGCCAGAGATCACGCTCCTTAGCTGGGCTCTGGGTAGAAAGAACCTTTGCTGCCCTGTATGGTGAGGAAAATTTAAGCCCTCAAGCCGCCATACATTGTATGTCCGTGTATTACAAAAGCAAATCAAATCTGGGAGGCTCTGTTTATTCAAGGTAGTTTTTGTGGACCAAAAAATATGCAATGTCAGTGATGCTCTCTCCATCCATGGACTACATTAGCCTTTGATAACCCACAAGGGAGGTGTGGCGCTCCACATTGGCCCAAGGGCCGCATCACTGTTGTAAAGGTACTGAGAATTAGAGCCCCTTAATTCTATTCCTGGTTCTGCCATTGATTCACTATGTCCTTGGGTGAGTCTCTTAATCTCTCTCTGCCTTCATATCCCCATCTGTAAAAAGTGATTCTGAGCCTTCCTTATGGGTTGATGTAAGTGCCTGATTTGTTAATGGATGAAAAGTACTTTGGAATCTTGGGATGAAAGATACTAGAGATTAGTTCAAAATAGGACTGTCGATTAAATGCATTTAATTCCCGTGATTAACTCAAAAAGTGAATTATGATTAATCAGTTTTATTCCACTGCTAAACAATAGAATATCAATTGAAATTTATTAAATATTTTAGATGTTTTTCTATATTTTCAAATATATTGATTTCAGTTACAACATAGAATACAAAGTGTACAGTGCTCACTTATATTGTTTTGGTTACAAATATTTGCTCTGTAAAAGTGATAAAAGAAATAGTATTCTTCAATTCACTTCATACAAATACCATAGTGTAATCTCTTTATCATGAAAGTGCAACTTACAAATGTAGATTTTTTTGGTTACATAACTGCAACTCAAAACCAAAACAATGTAAAACTTTAGAGCCTACGAGTCCACTCAGTCCTACTTCTTATTCAGCCAATCGCTCAGACAAACAAGTTTATTTACATTTACGGGAGATAATGCTGACTGCTTCTTATTTACAGTATCACCTGAAAGTGAGAATAGGAGTTTGCATGGCACTTTTGTAGCAGGCATTATAAGGTATTTACATGCCAGATGTGCCCCTTCATGCTTCAATCGCCATTCCAGAGGACGTGCTTCCACACTGATGATGCTTGTTAATAAAACCATGCATTAATGAAATTTATGAATTGTATGTCTCCTGCTCTGTGTTACCCACATTCTGACATATATTTCATGTTATGGCAGTCTGAGATGATGACCCAGCACATGTTGTTCATTTCAAGAACACTTTCACTGCAGATTTGACAAAAGGCAAAAAAGACATCAATGTGAGAGTTCTAAAGATAGCTACAGCACTTGACCTAAGGCTTAAGAATCTTAAGTACCCTCCCAAAGTCTGAGAGGGATGAGGTGTTGAACATGCTTTCAGAAGTCTTAAAAGAGCAACATACCGATGCAGAAACTACACAAACTGAACCACCAAAAAATCAACCTTCTGCTGGTGACATCTGACTCAGATGATGAAAATGAACATGCATCGGACCTCACTGCTTTGGATTGTTGTTGAGCAGAATCTGTCATCAGCATGGACGCATGTCTTCTGGAATTGTGGTTGACACATGAAGGGACTTATGAATCTTTAGTGCATCTGACATGTAAATATCTTGTGACGCCAGCTACAACAGTGCCATGCGAATGCCTGTTTTCTCTTTCGGGTGATGTAAACAAAAAGCGAGCAGCATTACCTCCCATAAATATAAACTTGTTTTCTGAGCAATTGGCTGAACAAGAAGTAGGACTGAGGGGACTTGTATGTGCCAAAGCTTTATCTTGTTTTGGTTTTGAGTGAAGTTATTTTTGTACATAATTCTACATCTGTAAGTTCAACTTTCATGATAAAGAGATTGCACTCCAGTATTTGTTTGAGGTGAATTGAAAAATACTATTTTATTTTGTTTTTACAGTGCAAATATTTGTAATAAAAAATATACAGTGAGCACGGTACACTTTGTATTCTGTGTTCTAATTGAAATCAATATATTTGAAAATGTCAAAATCATCCAAAAATATTTTAATAAATGGTATTCTATTAAGTGTGATTAATCATGCAATTAATTTTTTTAATTGCTTGACAGTCCTCATTCAAAATATTTTAGAAGTTAAAACGTACTGAGTTCCTGAGCTACAATAGCGCTGCATGTTGAGCTCTGTTTTCATGGAAGATCGGTCCATCAGTGGGTGTTAGCCAGGATGGGCAGGGATGGTGTCCCTAGCCTCTGATTGCCAGAAGCTGGGTGATGGTATGAATCACTTGATTACCTGTTCTGTTCATTGCCTCTGGGGAACCTGGTATTGGCCACTGTCAGAAGACAGGATACTGGGCTAGATGGACCTTTGGTATGGCCGTTCTTATGTTCTTATGAAAATGTTCCAGCACTGCTGGGTTCAGTAGAATTGTGAACACTTACTTACTGCCAAGCTCTTGGTATGATACAGAACATTGGCACGGCCGATATCGGGAGATAATTATCTTGCTGTTACTTTGGAACATGATCAAGTCTAATTCCTGTTTCTCCGTTTTCTCCTCCCCACAGCATACAGAGGCAGACTTCAAGGTTCGATTGAAGGCTCGACCGGAACTTGAAGAACTGATGGCGCAAGTGAGCAAGCCAGGGTCCAGCTAAAACGATCCAATCCATTTCAGAGCCAGAGCTTCCCTTAATTGGCTCCTGGTAGCCTTCAAAGGCAATGCTTAATGCGATCTTATTGCTCTGTTTCTTGCTTGTGAGACGTTTCTTCTGCTCTGCTAAGGAGCTTATTTTAATGAAGTCAAATGAACCCATTGTGATCTGAGCAACTGGTGCTTTTTCTTAGAGAGATTTGCAGCCGTGTGGTGATGAAAAGGCTGGATCGCATGTCTGATTCCTTCACCCTTGTTCCTGTTTGTTCTGCCATGGGTGCCTTTTCCACACATTGGTTTAGAAATAGTGTGTCCAATCCTGCAGTCTTTTCTCAGACAAAATTCCCACAGCAGTCTAGAATTTCAGGCTTGTGCCCGAAGGTCCTGCTCTAGTGCTTGCTGGAGGAATTAGGACTCTTTCCATAGCTTGCTGCGGGAGCTGAGTCGGGTCCAGAGAGAGGGAGGATAGACAGAGCTAAGGTGGAAGGCAGTGATGGACCTCGGTTGTTACCAACTGCCCTCAGTGTGGAGGAGGTATCTGTCTATTCTCAGTGATCCAGGGAAAGGTGAATGTCATATCAGGTGGCAGGGGAAAATCCCGTCCAAATTTCAGATGTGATGCTCAATCTAATCCTGTTCCTGAAACACTGTAGGTGAACATTTGATCCAGAATATACCCCCAATGCTACTGATTTTAAAGCAGTTTACTAGTTGATTTCCTACAGCGAAGGCTATAATAATTCTTTGCACTTGTGTAGCCTCTTTCATGGGAGGGTCTCAAAGCATTTTGCTAACCTGCATGGAGCCTCAACATCCCTGTGAGGGGTGGAAAGTACTGACCACAAACCAGAGATCCTGATTCACGAGTGGCTGAACAATCACGAGATGAGTCAGCAACAGAAATTGACCTCGGCAAAGGCCAATAACAGTGAAGGTTGTATCACTGTCAACCAGTCAGATTACATAGACTAATTACTCCTTGACTGGGCTTGTATCTGACTCTTATTCTCCATCTCAGGTGAAGAATAATTTTTTCCTGGATCTGCCCTTGATAACGGGCATATATGATTTTTTGGTAGTTTCCAAAAACATTCAGAACCTATATAACAATACATAGCTGGGGCCGGGTTGTCCACTGCCTTGGAGCTTTGTAGACACTTTCACTTGTGCAAAGTCAGAGTAAAAGTAGGGGTGAGAGTGGAGAATTCTAACTGGTAACATTTTACACACAGGCTGCACATGTGTTACAGACTACGTAAGTGACAAAAGCATTTGCCCATCGACTTCCTGTTTCAGTGGTTAGCAAAGTACAGATCCAGTTGTGTAAAAATGGTGTAAATATTAGCAGAATGTAATTCCCTTATTACAGTGGAGTTATTTCATATTTACACTGGTATAAAAGAGAGGAGGATCAGGTCCCTGTTGATCTTGGAGGTAAACATTGATACTCCTCTTAACCAGCATAAGAAATAGAACTGGGCTTGGCAGTTGTTACCAAGGCCATTTTTTAGGGTCCCTGCTGGTTGTCCTTTTGACTTGAATTGTAAATGTGATGTAATAGCCACAAAAAGGTTGACCGTAGAAAAACCTCCTCAGTGTACAATCCACCAATGAGAGTTGATTCGGATATAACGCTTTGTGCTGTTTCATTGGCTCTATGTGTTGTCACCTGACAACCTCCTGAGGTGTTCGGGAGATGATGGAGTGAGTCTGGGAGGATAGCTCAGAACTTTGTGTCTCGCTGTGGAGTTCTGTGAAGCTCTTCATTAAATCCAAGTTGTTTTTCTGATTTTACCTGCAGATTTTTAGGCCGAGGTTTTCACAATCAGATGCCTAGAGTCTGGCTCCTGTGTTCTTATTTAGGCACCTTGATATGTGGCCAGATTTTCAAAAGTGCTGAGCAGCCAGTAATGCCAATTAATTGGAGTGGAAGTTGCATGAGCGCTCAACGTTTTTAGTACATCTACACGGCAGTTGTATCCCAGCCTGGAGAGACAGACTCACGCTACCGCCACTGGAATGAGCATACTAAACACAGCAGTGCGGCTGTTGTGGCACAGGCAGAGGCTCAGACCCAGGGAGTCAGGTGGCCTTGGCAGCTAGCCCCAGCTATTGCCTGCGCCGCAATGTGCACACTGCTGTTTTTAGCACGCTAGCTGAAACCTGCTTCCAGCTGCAGTGCAGACACACCCTCCGAAAAATCAGGCCACGTAGTTAGGTTCTTCAGTCCTTATTTAGGTACCTGTTTTTGAACATCTTGACTTAAAACCCACTAGAAAAGTGGGGGATTTATCTTTGTGTATTTGTCTGGGCCTCGCACCAGCAGATTGCTTTCCCGATGCCCTCAGTGACTAAAGATACAGCAGCCAACGTGCTAGTTGTGTCCAAAAAGCCCTAACGTCTGCATTATACAAAAGCTATTACAGGTGGTTGGAGTCTCACAGCTCTGTACTCACCCAGGAATACTGAAGAGCTATGACAAGCTGCCAGTATCCTAACAAGGGGGTCCCACAAATGTTTTCTTCCTTGGCCTGTGAGAGAGCCTGTATCTCCTCTGTGCATGTATTTGCAGAGGGGATGAAAAACAAGAGACTCCATTCATCTGTTCTATTTAACCAATTTCCTCCCTCCCCACAACCATAACAGTAAAGGGAGATGGATAGCACCTCTTGGAAAATGCATTTCTGTTAAGTCCCAGATGCTGGATCTGTTCCTAGTTTGGGCCTGAGGAATACAGAGGGCATTGGTCCTACAGCAGAGCATTCGGCTTGTGTGATTTTTGACACACATTTTTGGTTGAACTGACAGTGGCATTGACTATCCTTCCTTATTCCGCATTAACTTGGTTTTTCTAGCTCTGTCACTGAGTCTCCATATTCTCCCAGGTGCACATTTGCTTTTGAATATGGGCTGACCTGGAGCTGGGACCATCCCATCTGCTGCCTAATTACCCCACTTTTAGTTCTATTAGGAGAAAAGCCAATATCCCAGTTTTAAAATCCGAGTGCTGCTTTGATGGGGGAAGGATCTGAGCACTATATTAGATGTAGATTAAATAGAGAGGATAGAGTTTCCCCACCTGAGAAGGTTGGTGCTGGTGAGGTGAGGAAAGAGGTGCTGTTTGCTTCCTTGAATCCATATCTTTCAGGACTGCGCCCTACCTGGGGATCCACACAATGGCATTTTAGGGGTTAGTGGAGTAATAGGGATAAATTCTGGCTCTGATGAAAGTAACAGAAAAACTCCTCTTGACTTCATCAGGGCCAAGATTTCACCCATAATGGTTTAGAACTGGGTCATAACCTGTTGTGTGTGGGGCTGGACTATCATGCTTCATTCCTAATGATACCGCTGTTTTTCACCAGTCTGCAACTGGTCCCCACCATTCTGCTGTGTTGGAGCCAACCTGGGCTGGAAACATCTTGTCTTGTTGCAAATGACCCCCATTCTCCAGCACTTATTTTATAAAGAAAGTCAGTCCCCTCTGTTTTAAAATCCAAGTCCTGGTTTAATCAGTTTAGGAGCATAGCAGTAGATTTAGCAAGGAGGTGACACGCTCAGGGATGAATGAAGCTGGGCCAAGTAGTAGCGCCCATATACCCAGCACCCATATAGCTACCACGCTGTGCCCCACCAGGGTGATCTATACAAAGATTGGCAGAGGAATGGAGTAAGCGTTCAGATCTGGACCCCAACATTCTACCTTCTGTCCTCATTAGCCGGCTTTTTCACACATTTGTGACTGGGGCCCTGTATGCTGATTAGCGGGCTGGATGCAAGGGGAGTCAGAAGTTACAGGGTGTATGATCAATGCAGAAGACCACCAGGAAGCTACCCAACAGAAAGAAAGCAGCAGCAATACATCCAGCAGCAACATGACAAGGCAATGGTACCTGAGTTTGAAGGCCAGCATATTTATGAGGCTGTAGTGGGCTGGTGGTAAAGGCCCTGTTCCTGCACAGGCTCTGTGTGCTAGTGACCTCTGGTTTGTTTAGAAGAGCCAGACATGCCAATTCACAAACTGATCACCACAGGTAGGGCTGATGGGGTGTGTGGTGAGAGGGTAAACTGAGGCCAGTGGTCGATGGGGTTGGGGGGCTGAACTGCTGAGGTGGGGATGATGGAGGCTGGGAGGCTGAACTGAGGGAAGTTGGGTGGGGAAAACTAGGCGGGTTGGGGTACAGGGTTAATCACTGGGCAGGAGACAGGCAGACGTGAGGGTGAGAGCTCCTACAGCAGGGGCCAGCAATCACCTTATACAGTACCTGGGGACAAGTGGGCACTGCTATTGTCACATGCACGCACCTTCAAACATCAAGAGACTGACCTAAAAACAATCAAATCTTTTTAAAAAAGAAAGTCTTGATATTTGGGCCAATCTGATGATTTTGGGGGGTCTGACTCATGATTTGTGATCTTTTGAAGTTGGCAATTCTGAAAAGATAGAGCAGATGGCATGGAGTGTGGCAGGAAGAGTACAAGCTGCAGGACAAAAGTGTTTGGAGGAGGCACTAGGCAGCCCATTTGTATGGTTTTAAGCTGGGACAGTTCTGCTTTTCTAAGGTGTGCCCCCTCTCCCAGATGTGGTTTTTCTGGCGTTGGATGGGGGACACCCTGCTGAATAATGCACCACTCCAGACTCCACCCTTCCTGGCATGACCTCACCGCTCTTCAAAATGAAGTCTTTCAGGCGGTGCAGGTCATGCCAGCAGGAGTGAGTTCATGCAGGTGAGGGCAGGGCAGCCCACCTCGGTAGGCCCACACCATTCTCAGGAGCACTGCAATGTCCAGTAGTCTGGGGATGCCTAAGCAGACATCCTTCCTAGGAAGCTGTAGGAAGTCAGTCTGCACGTGCATGGCTGCAATAGCTTCGTAAATAGTTGCTGTAATAAAGAGCCAATTTAGTTTAACAAGCATGGAGCCCTCCCCTGTTATTACCTAGCACGGGGCACATAAAGCAAGTAGCACCATGGTTCCTCCTCCCCCTCCCGCTGACTGCTGGATGCATGGGGCACTCCTGGCTCCATCTCTGCTGGGGCTGTGGGAGGGGGCACACTGCAGCTCCTAAGGGCTCTTCCTGCTGCGGCATACACTCCCCCCGCCATTGCTCCAGTGTGGCTGGGTCTGCAGGCTTCTCCCAGGCTCTGTTGCTGCAGCTCGGTTCCTTCCCACCGCCCTCAGGGCTCCGAGCCCATTCCTGCCCCACAGCGACTGCCATTGTCAGTACAAACCAGCTACAGCCATGGAGCTTTTGAGTCTGTGTCACTACACAGTAGCAGCAGCAGAGGGCAGTGCTGGCACAGGAGTAGGACAGCCAGTGACATCTCAAGCAGGGGTGAAAATAAAATGTTTGATTTACCGGTGTGGGGGGAGGGCGCAGCTTCTCCTGGAAGGGGCGGGGCCTCTGACAGAAGGGGCGGGGCCAGGGAATCAGGAGTCCCTGTCAGCTGTTCATTTTGCCCCTCTCCCATGTCAGCGGCTGGGGAAGCAAAAGGGACAGGGACCTTAAAGTGCTGCTGCGG
>ML677344.1:4199210-4251232 GCA_007922305.1 Dermatemys mawii | reverse complement strand
GCGCTTTAAGCCCGGTCCTTTAAAGCGCTGCCGCAGCAGCACTTTAAAGTAAGGTGGTAGGGGCCGGACAGGCTTTTCGTGGGTACAGCGTGCCAGCCCGTACCGCCTTCCTTTCACCTCTGACCTCAAGGTGCAAAGAGGGCCAGATCAGCAATTCTCACTGGCCACTACTGTATGGGCCTTGTGAGGGATGGAGCCTCCAGGGGAGAATTAGGGAGCCTGAGCCCCCACCATCATGTAAGGGGCTGAGAAGGTGCCCAGTGCCCTAGCCCTACTCCTCCCCAGGAACAGGAGAGCTCTGCCCGGTAGCCCAGCCTGGATGGAAAAAGGTGAGAGGCATTTAAACCCTCTTGGCCAGGCTCTTCCGCCAGCAGCGTGGTTAGGGACAGCTGCTTCCTTCAATTTCCTCCATTCCCACTTCCCAGGAGTGGCAGGGCCAGGGCAGCCACGGAGGGAACCTGCCTGAGCCTGTTGTCACCCCGAAGCTGCTCAAGGTAAGCAGCAGGCAAACTTTCTGGCCCAACGGCCACATCTGAATGGGGAAATTGCATTCAGGGCCATGAATGTAGGGCAGGGGGTTGGGGTGAGTGAGGGAGTGTGGAGTGTGTGAGGGAGAAACGCTTTGGACCTGTCAGCCTGAAGGTGTGGTGCAAATATAACATCCCAGCCATTTCCCATACAGCAGGGCCACCCAAAGAACTCTTGATTTCTTACATAAGGTGCGTGCCCTGAACTGAGAATGTGCCAGTGGTTGCCCTGGGTACAACATTAGATCATCTGCAGCGCCTATATTACAGCGATGGGCACTAGAGAACATGAGACAGAACAGGAATGATAGGATGGCCCAAAGTAGGAACAATAAATCCATTTATTTTTTCATCTGAAAATGTCAAATAAATTTTTACCTGATATTTCCACTGTAAAAAATATAGTCAATGACACATCGTCAGCAAAGCCACCCCCATCCTGATTTCTGTGATCAGTCCCCTTAATGCACATGCCAGGTCCCAGGAGGGAGTAGATTTTATCCCTTTGATTCAGTAGGATATTCCTCAGGAGTTACATTTTCCATGCTCTCGTGGAGTTACTCTTGGATCCCTTGAGCTTCATGCTTGCGTCTTTTCTATCAGCTCTTGGCCTGGGCTAACTTTTGCCTTTTCTGCAGTTCCTCCATTCGTTGCTTCTGATGTTCCTTCATGCAGTCCTTGAAGGCCTGTACCTGCTGCTGACACTTCCTCCAGTCCTGGTGTTCGGCCATGCACTCCTGCACTGCGTAATGGAAAGTAGCACAGCCAGTGCGCACGATCATTTGATCCAAGGGATCCTCCTCGTCTTCTGACTTCTGGCTCCAGTTGTGACCTTGAGGGCTGGGACCAGACATCTTGTTGGATCTAAGGAGTGTGGGATCAGAGGGGAGTAGCAGAAGGGGAAGAAAATGTCATCAGAAAACTGCCACAAAATCTCAGTCATAGGGCCTGTGCCACTGGGGAGTCATAAATAAGACATGGTGGGGTGGGAGGGGAGAAGGGCCAGCGGGGATACTGTACTCCCAGCTTCACTCTGCATAGCCATGTTCCCCGCATTCCCTACTGCTGCCCCCACCTTGGTGGGACCTCCCATACGCCTTGTGAATATTTTGCCCTTCTGCAGCATCTTCCGAGGAACTCAAAGAATTTTACAGACATTAAAGTTTCACAATGATCCTGCCGGGTGTCATTCTAACCACCCTCGGGGAAACTGAGGCACTGAGCAATAAAGAGCACAGCGCCCCCCTGACCCCTCCACCCCCGGGACCCGGCACCAAGAGCCCCTCCCAACATATCCTCCCCCCCCCTCCCCGCCGGCACTGAGGACTCCCCCTGCACCGCTCCCCTCCCCCGGGAGCGGCACCGAGGGGGGCCCCGCTTCCCCTGCGCCAGCCCTGAGCGACACCCGCCGCTACAGTCTCTCCCTCCCACCCCCGAGGCTGCGGGACGCGCCCGGGCTGGGTCACGACACGCACGGGGCGGGGGGTTGCGGGCAGTCGCCCCTGACCTGAACCCAGCGACAATTTCAGCGCCAGGCACCTTCTCCCCTGCCGCCGCCTCGCGGCCCCTTTAAGGATTCGGCGGGGGAGGGGGGGGCAGCGGCGCGTTCCTATTGGGTGAGCCTTCCCCCCAGTGCTTCCGGGTTAGGGGGTTGTATTTCCGGTGTAGAAGGAAGATGGCAACTATGCGGATCCAGAGTGACTGGAACCAGGTGCTGAGGTGGGAGCCGGCCCATCCCCCCCGCTCTGCCCCCGGGATCGACACCTTCTGTCTTGGGGGGGGGGGGGGTCCGGTTCCCCCCCTTCGTGTGCCCCCCCCCCCCCCGTGCTTTCTGGCTGCCCCCTCCCCGGTCACTAACAGGCATTTGTGCTTCTTTGCAGGAGGAACGAAGGCGAAGCGTGGCTGAGCTGCAGGAGCCCAGGTGGGTGGCGACTCCCCCGCTTCCTGAATCACCCCCCTGCCACTGGAAGAGACTTTGTGGTACTGAGCTGCGTGATGCTCTTAAACATGAGGCATCATACATGGAGCTGGGGCGGGGGGCATAGAGGGGTGTGATTTCTCTCTGTGAACACTTTACCTGTTTTGGAAAAAAGGAATGTGGGGGTGGTGAGAAATCTCTATCCTGGAATGACACCCCCACCAAGCACTGTTCAGCCAGATTTCACCTCTTGCTCTGCCCTTTGATTTGTATTCCTGGAGAGTGGCCCCCAAAAGGAAGACCCTATACACATACAGAGTCATGTCCTGATCCAGTAAACTCAGGGCTGGGTGTCTGCATGCACACATGAAGCCCTCCTGCTCTCCTTCAAGGGATTTGGAGCTGGGGCGAACGACAGCATGTTTCTGCTGCGCTCTCAAGAATAAATCTTAGGGAAAAGCCCTGTTATATCTGAGTTTGCAGCCATAGTGTAGTCCTTTTGGTTCGTTCAAGGTACAAACTTACAATTGGCCGGTTCAGTCTGTAGTCTAGGTGTGTACCTGGATTTCTCTTCACTGCTTACCTCTCGCATAGTGGCATCCACAAGTAACACTATCTAGTGGACAATAACATGGTCTCCATTATACATGCCTTTGTCCTCTCTTATCTGGTCAACAGCAGTGCAATATACCTGGACATGAAGCCATCAACCCTTAGAAAATGTCAGGTAGTACAGAAGGCTTCAGGACACTTCCTCATCAACACGGGCCACTGCAAGCCCATTGCATCGGTCCTCTGCTTTTTACGTTTTCTGTCTGTAGAATATGGGATCAAGTACAAGATCTTGGTCTGTATCTTCAAGGTCTGGGCCTCGTTTATTTAAAAGCCTGAAGTTCAGGGATGAAGAGAGTAGTCAACAATTCTGCTTTTCTGACACAATGGAATTTTCTACCATAAGAGTGAAGCTCATCTGTGTACGGGACTGTGCTTTTTCAGCGGCTGGTCTCAGATTGTGGAATAAACTCCCCCAGGAACTAAGGACCATGACAAACTTTGCTACCTTCTATTTCAAGTGCAGTGCATGCTGCTTTGATCTGCTATCTATAACATAAACACATAGCAGCATGTATGTTTTATAAGTAAAAAGCCCTAATAAACCACAGCCCCATACTGCACATGCTTCTCTTCCTGGTGAAAGGAAGTGAGAGAGAATGAACCACATGTAACAGGTGTTAGTTATGTCACTTAATGCATTCTGGAGAGTGCTCAGCTATGAAGGTGATGAGGAGGATAATATAAGAACTACTTTAGAATAAGATCCTTAAGAACGTTTCTCTCTCCCACCTCATGTTCATATTGCTCTTTCACAAGCACCCTCCAATTTGTAAATATCATAGTATCATACCCAGAACTGATCATGGTGTTCCAGATGTGCTCACATTGACTCTTTATAGAGAACAGCTGTTGCCTTCATGATGTGATACGATGCTGCTTTGTATGCAGCCTGAACTCATAGCTGCCTTCTTGTTGCCACATCTGTCTTATTTGCTATCAGGCTTCCCTCTTGCATCTTTGAGCATTATCTGTTTAGTGTGTTTCCAGTTTTCCAAGTAGAATCCTGTTTTATTTTTTGCTTGTGTCTAGGCCCTTTTTGTTAGGTCAGTGTTTACTCTTTTGTTCGGCTCCTGCTAGTTTAATGTAATCTGTAAACTTCAAACCATATGATATGGTTCCTGTTAAAGCTAAAGTGAATTAGTTTTTCAAGTAAGTGTTCCTGACATACTATCAACTGCTCTAGGTAAATTAAAAGAATGCGGTAGATATATTTACATCTACTAACTTTGTGATTCAGAAAAGCGTTTAAGATTGTCTGGTCAGATTTATTCTTTACTAACTTGTCAGACCATTGAGTTAAGCAAAAGCTCCCACTCTTACCCTCCTTGTTGCCTGTTATGATCCATAAATCCCAACTCTTCCTCTCTGCCTGATAGGGCATATCAATCATGTTCATGAATTTTCTTTCAGATATATTCAGTGCCTTTATCTAAACTGAATCTCACTTAGTGATTGAATGTTTAATTTAAAAAAAAAACAAAACTCATAAAGGAAAATTAGATTTTGGATCTGTATAGGATGCCTGTGTGTCACTGAAATTACTGAAGGCTGAAAATAAATACAAGGGTATGTTTACAAGTGAAATGTGTAAAATGCTAAATCATCATTTTCTCTGATCTTTAATATGTCTTTGTACTGCAGGGAAATCTACTTTGTATGGCAGCCTGACATGCCAGGGAGTAGGCTCAGATGGGATTCCAGAGATCTCAGCCTCTGAAGGATTTGTTGTAAATGAAATAACCAAGGTACTCTTATTTCAGTGTATTTGTATGTTTGAAGGGTCAGCAAGTAGCTACTACTCAAAAATAAAATGTTAGTCATTCACTAGTGTGATGCGAGCAATACAGGGTGCTCTTCCATGTACTGCCTTATGACCTGAACCTTAGCATAGAAAGTGCTTAACAATTTGTCCTGATTAGACATGGTAACTGCACCCGTTGAATTTAGTTGCACGTGGTGGGTTTTGGACCAATATCTTTTAGACATGAAAAGAGGCCATCAAACTTTTTTCATTTAAAATCTTTAATCTTAGAATAGGACCTTAAAAGTGAAAGGCCAAGTACTTTGTCCACTGAGGTATACTGGCACTTAGCTACTGCTATGATGAATGCTCTCTTAATATGCTGAACTTTGATGGCGTGTGACCAGGCTGTGGATTATATATTTTTTGCAGCTTGATGGATCTTGATCTCTGGGTGTGCTTGTTGCTGTCCTCCAGTAAGATTAATCTGTATTTGAAGCATGCATGGAAAGAAAACCATTTGATGAAAATGCATCTTCATGCTTTAGTAAGAGTCATTCTTCAGGTTTTCCTACAGACTGAAGTCATGTGCACTTTATGCACAAATTATGAGTGTCCTTAAATCAGAGTCTTTTGTATCTTCATATGTCGGCAATTGCTTTGCAAAACCACCTACATGGCTTTATCTGCAATTTTACTGTAAATGTGGATTGGCTAGATACATAACTGCATAAAAACAAAATCTGGAGGCTTTCACTGATCCAGATCCAATGTCCAATATTGAGAGGTGCTAGCTGAGGATACTCAACACCTTTCATGATCAAGTTTCTAAATGTTCTAGGTTTGCTAATCAAGAAATATTTTTTTCATCCAGTTCCACAGATTAAGCCAGGAATCTGAAAATCCAGATGTGGTTTTTCTGCTTTTTATGTCAATGACAAAAATCCTCCAACTGGAAGTCAGCTTATGTTTCTGGTTCATAAAGCAGAAAAAAAAGTCATAATGGTTGCCAGACTGGGTCGGGCCAGTTGTCCATCTAGCCCCGTATTTTTTCTCCAACAGTAGTCAGTATTGACTGTTTCAGAGGAAGGTGCAAGAAACCCTGCAGTAGGCAGTGATGAGGTAAACTGATCACGTCAGGTGTGTTCTATAACTGACTGGCCTCTGCAATACTACAGTAAAGGGAACAAAAACGTTTTTGAGTCAGTAAAATGAATAGGTAGGAGGTGAAAGGATAGTAAGGATGTATTATTTTTAGGAGATGGTTTTCCATCTGTACATGCATTTACAGTTAGGCCTTACATGTTATAGTTCTGTACAATTAATTCTAACAACATGGTAATATTTTCTCTCTTCTCCCTCCCTCCTTCCTTTAGAAAAGCATACTCGTTTCTTGCCCTCATGAAAATGTTTCCACAAAATTTTTGGCACCATACACAAGCTTTTGCAGAATTCATCAAAAAAGCGTAAGTAATCTTTGCTGAGTGATTAGAGATACATGGAGCTGAAAGCTAATAACATTGTTTGTCTGCAATTGTTGCAGATCAGTTAAGCAAATGGAGTACTAAGTGCCTTTGCATAGAATCTTAGCAACAAACTATTCTAATCAGGTTGGAATTAAGTTAGTATTTCCACTTTCTATCTTTAAACTTTGTCTCTCTAGTTCATTAAAGGGATGGTGTATGAAAAAAATCCAAAGTAAATTCTGCAATCCTTTGGGCAGCTTAAAATAGAGATATCCTTTAGTTACATGGAAGATTAGGGTGCTGTTGCATTTCGCTGCCTTTTGTGTTTTTTGGATCACCTGTAAATCTAATCTAATTGTAGTTAAATTCCATGTAACACCCTCCAAAAAATACATGAACCAGTCACACATGATGCAGAGAGGCACTTGGTTTTCTTGGTAAAAGTCTCTGGAATCCTTGGTCCCTGGAATCCTTCTCAAGATCTAGTTCTACTGTGACAGCTACAAGGAACTAGCCAGCTATAATAAAAAATTAAAAAACAAACTTCCCAGTGATGTAGAACCCTGAGATTTTCATTTTTCCAGTTGTTACATTATTTGAGTTTTGTTGAATATTAATGTACTGTCATCAGGGCAGGGACCGTGTCTTCCTGTACGCTTGTTTGTACAGTGCTTAGCGCAAAGGGGCTCTAATCCTAACAGTGGCTTCTGAGTACAACTACAGTACCTATAATAAATAATAGGAAAGCATTGCTCTTTGACAACTGGATGCTTCACCCCTTTGACAGGAACAGTTCTGTGGATCAGCAGATCGACTGCAATGATTCATGAAGTAATTACACCAGTGGCTCTACATGCATCCTACACAGTGACCATTCTTTCAATAACTGGGCTCCAAAAATATCCCTTTTGACCCACTTTCCCATGGAGGCATCATGGTCTAGTGGCTAAAGGACAAGACTGAATCAGGCAACAAGCATTTTCTTTTTGACTGGGCCGCAGTTCCTGTGTGACCATGGGGAAAGTCACTTCACTTTGGTGCCTTGTTTTGTGTTTCAGTAAAAGGGGAGATGGAGATGCTTTATTTGTTATTCTAGTAGCACTCAGAGACTCCAGGGAGAGCAGGGGCTCAATGTGACAGGTCCCATATAGATCTGGAATGTCTGCATAATACAACTTAATCTGGAAATACTCATTTTAGCTACCTACTCCCTTCTGTCAAGCCCTCTTCCCTCCCAAAAGGGAGACAACACATTTTTTTTTGGTTAGACTAAATGAGAGAGCCAAGACCTTGCTAAACGTATTCTTAACATTTATTAACTAGTGCCTCCTAACACTTGTGAGGCTAATGTCTGTAAAAGGTCTTGAGGTCCTCGAATGAAAGGTGTTTTGTATGTGGAGAGTATTATCAGACCAGAATCGTTCAGTTATGCATGTGAAGTGATTGACTATGATTGCTCAGGTGCTATGCTGAAATCTGCAATGTCCATCTCCATATAGGTGTTATTACTGAATGCTTTGGTTAGCAGGTCTCCTTCAATGCAAAATTCCCTTGCGGGAGTGAGCAAAATAAGCATGTGTTCGCAGGGTCATATAAAATGCTCATACTGTTTGGTGTTGTCTTTCCAAACAGATAATTTGCATTGATATTTCCAGTGGCGGGGGACTTGGCGTATCCACCAGCACCGATGGAACTATGAAAATCTGGCAGGCAGCTAATGGAGAAATAAGAGTAAGAACTTTGGCTCTATCTTTGGGTTCTTATGTTTTTTTTTCTTCTCAAGTTCATAGATTCTAGTGTCCTGGCCCTAGCTTTGACTCATAACTTACGGTGACCGTACACTGAGGACCAGTGTGGTTACGGTGTTGTCCTTTGAGTGAGGCACTAGCGTAAATTTCACTTCTGACGGCAAAGATCTATTAGAGTCTAGCATAATCTCCCAGGGAAGTGGTGCTCAAGGGCCATGGTGATGAGTGGCATTATTAGAACATGGAGGGATAGTTAGAAGTGATGGCATCTTGCTCACTGTCTGCTTCAGGACTTATCCAATTTTCTACAGTGGGATATGTTCCTGGGGGATTTGAGCAGGTCCATGATTTAGGTAGAAACACTGTGCTTTCCTAGTACTGAATAACCTAATTCAGGATGGCATCAGGGTGATAACAGTGGAACTAGCACACAGTTCTTTGTTTTTCCAGAGACTATTGGAAGGCCATGTGTATGATGTGAATTGTTGCAGGTTTTTCCCGTCGGGCCTTGTGGTTCTGAGTGGGGGAATGGATGCCCAGCTAAAGATCTGGTCAGCAGAAGATGCCAGTTGTGTAGTAACGTTTAAAGGTCACAAAGGAGGTACAGAAACTAGCCTTTAAAATGTTTAATCTGCCCGTATAATTACATCACACCGGAGGGTTAAAGTTCAAGCATCAACCTATTGCTTTTTTGTGCTGTGTGTTAATATCTTCTTCAGACTCCAAGCATTTGTATATAAAACAGAGACAAAATCGGCTGCTATTCTAAACACCTGAAGTTGTTCCTGCTGCATTTCAGGTTTTGAATCTGTATAACAGGGAAAAGAAGGGAGAACAGCACAGTAGTCTGCTCAGAGTTGTGAACATGGAGCTAGGGTAGCATTTTATTCCCTCTGTACAGTTGAGTGTTGAACTCCTTGCTGCCCTAAATAGGCTCATATCCCCTGATTATAATCATTACACTGAAGATTCCTTCCATTATAAATGCTTATCCAGCATTAATCAAGACATTTAGATAATAAAGATTGTACCACTGTTGCTTCAGGTGATCTGTTGTTTTTCAAATGTCCAGCAATGTTGTAGGTGCCTCATAAAACAAGTAAAGACACTGTTCATGCCTCAGAGCACTAAGTCTGTGTCGTGCTGAATTTAGGAGAGAGTGATTACCTGGCAAGAGGGCAGGGATAGGAATGGCGTAATAAAACCACCTTCGTCATCCACGGTACCTATGTGGGTGGGAGAAGCTCTCCTGCTGCCATAGTACTGTGCGTACTAGCACTTATGTCAGTGTAACTTATGTCACTCAGAGGGCTGGTTTATTCATGCCTCAGAATGACTTAAGTTAGGCTGACACAAGCTGTAGTGTAGACATAGTCTAAGTGGCATTTATCTGTCCAAATACTTGAGCAAAATGTTAATGCAGTATCTTTCTGGTCTCCTGCAGTGAACCTACTGTAATTTTCACTTGACCTTTTTGGGTATTTTTAAAATGTGCAAAAGGCTTTGCAGATGTATTGCAACAATATTGTAAATTAGCCTGACAAGAAGTGTGCAGAGCTTCAGTGAGAGGAAATCTAGCAGACTTCTGTTGTCTCCAAAACTGACTTCATCCATTGTCTACATAACTGGATTGCAAGCAGTCCCAGCAGCTGCAGTCAGCTAGAATAATTAAATTTGGTTTTGTCTAGTTGCAGTTGACTTTTGTTTGAAAAACAGTCCTGGCATTTGAACGTGCTACCTTTGAACATTGCTTGTGTACACAGACTGTTAATTAACTTTTGTAGCTATTCAAATATACCTCTTTAAATGTTAGAAAGAACAGTGCTCTAAAATTGTAAGGGAACATGCTTTCCATGTTCCTGTATCTGGGGTACACAAGTATCACTAATCTGTCCAAATTCAGGATGGGGTTATCTAGCTCAGGGGCCAGATTCAGTTCTGGTGTAAGCAGATGTAACTCCAGTAGGATTTCACTTACTGTCTGTGAGATTATATTGCATGCTTGCCAGCTTTTTAAAGCAAGATTGATGCCTTTTCCAACCTTGCTGTAACTTCCTCGTTTCTAGCCTTCTGAGAGGTTGCTTTTCTTTGGTGTAGGTATCCTGGACACAGCCATCGTGGATCGGGGAAGAAATGTCATTTCCAGTTCTAGAGATGGTACTGCCCGCCTCTGGGATTGTGGGAAATCTGCTTGCCTAGGCATTATTGCAGATTGTGGTTCTCCTGTGAATGGCATTGCTCTGGGCGTTGCTGACAATTCAATAAATCTGGGCTCTCCTGAAAAAGTACCTAGTAAGTAATATATAGAGGTTTTCTTTTTCCCTTAAAAAAATGTACAGTTCAGACGTGCCATGTGCAGACTCTAAGGAAAATACGTAACTGCTGTTATGAGAGAGGAATGCTTCATTGCTTGGGCAGCAGTCTCATCTGACAGCATAAACTCAAGAGGCCGGGAACTAGGGCATCTGGGTTGCTCACTGGAGTCCTGAGAGAAGCTGAAGAATACTGTTCCTTTTTAGAGTATAATATAGACTAAAAGGTGTAGCCAATTATTTGACCACACTCCTAGTTCATTCTTAAAAATGTCTGAGACCAAATAACTGAACTTAGCCAAATTTATTATCTAAAGACAAAGCAGTACAGGACGAAAGGCAAACGGCCATACCCTCCTTCTGGGAAGCAATTCTTATCTGTCAGCATGGTTACCCTACAGATGATTATCTGTTCTGTTCCATCCCCTCTGAAGCACTTGACATTGACCGCTGTCGGAAGACAGGATACTGGGCTAGATGGACCTTTGGTCTGACCCAGTGTGGCCATTATGTTTACACAGAAGCTGTGCTTCAGAGACAGGCATTTCAGCTAGTAGTATTTCTAGTATAATTTTACAAATTACAAAAATCTATACTAAAATCCAGCCCCCCAGTTCGTAACAGTTGTTGTTTTGTTCTATGCTTTTCTTATCTCTGTTCTAGATACTACACCCCAAATCTGTTGGGTGTAGAAGGACATCCCAGCCTGTGCTAGGACACACCATTCATGTATCTTAGCTTGGATGGGCTTCCCATTTTCTAATGCCAAAGCTGACTTGCAAAGTGTAGTGGGATTTTTGACATGGCTGAACTGAACTGTAGGGAAAACGTAATACATTTAGTTAACATAATTTCCCAACATTTCATGTAATTGTGTGCATATATCTATATATCTTTAATGTGTATTATGTTCATACCATGTGTATAATACTCATTAATGTGGTGTGTTTTACATTTAACATTTATGTATTGGCTAAAATTAGCAGGAGGTGCCATTGGCTCTAGGATCTGTGTGATTATCGGTCCACCCTGCCATTGGCCGTTTAGGGGTATGCTTCAGGGAGCTTTGCTGTGCATTTCAGCAGGAATAAGATTAGGCCTTATATAATTGAGGCCTTTGGAAATAAGTACACTGGACCCTTGCTAGAACGCAGGATTTGGGGTCTATGCGTGGTACCACGTTACCGTGGGGACCGTGTTGCCATGGATTCCAATTAAAGTAACTAAATTTGGGATCCATGGCCACAATCGCACTATACGCGAATTCGCGCTATACAGATGCGCGTTCTAGTGAGGGTCCGCTGTATTTTGTCTGTTTGTACGTGAATCTCCTTGTCTTTCCCTCCCTAGTTAAAAGGGTGTTTTCTTTTCCTTTCCCACCCCAAGAGCATCAGACATTTTGCCACACCAAGTACTGGTCTCAACCTCAAAGGGACCTGCTGGATTTCTTTGTAGAATGAGGTACGTCCTGTGAGTGTGTGGTAGAGATTTTGGTACCATCAGCATAAGCTTCCCCTGTTCTGTTTCTAAGGTGCCTAGCATCAGTGCCAAGGATGTTAACAATTAGAATTTTAACAGGTGAACGTGAAATTGGTACAGAAGGGAAAATCCTGCTATTGGCCCGGGAAGACAAAAAGCTCCAAGGTGTGGGATTACAGAGCAGGCAGCCGGTAAGGATCTCATGAGACACCTTCGCTACTGTCCATTCAAAACCTTTTGGCATCTTTTGACCTATAAGATGAAATGTTAACAAACATTTGGAACTCATATAATGTCTGTTTGTGTGTTTTTTCTCCTAACTTCATAACATTCAGGTGTGCAATGCACCAGTTAAATATTGGAGCATGCATATTAGGAGTGTGATGCATTGAAACCAATGCAGTGATTACACAGTGAAATGAGGATATGTAAGAAATTTCATTCATTGTGTAATCATTTCTTTTTCTGAAGGAAATTAAATGCAAAAACTGCTAGTAGAAGTTAGCAATTTTTAACTACAAAATTCAGAAACTATGGCTATTACACCTGTAAATTAAGATATAAATTTAACACTAAAGGAGCAGAGGTGTGGTAGGAGTTATAACTTTGTATTTCCTCCCTTTCATATGTTGTGCTCTAGATTTCAGTGCAGAGGTTCAAAATGGTCTTTTTAGCATGTGTCTAATCACAAAATGCTTTCAAATTATGCATACAGCATCTTTGAAATACAGCTTTCTCCGAGGTGATGGTGGTGGCAGGGGGAATTTTGGCCAAGGACAGCTGGGCAAATCCTAGTTTTACAAAAAGCACCATGGAATTCTTAATGTCTACACACATTTTCCCTTGGATTCTAAGGCCTCCCCTTTCAACTGCATGGTCATGTTTTGTTTTATGTTATAATACTAGAAAAATGCTTTAATGGCTTACGAAAGAAAAACATGGGAACAATCTTTCTAAAAAACATTGTTCCATTAGAAAGCCCTGTGTAAAATCAGCCTAGCATTATCTTGCTAATTTGCATCCATCTCTTACATTTCCTAAAAAATCCTTCATAGAGGATTACATTATTTTAAAAAATTCATTGGAAAAATGTATTTGATCTGACTCCAACCCTCCAGACAATCTGTATGAGATCACTCCAAGCGATGGCTTCTCCTCTGGTCAGCAACACTAGAGCCGCCTTATCGAGCACCTGTGCCATCTTACCAGATGGAGACCTGGGGTCTACCATCCAGTACTTTCTGCCTTCCTGTCAACTGCACGGTCTGGTCTAACCAGCTGGGAGCCTGGGATTCTCTCTCACTTGTGAGACGGGCTTAGAGCAGCCCAAGCTGGAACAGAAATGGGAAGTGTGCAGTAACGGCATAGTAGGGCCTGTGATAGAACGTTAAGGGAAGGGTGAGGGTGCTAGTGTGCTTGTGCCGAAAGTCTGACATACCAGTACTGATATGTGGAGAAGCACTTCGGAATAGCTGTGCAAGACCTCTTCATAATAGCTCCATCTATGGAGTGAACAAATCTCAGACCGCATCTCCCTTTATGAGCTCAGTAGTTATAATCCCATTTATAACTCTTCTTTCCAAGGGTTTAAACAGTGGCCTCTGTATGTCAAGCCAAGTACTACTGCCACAGAGCAAATGCTGCCTTAACTACTCCTCTGGCTCTGTCTAGAGTGACTGGCATGTTAATTTAAGCCCCAAAGGTCTAAAATACCAGTGTACTCCATAAAGCATCAAGAATGGGTTTACAAGGTCTGATGATCGGATCTGGCTTTACATACTTGTTCTCTTATACACCAGTGACTGTAAATTGAGGCAGTGGATCCTGTGCACAAAGTGTTAAGACTGGTAGCGCTGATCTTTTACAAGTACAATCTCCAGTATTGGGACAGGTGTTTGCTGTACATAGTACAGGTTCTTTTCTTGTTTAGTATCCCCTGTAAACACTTTTCTAAAACATGGGCCAGATTTAAATCCTCTTATAAAATTTACATAGGGGACAGAGATTGAAGAGGTAGAGACATGGGAGAACATCAGAGGTTGGAAAAGTAATGGAGAGATGGCAAATGCTGCATTGGAAAAGACTTTTCCAACTGTAACCCAGTTGTGCCTGAAACAGAGGGAGGTTGTTGCAAGATTAGCAGGGAGAAGAGTGAGAGTTCAAGGCCCTGCAAGGAAGGCTGGAGGAGGACAATGGAGGGTATTATATGCCCAGTATTGTCCCTGCTGTCTCTGTATGATGTGCTACCTTATCTCTCCAGAGGAACCCCAGCAGTATTAACTACATATATTGCCAGTGCTATATGACAAGATCATTCCTGGAAGCTTTCTTTGCATTATTGCCTCGGGATATCTTGGGATGGAGCAAAGAGCTGTTAGCCCCGTGTTGCATCTGACAGGTTGTGTGTAATTGTCTGATAACTCATGGAAGTGACCGTATCCATGACTTCCTAAATAAATCACTCATTCCCTTTTCCCTGGGACTCCTATTAAGAATAAAGCTGCTGGGTTTTGTCTTTCATGCTACCTGTGAATAAACTGATATTTAAAGTCGTCTCTCCTTTCATTCCCAGGTGTTTCTCTTTGTTGGATCTGATGCATTTAACTGCTGTACTTTCCTCTCAAGCACGTATCTCCTGGCAGGGACTCAGGATGGAAATATATATCAGCTGGATGTGAGAAATACAAAGTGAGTGGCAAGTGTGGTGGAGAGTTTTTAAAGCTGTGAATTCAATGTTGGTGAAAGGAGCTAAATTGACAGCTGTGGGGACTGTAGAGCAGGTACAGCACAAGTGCCAGTAGTGCAGATTTCCCTGGGATGCTGGCTCCTATCATTAGCCACAGAACAGGCATATCAGAGTCAGTTACAGTTCAGTCTTTTTCTTAGTGCCCTACCTCTGTGCTTCAGGCCTGATCTGAAGGGACTCCTGCTATTCAGCCCTTAGCATCTCTACAGAGATGACCAATGAAGATGCTACTTGTGTTTGTGATGGTTTTGTTTAGACTCTCTTCCACTAGGAACTGGACTGAGACTACGATATTGATTCATTTTAGACTGCTGAGATACTGAAGAATGGAATTTGTCTTGCTTTATGTAGATTTTGGTTATATGCTCTGTGCGCGTCCATCCAAAACTGTGGATACTCTTGACATACATTTAAAATCACAATAATGTAGGAGTTAAATATAAAACTGTTCAAAGCAGCAGCACTTCTTCCTACCACATCAATTTATCAGCTGTCATACAACCAATATGGCTTAAAATGCCTTCCACCAGATGGAAATCCCATCCCCCACTGCCTCTGATAAGGAGCTTAATTCTCTAGGCCTTCAGTATAACATGCCTTATAAGTGAGGCATTCTGCCTCCATTCCAGTTTACTATTTTTGATCTGACCTGCCCACTGCCAAGTGTTTCCTTTTTCTGAAAGCTTAGTCGTACATACAGTGCGATGATTGACTTTGTTTATAGTAGGGCCAAATGCACATTCCAGTTGGGAGGTTGTCAAGATGGTACCTGCCGATGAAGACACAAGAGAATTTAGCATTCCAGGTCTGAAAAATTCCTTTTCTGTTATTGGAAAATCTCCAAGCTTTCATCTGTTTAATTAAGGATAATCTCTTTAAATTCTGTACGAAGGGAATCCTAGTGCATGCCTACAAATTAACTAGCATTTAGATCCCTTTATATCTTCTGGAATTGCCTTTGGAGGAATCATTGCCCTGATCTATCCACTGAAGGATAAAATATTGAGCTTTGCAGACTGAATGCGTCTCTTATCTTTCCAATTTTATTCCTTGTCCACGGTGATGAACAACCAGCTTTCCAGTCTCGCTCTGTATTATTTATGTGATCCTAACGGTTGTCTGATACATCTTAAATCACTTTCTTCTCTGTTCCGTTTGCTTGTTCTCTTATGTTGCATAGGGGCAGTGTCCTGACAGTTGGGCCTATAACTTTTTGCCTGCTTGGGAATTAACCATGAAAAATAGGTCAAGTTATTTTTATAAAGAATGTTATAAACAGGTGCAAAAAAAACAGATACAAAAACTGAATTAGTCCAACAAAAAAGCCTACTGATATAGCTCAAGGACTGTGCTGAAGTCAGGTTTGTAAACAAACCTGTGGGTCTGCAAATTAATGAACCAAAATTGGTGTGTCAAAAAATAGGCCTAATTGGTAGACAAAATGAGGGACTGGGCTGTTCCATCCATCACTCACTTTCTGGTTCCTTGAAGAAAGAAACTTTTTTGGGGAAATGAGAGAACAGAGGCTACTGAAGCAAGCTTCACCATCATGGCTGCCACCCTCAACATCTCCTGGGGCCCTGGGCCTTAGTCATGCTAACCCTCAGAGACGTCCTGACCAGACTGAGGCAGATAGAGGGACCCAGATGACCTCACTATCGCCATCACCTCCAGCTGAATCCCAGACATCACGTGGGATGAAACGGGATAAGAGTTTTACAACACCTCTAGCCCATCTCCACTAATGTCTCTTTTCCTCAAAGGAGAGTTATTGCCATCTTTGATATTGTCTAAGAGACTGTCAAACTCGAGTAGTTTTCCTTCTTAAAAACTCTCTCCAGCTAAAGAGAAAAGGAACAAAGGATGTTGTTAAAATGAAAGTCTTATTTAATACTTAACCTTTCAAATGCTTTGACTATATTTCCTTCTTTTCTTTATCTTAAATAAGAAGTTAAAAGGATATTTAATGGTACATTTGCCCTGGTACTAAGCAGGCTGAGGCCTATACTGAGCTTTGTTTAGCACTGTTTAATGTTAAACAGTGACTGGGTTAAGTTACCAACTTTGGCCCATATATTCCATCTAAATTAATACAACAGTGTGGTCCTTGATTATAATACTTTGACCTTGTTTTTGCTGATTTTTCTAGGGCTCCAGTTCGCATCATTCATAGATCAGGAGCACCAGTGCTTTGTCTGCTTCCTTATAAAGATGGATTTATTGCCAGCCAAGGTAGGACAAGAGTTACTGAGGCAACAGGGTTTACTTTGCAATGTGGTTACCTTAATCTTCATCCTCGTTAGACACCTGTGCACATTTCTCTGCAGGGTGTGGACACATCAGTTTCTGCTTGCGGTCCCCTGAAGCAGAGAAGAACTGTTACAGGCAGTTTATAAAACAAGGGCCTGATTCTCCACTGCCTTGCTCCTCGTGGAGCCTCTTACGGCTCTGCAAAATGCTACTAAAAAACAGTAATGCTACTCTTCTGAGTTGGGAGCGTTCTCCACCCACTTTGCAGTGGTATAAATCATTATGCCAGGCTGTTCAGAAGCAGACCCTCACTGAATTACGAGGATGTGATGAGTATGTTCTGACCAAAGATCAGAACTTTCAGATCTTATCTAATTTTTTTTTTACCTCTTGACGTGTTTCCAGTCTGGTGCTGGAGAGGAGCTTCTAAGGGGCTATCTCGAGCTGCTCTTGTCTCTCCTCTTGGATATGTTCACAGTCCTTCATATGATCACCCAACGTCTCGCTGCGATCATGCAGCTCTGCTTTCTCTGTGAATTCCTGGGTTGTGGTGCAAGGTGATAGCTGGCTGTCCAAATGACATTTTGGGGTATGTCTACACAGGAGCTGGAGGCGTAATTTCCAGCTTGAGGAGATATACTTGCACTAGCTTACTAGAAATAGGAGTGTAGCTTCAGGGGTGTGAGCGGTGGGATCATAATCAGGTGGCTAACACCACCCACTGTTCACATCCCCATGGCTACGCTTCTGGTTTTAGCGCACTAGCTTGATCAGACCCCACATGGACGCATCTGCTCAAGCTGGAAATTAAGTCTTCCAGCTCAAGAGTAGACAGACTCTTAGAGAACATTTCCACAGCAAATGGATGACAAGTGACATAATAGGAACAATATTAATCAGTGTTTCATTAACTTTCCAACATCTCACATTCTTCTGTCATCATACCCCAGTGATCTCCCAAAACAGCTGACTCTTCCATGAGGTACCCCAATTTTCTGAGGGTCTGTCTGGTCAAACTGGCAGCCCACAACCCTATTCAAAGGGCTCTGTTGGCTTTGTGGAACAAGTGCAGTTCTTCTGCACTCGTATGATTGGGCTCTGATACAAAGTGGTTCCTGTATATGCCAATCTGCGTCAGTTTGTAGTTGTGAGAATGTCTTACCTTGCAAGAAATTCTTTGTTCCTTATCGGTTTTGGTTTTTTTTCTAGGTGATGGAACCTGCTTTATTATTCAGCAAGATCTTGATCATGTAATTGACCTCACAGAAGCAGACTGTGACCCTGTATACAAGGTAATGGCTAAGTCTACTTGCAATTGGCCTAAGTATCAGCCAGGGGGAGTGAAGGTGCCACTCTGCAGTGGCTGCCATTGTCTAGTGATTTGGAAACCAGCAGAGCTGGCATCTTTTTGAGAAGTGAATTTTAACATTTATTTTTTTATTTGAATAATAACGCTTTACAAAAACAAATCCTCGTGTCATCTGTCTGAGGAGCATAATTTCTCCTTTCTCAGATGGGGAAACTGAGGCAGAGAGGTTAAGTAACTTGTCCATTGTCAGCGTTTTGATTAGAATTTAGGGGCCTCTACCTCTGTATTCAGGCCTGTCTATTTTAAAGGGCAATTCTGTTTAGAAAAGTGATTGTTAAAATGGCACCGTTCTTACCTCGCTGAGCTGCCTGCTGTGCATATTCTGAATCACATCTGTTGATTTCAGAAATCACAGTAAGTTTTTCCTACTCTTTATTCCCATAAACCCTGCTGAGTCAACACAGCTCTGGATTAGAATCCAGCTCCATAGAGGGGCAGTGCTGATGAGAATGTTTAGTGCTCCTTGTAACCAGGTTCCAGTTGCAAAGTAGGGCTGTCAAGCGATTAAAAAAATTAATCACTCGATTCACCGTACTGTTAAACAAAATAGAATACCATTTATTTAAATATATTTGGATGTTTTTATACATTTTCAATTACAACACAGAATACAAAGTGTAGAGTGCTCACTTTATATTTATTTTTGACTACAAATATTTGCACTGTAAAAAAACAAAAGAAATATTATTTCAGTTCACCTAATACAAGTACTGTAGTGCAATCTTTATCACACAAGTTGAACTTACAAATGTAGAATTATGTACAAAACAACACTGCATTCAAAAATAAAACAGTGTAAAACTTTGGCGCCTGCAAGTCCACTCACTCCTATTTCTTGTTCAGCCAATTGCTCAGAAAAACCTATAATGCTACCTGCTTCTTCTTCAGAGTGTCACATGAAAGTGAGAACAAGTGTTCGCATGGGACTGTTGTAGCCAGCGTTGCAAGATATTTATATGCAAGATGCGCTAAAGAGTCATATGTCCTTCATACCTCAACCACCATTCCAGAGGAAGTGTCCATACTGATGCCGGGTTCTGCTCGATAGCAGTCCAAAGCCGGGCGGACCCGACGCATGTTCATTTTCATCATCCAAGTCAGATGCTACCAGCAGAAAGTTGATTTTCTTTTTTCGTGGTTTGGGTTCCGTATTTTCTGCATCACGGTGTTGCACTTTTAAGACTTTTGAAAGCATGCTCCACACCTCATCCCTCTCAGATTATGGAAGGAACTTCAGATTCTTTAATCTTGGGTCGAGTGCTGTAGCTATCTTTAGAAATCTCACATTGGTACCTTCTTTGTGTTTTGTCAAATCTGCAGCGAAAGTGTTCTTAAAATGAACAACATGTGCTGGGTCATCATCTGAGACTGCTACCAACATGAAATATATGGCAGAATGCGGGTAAAATAGAGCCGGAAACATATACAATTTTTCCGTAAGGAGTTCAGTGACAAATTTAATTAACGCATTATGTTTTTAACGAGCATCATCAGCATGGAAGCATGTCTTCTGGAATGGTAGCCGAAGCATGAAGGGGCATATGAATGTTTAGCATATCTATCACATAAATACCTTCCATTGCTGGTTACAAAAGTCCCATGTGAACACCTGTTCTCATTTTCTAGTGACGTTGTAAATAAGAGAAGGACAGCATTATTGCCTGTAAATGTAAACAAACTACTTTGTTTTAGTGATTGACTGAACAAGAAGTAGGACTTAGTGGACTTGTAGGCTTTAAAGATTTACATTGTATTGTTTTTGAGTGCAGTTATGTAACAAAAAAAAAAATCTACATTTGTAAATTTCACTTTCACGATAGAGATTGCACTACGGTATTTGTATGAGGTGAACTGAAAAATATTTTCTTATCATTTTTACAGTGCAAATATATAGTGAGCAGTGCACATTTTCAATTGGTATTCTGTTTAACAGTGCAATTAAAACTGCAATGAATCGCAATTAATTTTTTTAATAGCAATTAATTTTTTTGATTTAATCCCATGAGTTAACTGTGATGAATAGACAGCCCTATTGCAAAGTCATATATTGCCATCTGTTCCAACAGTGTACCCCACTGAAGGCAGCGTAGGCCAGTATACCCGGGGGCAGAGTTTGGCCTGCAGACTTTTAACTGGTGGTGATCTGTGAGCAAAAGAAATCCATTTTCTCTCAGATCTGACAGAAAAGCCCATCTTGTAAAAGGAGTTGGTTTGATTGGTCATCTTTGAAACAATTCACACCCCCTCAAAAAAACTTTTTATCCATTGTAGCTGAATAACCATAAAGCATTCAGCTGTCACATTATAGACCCCAAGTGCTGTTACACAAGTCATCTTTATAATGGCAAATCTGAAGAAAAATGGACAGACCTGGGACCAAGAAACATGCCCAATGTTCAACAGAAGCACCCACCCACCATTTACTAATGTTTTGTCTTCTCTCTTCCTCCAGTTTTCCTTCAGGGAAACTGCTGCATTTTCAAATGTTCCCATTTCTCTTAAGGCTTTTGCTGAGTTCAGATCCATGCTAATATAGCATTTGGGGAGGTACATGAGCTTCTGTCAGTAGCAAACTGCCCTGACCATGGCGGTGCCAGTAGGATTTCCATTTGTTAAGACGGAGATACCAGTGTAAGCAGATCCTCTTCTGAATGTACAAAAGATCATGTCCCATGATGTCTGCAAAGGATTACAATGGCAAATACCCTTCTGAGAATCTCTAGCATGACCTTGAAGTCCTAACAGTCAAGCAAGAGGGTAAAGGCCATTTGCGGTACCTCATAGAGATTCCAGTCAGGGATCAGGACCCCATTGTTCTGAATGCTATCCAAACATATGGGGTGAGGGTAGAATGGAGAAGTTCCTGCCTAGTATGGGTATATTTCTATTATGAGTTGCCCCTGCTGGTCTTTCACCTTGTCAGTGGCCAGTTACTGTGATTTGTAGACTCATGGGAGAGGTGTGTTTTAAGGATGGTTTTAAGAGGATGGGAGTTTTCCCCCACCTATATAGGGTTGCATAGGAGAAACTGCTAAGGTGTTTCTGGGAAAAGCAGATGAGGACAATGTTCATGTAAGAGGTTTTATTTTTAAATAATATTTTAATTTCCCTCTTCTAGGTTGCTACATGGGAGAAACAAATCTATACATGCTGCAGAGATGGTATGGTGAGGAGATACCAGCTTTCTGACCTCTGACCATTTGTGGTGTGTGGAATACAGATGAACTAAGAAACAAGGCTAAAGTCTAGCTAGATTAGAACTTAGGCTGCGTAGCACTTCCAAATAAAAGCAATGCTACCTTTCTAGGACTGGGCAGTATATATGAAGTGTGTGTATATATAAGCTTTGAGAACATTGTTGTGATAAAAATCTAACAACAAGGCTGTACATAGAATTTTTGATCTTGTGCTGTTTGTTCAACCAACGTTTAGACCATTCTCTTCCAGTAAGTAGTTTATAGAAGATGTTAATGCAAGACCCTTTGTATCTGCAATATATTTACAGAATTGTTTTCAACATTCAGTGGATAATTTTGGCATTTTTAACAAGACTATGATCTTGGGGCTGGAGAGATGAGAGATCGGGAGGTGACCATATTGCAGAATTTATTGAAATAAAGGGATTGACTTTTGATCCTCTGTCTAGAGAAGTTTGTGTATTTTCAAGACAGTCAATTTAATAGCAAAATGATTCTGTGTCCATGTCACATTCAACATCTCATAATCTTGTGACTGTATTCTACAACAAAAAGTGTGATTATTTTTTGAATTTAGTGAGCAGCTGTGATTTGATCTCAGACTAAATTTGAGATTTCAGTTTGATTTCCAGTTGAATGAAATACATACCTTCTTCTGCAGTTTAAAAATATATCCAGTTGTATTTATAGCCATTGTAGTAAAGGCCACATTAAAATTCCATCAGTTTTTGTTAAATCAGTAAATTTTGTTAAATCAGTAATTACATAGCTCTTATAGTATGGCAAAAAGCATCTTTTTGTCATAGGATTTCAAATAACAGCAGCAGACAACATTTAGATAAAAATGGCAAAGTCTAAAGGACAAATGTTCAGTCCTGTGGACTCTGATTTACCCCCACAATTTGTGTGCATGTGTTTGTAAATAACTGTGCTATCACATGGTATCAAAGAGTGAATAGTGGACTAAGATTCACGAATGCCAGAGAGCTACTTCAGCTCTACCACTGAGTCACTGTGTCACCTTGAGGCAATCACTTAATCTCTCTATGCGTGGTTTCCCCATTTTTAAAAAGGGGGTGATACATAACTACCTTATACCCAATCAAAATTCTCATAAGAATTTAGCCCGGGAATCGGCAGCCTTTCAGAAGGGGTGTGCCAAGTCTTCATTTATTCACTCCAATTTAAGGTTTCGTGTGCCGGTAATACATTTTAACATTTTTAGAAGGTCTCTTTCTATAAGTCTATAATATATAACTAAACTATTGTTGCATGTAAAGTAAATAAGATTTTTAAAATGTTTAAGAAGCTTCATTTAAAATTAAATTAAAGTACAGACCTGCCAGAACCCAGGCAGTCTGAGTGCCACTGAAAATCAGCTCGCGTGCCGCCTTCAGATTGCCTACCCTTGATTTAGCCCATGTACAAAATCTACTTTCCCACCTTTTACTCCTCCTGACAATCTGCTATAAAACCTGACAGAATTTGTGATGGCTGAGTTAACGTGTAAAGTACTCTGAAGACAAGTAATCATTTACACTTAACTAACATGGTGCATGCTGTAGTGTCAGTGAGCATTTAGAAATATAGGATTAGCTTTTCAGAACAAAACAAGGCTCCAGCTAATCCAGTTCCCTATTCACTTCTAAGATTTTTGCCCTCCCTCCCTTTTATTGATCTTTGTGAAAATGAAATACCATCATGCCCAATACTGCAAATGTGGAGGATGGCACAGTGCATGTTGAGGCAGGCAGTGCTGGTAAATGAATGCACACCAGGAAGTGTGCTCAGTGCTGCAGCCCCAGTCCCTACTGCAGTATGGAAATAATCGAGATGGGAGTGGGATTAATAGGAGCCTATATAAGAAAAAGACCCCAAAATCAGGACTGTCCCTATAGAATCAGGACATCTGGTCACGCTACAGGGAATGCCCCACAGCTCAGACATTCTCACACCCGCTTCAGGTGGCCAAGAGTGTGGGAGGGCTCAGGGGTGAAGGCTCTGCAGAAGAAATGGATGGGGGAAAAGGGGAAGTGAGACAAGCGAAGCGGGCACCAGGTGGAAGGGGCAGGGTGGAGGTAGGGTCGCCAGCCCTCCAGGATTGTCCTGGAGTCCCCAGGAATTCGAGATTCATTTTAAATTAAAGATTGTCCTGGGCTGAAACCTCCAAGAATCCAGCCCAGCAAGGGTGGCAACGCTGGGTGGGGGGAAGGAGCAGGGTGGGAGCGGGTGATGGGGAAGGAGGCCCTGGGTAGGCCCTGGCAGTGCAGTGTCCCCCTGGGGGGGTGGGAAGCTCTCCCAGATCATGCTGGGGGTGTGTGCAGAGGATCGCAGTGACCGAGGGCGGTGTCTCTTTGCCCCCTCCCCCAACACACCCCCACTGCGGGGGCAGGGAAGGAAGAGGCGGGAGGGGGAGGTCTGTGTAGTCCGGAAGTGGCTGCTGAGCCCGGAAGTGGGGTGCGGGGAAGAGAACTACAACTCCCACCATGCCCCGCGGGGAGGCGTCCATAGCAACGGGCGAGCGGCGCCATGGGGCAGGATTACTACGCGGTGCTGGAGCTCAGCCGCAGCGCCAAGGACGCCGACATCAAACAGGCGTGAGTGGGGTAGGGAGGTGCCCCGAACAACCGGGGTCGTGGGGGGGGGGGGTGTGCACCTCTGCCCTGGGGCCCATCGGCGTCAGGGGCACACCAAGTGCACATCTGCCACTGGTGCACACGAGTGTGCACATCAACCTCACGTGCCCGTGTGTCCATCTGTCCAGTGGCTCTGTGCTCCGTACCTAGGTGTATCTGCACCACACCTCCGTGCTGCAGGGGCACACGCTTGCTGTGCTGTTGTACAAGCAGATGTTTGGGTGCGTGTGCAGACGTGCAAACACCTCGTGGGTTGGGGCTAGTACAGCTGCCCGCTGCTCTGAAGGGGGAGGGTGATAGTGTGTTTCCCTTCCCTCTGTGTTGTCTGCTGTGTCCCGGTGGAGCAATGCACTGCTGTGACGACTAGGAGCTTTGGGGGGAAGAGGTTATCCCCTGGCTTTGTGCTCACAGCTGTTTAGCTGCATTGTGTTCACACGCTGCATGAGGAAGGCGCTGAGTCCCTCAGTTTGTGTGCATCTCTCCATTGGGTCCAGCGACTCTGTGTATTGCTGGGAAGGGATTCATAGATTCTAAGGCCAGAAGGGACCATTGTGATCATCTAGTCTGACCTTCCGCAGAACAGGCCACGTGACTTCCCTGAACTAATTGATGGTTGATCTAGAGCATACTGGGCTCAGAGCTGCACTCAGGCATTGATTTCCATCCCAAAACGCACAACACAGCATCCATTGCTATTTGCAAGTGCAAATAGCTGTGATGGCAGGAGGTGCTGGAGCTGCTAAACCAACATAAGAAGGGCCGTACTGGGTCAGACCAAAGGTCCATCTAGCCCAGTATCCTGTCTACCGACAGTGGCCAATGCCAGGTGCCCCAGAGTGAGTGAACCTAACAGGGAATGATCAAGTGATCTCTCTTCTGCCATCCATCACCCCCCTCTGTCAAACAGAGGCTAGGGACACCATTCCTTACCCATCCTGGCTAACAGCCATTAATGGACTTAACCTCCATGAATTTATCCAGTTCTTTTTTAAACCCTGTTATAGTCCTAGCCTTCACAGCCTCCTCAGGCAAGGAGTTCCACAGGTTGACTGTGTGCTGTGTGATGAAGAACTTCCTTTTTTTTTTTTTTTAAACCTGCTGTCCACAAAGGGGCATGCTGGGTGATATCTCTAACTGTGAGGCAACTCAAGAGAGGGCAGGAAATGGATCTGTCATTGGCTGATGACTCTCACCTTGAAAAGCCCAATCCTGTAAAGATTTGGATCCAGATCTTTAATGGGATTTAGGTGTCTAACTCCCTTAGAAATCAATGGGAATTAGATGCCTAAATACCTTTTAAGCTCTGTGCTTTGAGTGACCTGGTGACAGTACTGACATACCACCCACCCTCTGAATGTTCAGCACTTTGGACGATCAGGCCACAAAGCAATACAGAGAGTTGCATTTAGGTGCTACTGATTTCCTCAGCTGCAGCAGGGCAGACATTCAACCTTGGAATCAGACTTTGCAATATGCAAGAGAGGAACTCAGTTTGAAAACACTAGTGTAAGGCTTTACCTTCAAAGAAGGGCAGGATTGGGCTCTAACCCCACACATCCATCCTGCTGATGTTTTGGGATCTTAAACATTTGAAAAATGCACTTAGTTGAAAAGCGCTTCAGGACTGGACCGCTCTGGCTTCTCTTTTGCAGCTACCGGAAACTAGCCTTGAAGAACCATCCTTTAAAAAATAAAGAACCTTGGGCGTCGGATAAATTCAGGCAACTCGCAGAAGCCTACGAAGTGTTAAGTGATCGTAAGTAAGAACATGTTTCTCTTCATACAGATAAACTGTGCAGTTCAGAAATAAGGTCTGGAAAGTCATATCTAAGTACAGAGTGTACTTTCTGCAGGGGGATTTCATTAGGCACATCATATCATCTGCTTTGCTGCCATGCTGGTTAGCAGGCATATCCTCTCTGTCTGGCTATTAACATCAGTTACTTAATTGTTTACCTGTTGCATGCAGCATTGATCCATGCTCCTGCAGTCTGATCCAGGCTGGTGAACGTCTGCGTGTGTTTGGAGCCCCATCAACAACACTAGCATGGGTCTAAGGGCCCACCTGTGCCAGTCAGATTGCAGGAGCAGGGGCCAATACAAAGCTGTGGCCAAGAGAACTAGCATGAACCTTGGATGTACAAGCAGGGGAATAGTAAGTAAAAGTAGGTTCTATTACTGGGGTGGGCAAACTTTTTGGCCCGAGGGCCACATCGGGGTTAAAAATTGTGCGGAGGGCTGGGTAGGGAAGGTGGTACCTCCCCAAACAGCCTGCCCCTGCCCCTTATCCAACCCCCATCCACTTCCCGCCCCCTGACTGCCCCCCTCAGAAGCCCTGACGCAACCCCCACACCCCGCTTCTTGTCCCAATTGCCCCCTGCGGAGACCCCCCCATTCTAACTGCTGCCCCAGAATCCTACCCCCTCTCTAAGCCCCCCTATTCTTTGTTCCCTGACTGCCCCCTCCTGAGATCCCCCCACCCTAACCACCACACCTGGGACACCACCCCTATTTAAGTCCCCCTGCGTTGTTCCCTGACTACACCCTCCCAAGATCCCTCCACCCTAACTACCACCCCCTGGGACTCCACTCCCCATCTAAACCCCCTTGCTTTGTTCTGACTGCCCACTCCTGGGATCCCCCCCAACCCTAACCACCACCCCCAGGACCCCACTCCCCATCTAAGGCCTATTGCTTTGTTCCCTGACTGCCCCCTCCCGAGATCCCCCCACCCTAACCACCACTCCCCGGACCCCACCACCTAACACCTCCCCCATTCCTTAGTCAGCTGGGCACTCCTCCACTGGGCCTGGCTAGGGAGTGTGGGGTCCGGTGGCCCCGACCAGGGAGCGCGGGCCCCCGCAGCTCCCGGCGCTCCACCCAGCCGCTGGGCTAGGGAGCGCGGGCCCCCGCAGCTCCCAGCACTCCACCCGGCCGCTGGGCTAGGGAGCGCGGGCCCCCGCAGCTCCCGGCGCTCCACCCAGCCGCTGGGCTAGGGAGCGCAGGCCCCCGCGGCTCCCGGCACTCCACCCGGCCGCCGGCCAGGGAGTGTGGGGGCAGCCGGGAGTACGGGGCGGGCCTGACCCACGAGCATGGGGACCCGCGGCATGCTGGGCTCGGCCAGCCCCTGCCCTTGAGCGCGGGGCCCAGCTGCTCCCCGTGCTCCACCCGGCCAGGGAGGGTGGGGCCCAACGGATCCCGCTTGACCCGGCTCCTTCCAGGGAGCGTGGGGCGGGCCGCCCACAAATGCGGGGACCCGCGGCACGCCGGGCTCTGCCGGCTCCCGGCCAGGGAGCGTGGGGCCCAGCTGCTCCCTGCGCTCCACCCGCCCCCGGCCAGGGAACGCAGAGCAGGCCCGGCCCAGGAACATGGGGACCCGCAGCAAGCTTGCGGGCTGGATGAAAACGGCCGGCAGGCCACAGTTTGCCCACCCCTGTTCTATTACCTCTACTTACAGCATTGAAGAGACCATTACTGGAAAACTGCCCCCAGTTCTGGTGTCCACACTTCACAAAGTGTGTTGAAAAATTGGAGAGAGTGCAGAAAAGAACTATAAGAATGATTCAAGGTCTGAAAAATATGCCTTACAGTGAGAGTAAATACATTTTAATCTGTTTAGATTTATCAAAAAGGTTAAGAGGTGACTTGATCATGGTCTATAACAGTGTCTCTCAACCTTTCCAGACTATTGTACCCCTTTCAGGAGTCTGATTTGTCTTACATATGCCAAGTTTCACCTCACTTAACAACTACTTGCTTAGTACAGTACTCAAAATCGGACATAAAAATACAGAAGTGTGACAACACTATTACTGAAAAATTGCTGACTTTCTCATTTTTTACCATATAATTATAAAATAAACCCATTGTATATAAATATTGTACTTACATTTCAGTGTATAGTGTATAGAGCAGTATAAACAAGTCATTGTCTGTATGAAATTTTAGTTTGCATTGACTTCACTAGTGCTTCTTATGTAGCCTGTGGTAAAACTAGGCAAACATCTTGATAAGTTGATCATTGTTAATGTACCCCCTGGAAGACCTCTGCATACCCCCAGAAGTATGTGTACCCCTGGTTGAGAACCACTGATCTATAAGTACTCACATGTGAAGAAAATAGTTCTCTTTAATATAGCATAGATTCATAGATTATAAAAACCAGATGGGACCACTATGATCATCTAGTCAGACCCTCTGTATAACACAAGTCCTTGGACTCCTTTGAATTAATTCCTGTTTGAACTGGAGATATGTTTCAGAACAATACCCAGTCTGGATTTAAACATTTACAATGAAGGAGAATCCACCACAATGCACAGGCACAAGAAAATCTAATGGCTGAAAGTTGTAGTTCTCTTTTTCTCTGTTTTTGTTGGCAGATTGCACCTGTAGACCTCTAAATCTGATCTTCCATCACCCTGCCCCCCATCTTCCTTGTGGGTTGCTGTATGTTTTTAATCTCTCTGGGGTCTCTCGAGGCTGTAAGGACTGGAGATAGAGAAGATCGTAGTCTTTGAGGGCATATAGGCCAACATCAGGCCTAAGCAAACTATGGTGTTAAATTGAGTTTGGATTTTAGCATGAGTGATAGGCCCGAAGCATGTAAAAGGATGAGTTGAAGAGAAACAAAAGTTGTTTGTGTTAAACTTGTGGTGACACTTAAATCTCGGTGTCATCTTGTGTAAAATTTGGCTTGAGGTCACAGAAATAAAGAAAACTTGGATAATTAGGTACCAGGTGGTGTATGTAATTGGTTTGTTTAGTTTATTATTTTAAAAATGTGTTGTTTAGTAGTTAGAAGGAAATGTGGCCAAATAAGACAAGAAGAAAACCTTGAAGAAAGAGGTCCAGTCATTAATCGTGTCTTGACCAGGACAGAAGACATTGTTCAGCGCTAGCTGCTTTATCTGACCTTAGCTCAGGTCCAACACTACCTGTTTATTACAGTGTATAAAAAAGCAAAGTTTTCTAGGGGTTCTTTGTCAGAGCTTTTCCTAACCCCTCTGGAGTCACACGATGATGGCAAAGTACCTCCCAGGTACCTGATCTTGTGAGCATTTTGACCGGTGCTTGTAATTATATTGGCATTGGGATATAGAATATAGGCATGTATATGCTTATGTTTGTATTTTGGATGTAACTAACACCAAGTGGCCTTTGGGACTAATAAAGGAATCCTTGTGTGGAAACTGAGTTGTGGGAAACCTTAATTAGCTTGTTATGAAAATGATTTGTAACAGCCTTCTCTGTGGTTTCCATTCTGTGTATTGGATGCCTGGCTGGAAAGGGACAGGAAGGCATCAGCCACCTTCTCCTGGCTCACTCAATGTATCACTTTCCACAGCTGAAAGGATGAGCTTTGAGATTGCTTCTATGCATGAGGCTCCTATAGATAGTTTCTATCACAGTGGTGCAATAGCATCCTTTCTGCTACTTCAGACTTTCTTAGGGCAAGGAGAATGCTTAATGATAGCTTTGGGTGACAGATCCCAGGATCAAGCAAAAGCCTGGGTCTTGAACTATATACTTTCATCTGACACACAAATGATCAAAGCATATGTACATCTACTGATGCCTCTTTCTCCCTTAGCTGTGAAGAGGGGCATCTATGATAAATTTGGAGAAGAGGGTCTCAAAGGAGGGATCCCCCTGGAATTTGGGAGTGAAAACCCCTGGTCTGTTGGCTATGTGTTTCACGGCAATGCTGAGAAAGTCTTCAAGGAGTTCTTTGGAGGCGATAATCCCTTTGCTGGTAGGTATAATTCCTTCCTGTGATGCTTCATGTTGGGTTTGTATGGTGATTGCCCCAAGCATAGTCTCTTCAACAGAACCAACCCTGTGGCTGGCAGGAAGTAGGTTCAACCCTGCCTTTGCCTCCATCAGGCCTCGGAACCCCAGTTTGAGGATTGTTTCTCCTTGCAATTGGTGTTGGTTTACCTGACCCGTCACCCTTTAAACCACACACATGGGACAGAACAGTCACTCCAGGCTGGGCTTGTAGCATCTTCCCCTGAGCCTGTCTCTCCTCTTGCAAATCCCCTGGCTCAAATAATGGCAACTGCACCAGAACCTGGAGACCCAAAATGCAGGCAGCTTCCACTGAGATTTTAATGCCATGCTGCAGTCAGCCACTAGGTGGTGTTGAAGAATAATACTTCCCGCCTCGTCTATTTCTCCCGAGATTGGGACTATCAGCACTGAGACATTCCTCGCACCAGGTTACTCTGGACCCTGGATAGGTAGGAGCACATTGTGCTCTGAGTGGAGCTCAAGGCACTCACAAGTTGTGATCGAAAGGTTTCTTCCCAATCTGGCCTCTTGGTGAAGTTTTCAAACTAATTAAAGGCTTAATGTTGTAAATCTGAAGGAGTGAATTTACACTCTGTTTGGGGAGATCACAGGATCAGGTTCCAAAGAATTTATCACAAACTGCCATGTCAGAAACAAGAAGGATGGTCTTAGGGGCAAGGCTCATATCTGGCAGTCAGGTGACCTAGGTTCCATTCCCTAGTCTGCCACTGACTCACTTGGCAGCTTTAGACAAGTTACTTAACTTCTTTATGGCTCAGTTTCTCTGTCTGTAAAATGGGGTTAATAATATTTACTGTGCCACTTCATAGCAGGGTTGGGAGACTTACTTCATAAATGTCTCTGGTCCTTCTCACCAGAGAAGAGCAAAGTACAATTATGGATTTTAGAGCCTAGGGGGTAGAATGGAAACTTCTAATGTTTATTTTTGGTTAAAAAGGAGGGGAGGGAGTATAAAACTTCCTAAGACAAAGGTAGTGACAACAACTTCAGGGATTCCCAGAGGAAAGCAGGAATACCTTTGGTATAATAATAGACACAAAATAAATAAATAATAATTCATGCTTTTCATGGTGGGAACATTTTGCAAACATTCACAAAGTTATCCCAGCTGGTAGAGCGGTGAGATCATCCCATTTTACAAATGAGGAAACTGAGGCACAGGGAGTCCAAAAGCCGTCAATGTCTTAGGAATGCCTCATTTGCTTGGTGGCTGTTGTGATCTCCCTTGATCCTGATTTTCAGAGGCACTGAGCACCCACAACAGCAGTTGAAATTAGCAAGAACAGGGGAAGAGCAAGGTTTGTGAGTGCCAAGGTTCAGCCCAGCGGGTCTCAAGCTGGATATTGAAAAAGGGAGACCCTTCTGACCTAAGTGACTTTGCCAAGGATAGAGAGGGGAGTCAGTGTCAGAGCTGGGACTAGAACTCAGGAATGCTTAGCTCCCAGACCTGTGCTCAGGCCACTAGCTCAGGCCACTCTCAGCTAATGGTGTGATTGTGTCTAACCTTTTTCTAGGTCACTGAAAGTAAGATCATAAGAACGGCCATACTGAGTCAGATCAGTGGTCCATTTAGCCCAGTATCCTGTCATCTGCCACTGGCCAATGCCAGAGCTTCCAAGGGAATGAACAGAAGTGGGCAATGATCAAGTGAGCCATTCCCTCTCATCCAGTCCCAGCCTCTGGCAATCAGAGGCATAGGGATACCCAGAGCGTAAGGTTGCATTTGTGACCATCTTGGCTAATAGACATTGATGGGATTATCCTTCAGAAACTTCTTTTTTGAATCTAGTTATAGTCTTGGCCTTCACCATAGGCGCCGACTCCGTGGGTGCTCTGGGGCTGGAGCAGCCACAGGGAAAATTTGGCAGCCAAGCTCCCGTCCCCTGCCCCAGCTCACCTCACCTCTGCCACCTCCGTCTCCTCCCCTGAGTGCACTGCATCTCTGCTTCTCCTCCCAGTGCTTGCCTCTGTGAAACAGCTGTTTCTGCTAGCTCTTTTAACTGCTTCTGCATGCTGAGTGGATGTTTTCAAAGAGCTGTGCCCGATGACCCCAGCTCTCTCTCTTGAGCGGTAACAGCTAATTTAGACGTCCTCATTTTATGTGCACGGTTGGAATTCTGTTTTTCGATATGCAGACTTCTTTGCCCCAGATGGGTCTGAGGTGAACATGGCTTTCGGGGGGCTGCGAGGAAAAGGGGTGGCGAAGCAGGACCCGCCCATTGAGCGAGATCTCTACCTGTCACTGGAGGACCTGTTCTACGGCTGCACCAAGAAAATTAAGATTTCTCGCCGGGTAAGGAAAGATGGAGACTGAATTAGAAGTGGCGAGACGTGAGCCTGAATCAGTGGCGTTAGGAGCAGGACGGCTGCCCAAAGGGAGCCTGTCATGGAAGCGCTGTTCTTTCCCATTGGGCGGGGTTGTATATTTCACTAGGACGGGATTGGAAGTTCCACTGTAATCAGTGGATGTGACTGATCACTATATTCTGTGATAGCATCTCCTGAGTCCCAGCCAATAGGGGAATGGACAGTGGGGAGTAGCCTGCTCCAGGCAGTGGGGCAGGGCAGTTGAGAAGAGCAGGGTGGGGTGAACGTGTATGACCCTAACCCCACTCCATCTCCATGATAAACATGCTCCTGTGGCTGTGCAGAGAGCAGCCAGGGAGCCCTCCTTGCTCCTTCAGTGGCCTTTCTTTCATAGCCAGCCACAGCAGCATCTCACCTGTCCAGAGCAACAAGTTCAGGCAGCACCCCGACAGCCAACATTTCTGTGCTGTCCCTGGTGCTGGAGGACCCTGTCCCACTGCTGGAGCACAGGGGGCCCTGCTGGAAGGCGACTATCTTACCTGGCACTGAGCAGAGTGCAGGAAAAGCTTGGCCTTCTGTAGTGTTAACATAACAGGTTCAGGTCTCTTTGCCTGCCTTGATCTTAGCTTTGTGGCCTCTGCCGTAAACAGAGTTCTAAGCGGTTGGTGGGTTGTGCTGGAATTCAGACTGCCTTGAAATGAACAAAAAACAACCCCCAAATATTAAGCCAAATATACAGGGCCAGCGACCCCACGGCTATCCCACTAAAGTCAGAGGGAAATTAAATGCAAAGATTAACCTCCCTGGCCGACTTCAACGAGTTAGAACAGGGGTAACTGGGAGCCGCATTTGTTTCCAAGTGGCCTGATTTTCCATCCATTGTTCACTCTGTGTGTTTTGCCCCTTTCCCCTACCCTTTGTCTGTCGCGGGGCCCAATCTTGGTTGGTCCCTAGGCACTACTGTAATGACCATGATTTGCAGAGCTTCTGGGCACAGAAGCCCGGCAATTCAAGCCAGAAATGATTTTGTTCCTCAAAGACAGTTGCCCACAGGGCTGGTGCAGTATCACTGGCATCCTAGTCAATCAAAGGCCCAGGTCTCCTGGATCCAGACCAAACCCACTCAGCTGTTTCAAACCCCAGGTGATGAATGAAGACGGTCACACGTCCACCATCAGAGATAAGATCTTAACAATTGACGTGCAGCCTGGGTGGAAGCAGGGCACCAGGATTACCTTTCAAAAAGAAGGTGATCAGGTAAGTTACTGAGAGACTGTCGCATGGCAAGATTTCACCAGTACTGACTGGCTCATTCATTGTTTGCTGTAATGGAACCTTGTACGAAGTTACACCCCAAAAGCTACGTTAAAAGAACATGCTTAAGGTTGCAAAATCAAGCTATTAGCCAAGATGATCAGGGTTGCAACCGCATGCTCTGAGTGCCCTTAGCTTCTGATTGCCAGAAGTGGGGCGTGAGTGACAGGAGATGGATCACTTGAGGATTACCTGTTCTGTTCATTCCCTCTGGGGCACCTGACGTTGGCCACTGATGGAAGACAGGATACTGGGCTAGAGGGACCGTTGATCTGACCCACTGTGGCTGTTCTTATGTTAAGCACTCAGTAGCTCGGCAATTCCAAAGTTAAGGTTGCCTGTGCAGGAATATTCTTTCGGCAGCTCGAGTAGTTGGCTTTTTGCTATATTTGTGATCTCTCGGGTAACTAGTACAGGGGAAGTGACCAGTTCTCTGTAGCTGAATCGGTTGTTTTACTTTGTTATATTTAGAAATATTTTATATTTAGAGAGTCCTGCAATAAGGGAAAACAAAAGGGTTCTTGTCCTGCTTTGCTTCTTTGGGAAGCACAGTGGAGGTTTGGGAGGTTTTTATTTAGGGCTGTCAGTTAATCACAGTTAACTCATACTATTAACTAAAAACTAATATCATTTAAAAAAATAATCGTGATTAATTGCACTGTGAAGCAATAGAATACCAATTGAAATTTATTAAATATTTTGGATGTTTTTCTACATTTTCAAATATAATGATTTCAGTTACAACACAAAATGCAAAGTGTACAGAGCTCACTTTATATTATTATTTTTAATTACAAATATTTGCACTATAAAAATGATAAAAGAAATAGTATTTTTCAATTCACCTCTTACAAGAAATATAGTGCAATCTCTTTATCATGAAAGTGCTACTTACAAATGTAGATTTTTTTTGTTGCATAACTTCACTCAGAAACAAAACAATGTAAAACTTTAGAGTCTACAAGTCCGCTCAGTCCTACTTCTCGTTCAGCAAATTGCTAAGACAAACAAGTTTATTTACATTTACAGGAGATAGTGCTACCTGCTTCTTATTTACAATGTTAATTGAAAGTGAGAACAGGTGTTCGTATGACACTTTTGTAGCTGGCGTTGCAAGGTATTACATTTGTAACTGAACCCCTTGGGAGAGAATTGTGTCTCCTGCTCTGTTTTACGTGCATTCTGCCCTATATTTAAAGTTATAGCGGCCTTGGATGATGACCCAGCACATGTTTTTCGTTTTAAGAACACTTTTACTGCAGATTTGACAAAACGGAAAGAAGGTACCAGTGTGAGATTTCTTGATAGCTATAGCACTTGACCCAAGGTTTAAGAATCTGAAGTGCCATCCAAAATCTAAGGGGAATGAGGTGTGGAGCATGCTTTCAGAAGTCTTAAAAGAACAACACTCTGATGCGGAAAATACCAAACCCAAACCACCAAAAAACAAAATCAACCTTCTACT
This sequence comes from Dermatemys mawii, assembly GCA_007922305.1. NCBI lineage: Eukaryota > Metazoa > Chordata > Testudines > Dermatemydidae > Dermatemys > Dermatemys mawii. The sequence continues at coordinate 4,216,328 of ML677344.1, read as the reverse complement.
GGTGGCATGTGACTCATGATGATGAAGATGAACACGTGTCAGTCTGCACTGCTTTGGATTGTTATCCAAACCCATCATCAGCATGGACACATCCTCTGGAATGGTGGTTGAAGCATGAAGGGATATATGAATCTTTAGTGCATTTGGCATGTAAATATCTTGCGAAGCCAGCTACAACAGTGCCATGCGAATGCCTGTTCTCACTTTCAGGTGACATTGTAAACAAGAAGGAAGCAGCAGCATCTCCTGCAAACGTAAACAAACTCGTTTGTCTGAGCAATTGGCTGAAGTAGGACTGAGTGGACTTGTAGGCTTTAAAGTTTTACATTGTTCTATTTTTGAATGCAGTTGGGTTTTTTTTACATAATTCTACATTTGTAAGTTTCACTTTCATGATAAAGAGATTGCACAACAGTACGTGTGTGAGGTGAATTGAAAAATACTTTTTTTATTTTTTTACAGTGAAAATATTTGTAATAAAATATACAGTATAAAATAAAGTGAGCACAGTACACATCCAAAAATATTTCACTAAATGGTATTCTATACTTGTTTAACAGTGCGATTGTGATTAATCACTTGACACCCCTAGTTTTTTTTCTATTTGTTTTTACCGCAAGAACCCCAGGAATGTTAAATCTGGTCTAGCAGGGGGACTCACTGAAGGGCTCGGTGGGGACTTTCTTAGCCTTTAATGGAGGGGGAGTATTAGTCATAGAGCTTAAGGCAGGCAGGGACCACCAGATCATCTAGTCTGAGCTCCTGTATCGCACAGGCCACCAATAATCCCAATACTCACATGCTAACCCAACAACCAGAATGAGACCAAAGTATTCCAGCCCACAGGAGACTAGACTAGTCTGTGCCATAGGCAGGGAATAGGAGGTGCCAAGGTGCACCAGTGCCCGAGGCTCCTGCAATGGCAGGGAACTGGTTAAGGGAGATAATCCCAGCAAGTGACCCACATAGACACTGCAGGGGAAGGTGAAAACCCCCCAAGGTCACTGCCAATCTGACCTGGGGGAAAAGTCTTTCCCGATCCCACATATGCCAATCAGACCCTGAGCATGTGAGCAAGAACCAGCCAGCCGAGAACCTGGGGCTTTAACAAAGACAGCTTTTGTCCCAAACGTGTGTCCGATGGTTGAGTTTAAAAGGCATGAGTGGAAACAAAGAAAAAGCATTTTAAACTAATCCAGTTAAAATCCTTTCCCATTCTCTATTGCTGAGGGTTCATTTCCTTGGGATTGTGATGTCATGACCTTACTACTTCTCCATGAAAAAGAGCGTGCTAAGAACCTGAGCATCCAGTGCAAAGACAATCAGGGAAAAAATATTTTGTTAAAAAAAAACAACACACTTCCCAGGCCTTCTGGAGATACCTGAAAGAAGCAAAAAGGGCAAAGACCTGATTAGTTTTCCCTGTAAACTGTCTTTATTAGATGCTGACTCATTTCCTGGTTTATTTCTTGTACTTTAGGGCCCGAACATTATCCCAGCTGATATTATCTTCATTGTACGAGAGAAACTCCATGCAAGGTTTAAAAGGGAGGATGACAACCTGCTCTATGTAGCCACTCTCCCCCTGGGGAAGGTAAGGATGTTGACTAGGGTTGTTGGGGCCTGATCCAACTTGCATGCAGGAAAAGGAAAAGATGCACATTGACTTCTGTGGAGTTGGATGGTGTCTTCTCCTTTCTTACCTTCCCATGAGGCAGCAAGGTTTTGCAGAATGACAACAAACTGCATTGGGGGTGAAAGGAATTGCCAGTTTATAATTGGACCAAACAGAGTCTGGGCCTGCCAATCAGACTGCGGGGAGGCTGCTATTATTTATCATTCAATCTTTATGGATTAGCTGTTCTTGAATTCATCATTGATCATTCAGGTGAGAACAGAAGAGCCATGGGCCTGATTTTAATGCATTTGAGGTATGGAATTTTGCATCTGTAGCTACTACCATCATACCTACTTATCCCCCTGGGCACACAGTTACCTAGTGTGTGTCTGTGCTAGGGTGACCAGACAGCAAATATGAACAATTGAGACAGGGCGTGGTGGATAATAGGAGCCTATATAAGAAAAGGACACCAAAATCAGGACTATCCCTATAAAACTGAGACATTTGGTCACCCTAGTCTGTGCACACACACATACCCCGTCATGGTAACTGTACATGCCCATTAGATGTGCAATTATATGTCTCAGCTGTATGAAAATCATGCTCCAACAATTCAACATCTCCAGTATTTTTTATTTATTTAGTGCCCCAAAGTGTGCTAGGCTCTTTTCAGAACAAAGACTTGGTCCTGTCCTAAGAGCTAACAATCGAATTGATCATCTATTTATGGCTAATGCCTTTTGCTTCTGAATTGGCACTGTCCACACCAACCTGAAACAAGGCACCTCACCAGTTTTGCAATGTCATACATGGTGGGTGAATGTGGAATTCCTTCCTGACCCCTTCCGTTGTTCACTCACGCCCTGAAGCATGGTCTTAGGTGACCCCAGTCTCCGCTGAATGTACGATTACTGGTGGTGTTATTGGTCATAATGTTACCCAGCTTTCTCAAAAATCCAGTTACAATGCTCTGTGGATTGGTCAGCCTGCAACAAGCCAGAACACCACCACAAGGAACAACTAATTCTACTGCACTGCCAACCAGTATCCAGTACGTATAAGAAAACAGTTGCTTAGAGCTAGAATTCCACTCAGGGTGTCAGGTGCTATAGTTAGCTCAGACATTAACTATAATTTTTCCAGAAGTTCCTTATTTAAAATATCCACTGCTAGGTAGTCTTGAACATGGTGTTTGTTAATGACACAGGAGGCAATGTCGCCTAGTGGCTAGAACACTGGACTAGGACTCAGGAGCTTTGGGTTCTGTTCCCAGCCCTGCCACTCGTTTGTTGGGTGATCTTGAGCAAGTCGCCTCACCTCTCTATGCCTCAGTTTTCCATCTGTAAAATGGGGAGAATGACACTGCCCTTCTTTGTCAAGCGCTTTGCGGGCGACAGCTGAAAAGCGCCGTGGAAGAGCTAGGGGTGACTGTCAAGTCACACTGTGCTGTTCTTAAGGGTTCCACAATTGCTCTGGCCCCTGCACCCTTTGAGAAAAGCTTGCCCCTTCGTGCATTGCAGTTCTCTTTGTTCCTTAGGCTGTTGAAGGACAATGTCCTCACACCTCTCATCTCCTGCCTCAGCAAAGGCGAGTGATTTCGAAAAACCTTCAGCTTCTCTCCCCATTGCTCACATGAATGAACTCACAGGGACTTTGCCGCTCTTCACACCAGATTCTCTGCCCTGGCTGAGAGGCGCGTACAGTGAGGCTCGAGGGATTATGGGGTGCAAAGGTGGGGTTAAGCCCCGCAGTTGCGGCGAGATCTGATCCCTCCCATCATCATGTAGATCAACGTGGGGGGGGGGGCACCTGGGGTTACAGCAGAGCCTCAGCCACACGCCCCTGTTCTGTGGCCACATGCCCCCGGTTGGCAGTTGGCCATTTGAGTGCATGTGGCAGAGCAGCGGGCTCTGCACTGTCAGAGCTCAGAAGGTCCCTGTAGACTGGGCTGATCCGCTTGTGCCTGGAGGAATAATACTCAGGGTGTAAAGGCCTTACCCAGGTTCCCACGTATCACAAATTGTTTCAGCCTGGGCCTGTTATATGGAATAACAGAATCAACGACCGTCTTTGCTCATTGCCTCGCTCTGTCTTTTGCAGGCTTTGATTGGCTGTACAGTGGACGTGAGAACCCTCGATGACAGACTGCTTAATATTCCCATCAATGACATAGTCCAGTAAGTGCCGGAGCAGCAATAGCACCATATGCAAAATCAGCAAGGCAAGCTACCCTGCTTGCCCGCTGTTTGGAACGGCTGTTCTGGGGCTCTGCTCTCCCAAGGGAAGGCGAGTTTTTCAGTAGTGGTTTGGGACTGTTCAAGGGTGGGGGCTCAGTGCTCTCTGGGAATCAGGGCCCTTTAAGGGGTTGTAGATTAGGCACCCCAAATCACTAGTTGCTTTTGAAAGTGGCTGCTTTGGCCTGACTAAAAATGGCCCCTTTGCACTAAGCAGCTCTGCTCCTCCTGTGGCTGCAGAGTAAGATCTAGTTATAGCACCAGGAGGTTACTGGTTTTCATTCCTGCCAGCCCTGCGGAGCCCACACAGCTCCAGGAGGGTGACCCGGTTCATTGACAGGACCAATTGCAGAGCTGAATTCTGCCCATGCTTGTACCCAGCCCACTCCTGTGGCAGCAGCTCGCTGAACCCACACAAATCCCTTGCAATGATGTCACATGGGGCAGGCTTTGGCTTTGCAGAACCTTGCTGACCAACAGCAATGCCTGAGCCAGAATGAACCCAGCTGGCCTTTCAGATCCATCCAGGGCAGCCATTAGAAAAACTGTCTGAGAAAATCCCATTGAGTCACTGAGCCAAAGTGAAGAGAGAGCCCAACAGTCCATTTTTTGCCTCATTTTCCAGAGACCAGTCCTTTAAAGAACTCATTCTATGCATTTTTCCAAGCCACATACATCCCCCCAGACAAGCTCATTAGGGCCAGTCCTGCCCTCCCAGGGACCTGCCTGATGCAGCTGGAGGCTCAATTTTCTCCTTAATGAGATTATCCCTCCGCTGTGCTCCAGCCAGCACGGCCAGCTGTGTGCTCTCACTGCAGCCTCCTGCATAATGCCAGCCTTTGCTTTTCCAGCCCCAAGTACTTCAAAATTGTGCCGGGGGAAGGGATGCCTCTGCCCAGCGACCCCACACGCAAAGGGGATCTCATCATGTATTTTGATATCCGCTTCCCGGAAAGACTCACCCCCGCCAAGAAGCAGCTCCTGAGACAAGCTCTCCTGACTTAAGGATGCTGAATTCAGCTCCCCGTGAGCCAGGGGAATAAAGCTTTCTAGAGAATTGTACAGATCGTCTCACTGGTGTCATAGTCCCCCACTCCCCCATGGTGTCTTTCAAACATTCCCTTTAATGATGGCATTGAAGGGCAATGAAAGACTCAGTGGGGTTCTGGACCGGTTAACGTGCAGTAGTATGGAACACGGCTGTCCTGGCCCCATTCAGTTCCTCCCCGCAGATTAACAGGAGGCTGATCTTCTTCACTTCCAGTCCTAAACTGTGCTCTGCTACAGAGCTGCCCTTTTCCAACTCACAGGCAGCTGCATTGCCAGAGTGGCTGGTGCAGTGGGGAAAGCCTTTGGGATGAAAGATGCTAGAAGAATGAAATTGACCAGCCTTGTGCAAAGCACAGCTGCATGTCGAGAAATAAATGCCTTTCAGGGGCCTGGTTGGGAGACTTCCAAGCTAAGGGCAGGAGCCCTATTGCCCAGCCCTCTGCCTAATGCTGGCCTGAGCCCTGGACATCTCCCTGCAAAGTGCCTCCCTCTGTCCAGCACCAAAAGGCTGATTTCTCCTTGCTCAGTTTCCATTCTGTCCAGCCCTGCACATGTGGATCTTGGGCACCAGCAGGGAGTTGTTAAGAGTCTTTGTTGTAGGGATGCAGCAGACAGGGTTGGGGGAGTTTCATCTTCCTCAGATACTTACCAGCAGTTACTGCTGCTTGAAGGGGAAAGTAATGCTGCTTAAGAGACAGACTGGTGTTTTGCTGGGTCTCAGGCCAGAGGCAGAGGGGGTACAAAGGGGCCTTTGAGTCAGGGGGAATTCTGCTTTGTGGCAACGGAAAGCTGCTCTCCCCCTCCCCTTACACAGCTCCCACCACTTCCTTCAGCCTGGGCCCTGCTAGGTAAAGGGGCAGTGCTAAAGGGATAGGTACTAATGGAATAAGCACAGGAAATTCCTGTCTCTTGAAGGAGACAGTCAAAAAGGGGTAAAGTCAAAACTGACCAGAAGAAATACATTTTCCACACCTATAGACTGTGGAACTCACTGCCACAGGAAGTCACCAAGAACTTGGGAGGATGGCCTGATATAGGAGATGCTATGTTAGCTATAATGATAGCAGTATAATCTCCCTTCCTACTTTTAACCTTATGCTTCAGGTTTAAGCCAGTTCCTAACGCGTAGAAAGCACGATGTTGGGTGGAACTGCACAGCTGCTACTCAGTAGTTTTTAAACTTGCCTGTGAAGCAGCTGATGTTAGCCACTGTTGGAGCTATAAGAGATAGCTGGGCCTCTGCTCTGATCTAGATCCTGGCACTCCTGGATCATTTTCAGGGGCTGAAGCAGAGGTATCAGCAAGAAGAAAAAGCCCAGAGCCTGTCCTTTGAACTTGGACCCCTCCCTTTGTGCCAGGAGAGCTAGGTTGGTTGACAGGAAAAAGGGCTCTGTAGACCCAGCAGGTGACTTTGGGTGCCCAGCTGGATCCCCCATGTTGAAGGGGCCCTATTCCAGGAAGGGTTCAGTTTAAGGCACCCCCAGTCAAAGCTCAGTGCAGCCACACCATGGTGCCCCATGGGGGGGCCTATTCAGTTCAATGCACTCTGAGCAAAAAGCAGCAGATCTATCTTCCCCTCCATGGAAAAGTTCATGCAACGAGCAGGTTACAAGTTTGACTCCAGCTTTATTTTAGGACATGAACACTCACTGCCTCTCCCTCCCTCCCCCCCCACCCCCCAGCCAGGTAATTGTTGCTCCTCCACACCCCTGCTGTCCCATCACAACAGTGTGAACAGCAGGAAACTTGGGGGCCAACAACCTTTACCACTTAAAAAAAATAAATAGTTACTAGGATTTAAAGAAACCCCTCAATGTTCCAGCATCACAGCACTGGAATCCTCACTCCTCGACTGGAGCTGAGAACAGCTGCTCCATAAAGCTCTAGGCCAGCATTGTAAAGTCAGGTCCCCTAACCAATCTTAAGGCATGTAAATTAGTGGCTTGGCCATCAAAGGCACCAAGAATCTGCCCCTTCTGCTGAGCTGATGGGAGTTCGGAAGAGACTTGCACCTGGGGAAGTCAAGCACTTAATCACCACAATACAGAGAAAGGCAGCTTAGTGTTCAGGCCAGGCCCCCAAGTCTGAACCCAGTGGCTCTAGTGATTAGCCTCACACTGATGCAGCTGAAGGTTGTTTCCCCATCTTGCCCTCAGGGGAGGATCTCCCTGCCTCAGCAAGGGATTTTACTGCCAAGTACCAGACTGGTGGCTGCTGTCACATCTTTGCCATGGGCTTTGCCACATCCCAGGTGCCAACTCCAATTCCTGTCTTACACTGCACCTCAGAGGGTCCCAGCAGCCTAGGTCCACCAGATCTCCGCCTCAGGGGAAAATGGTGCATTTGCCCTAATTCAGTAAAAGCAAATTTGTCATTAAAAACACAAAGCCAATTTAAAGGGTCAACACCTTCCCTACCAGAGTGGAGGCTCCTGCTCCCACTCTCAGGGAACTACTGCTACAGCTCCTCCCCTGCAGGCCCAGCTGTGTTCCAGACAACGAGCAGAAATAAAGAGATCAGAGACTAGAGGCAGACACATTAGGGCCCTGAAGGCAGCTTGGAAGAGTCCGGAGACAATCTCAGAGCACAGACAAGACAGGCGGTGCCAGCGACTGAACTGCACCCATGGCACGCTCAGAAAGGGGCCTCCCAGGAGCCGCGGGCAGCCATCATGGCGCGTTTCAGCTGCTCGTAGGTCACAAACATCACCACATTCCAGGATCCCAGCCGCAGGAATGAGGGCATGAACCTAGAGCCAGTGAGAGGGGAGATGAATCACAGCTAGTTCCATGGCTTGAGGACTTCCACATCTCTGCCTTTGGCTCACTCCACCACACCTGGGGCAGCCCCGTGAGGAGATCGGCTCGCAAGAGTGAAGCGGATGTGAATTAAAGTGCTTTTTCAGCAGGGAACTGGAGATCTGGATTTAGCCAGATCAGTCCAACCTATGTGTGCAGTTCAGCTGCAGACAGACTAGAACAGGTGGGACAGGGCTCCATGGATCTTAATTTGCAGGTCACACGGGTTCAGTTTATAAGCAAGCCGGAGTTCGCAGCACCACCCACGAGCCTGGAATCAGAGTCACGCCAGACTCTTTCCTCCTTGTACCTCACCAGCAGTGAGGGCTCTGCAGGGCCGAGTTATTCCCCCAGTCACACCAGTAACAGCCCTTTGCCTCCAGGTGTTCGTGGTCCAGCTGGAGGAGAATAGGACAGCTAACACGCCACAATCAGGAAAGGGCCCTTCCTGCACACAGTTCCTTTGAAATAACTGCCCCCTCAACTCCATCCTTTTCCCTTCCCTTCCCAGTGCTCCTGTGGGTATCGGTTCAGCCCCCAGTGTGCTAACCTGGGCCAGAGAGCCTGACACTTGAAGCCACGGGCTTCAGATCCTCCAAGAACCACCATTCTGGAGCCCATGATTTTAAAGTCCTCCCCGTCACTTGCAGCTTCCCTAGCCTGGGGTATTTTCTCTTGCTGTCTCGGTGCAGAGCTTTGCCACGCACAGATCAGCTGCTGGGGCTCCACCTCAGAGGTGGTTGCATTTCAGTGGCAGGTGCAGGAATGCTCGTACGCCCAGCCCAGATCTACTTGAGGTCGCTGGCATAGAGCTCCTGGTGCTCCAATTCTCTACTCACCCCTTGTAGAAAGCCACGGACCCCTCCTTCCGCAGCATGCTCAGGGCACAGCTGACGGCACTTCCATAGTGCCCGGGGGCAGAGTTCATGTACCTGGTCTTCACTACATCGACAGGGGAAGCAATGAGCGTGGTGCAGAAGCCAGCCCCGAAGGCTGAGGTGAAGTGGCACGGGAGGTTATCTGCCAGACAGGAGAGGGGACGGGTGCCTGAGCATACAGGTCAGTAACCGGCCCCCCGAGCAGCTAGAGCCAGAGTGCTCACTGGGGAACAACACGCAGCGTCAGGCCAGGCAGCATGGCACCGTGTGTATGCTTTGGGGTGAACCCTGACCCCCTCCCTCCTAGTGCAGACCCACAGGCCTTGCAGGGATGCCTGTCTCCTGGACAGGCTCCCAGAATGTCAGGTGCAAAGCTCCATGCGATCTCCCAGCAGGCTGTCCCAGGCCAGGCTGGAGCCAATGGATCTGCTGCTCTCTAGATCCACCTGCCATTGCTCCCTGCACACCAGCCAAGGACTGGCTCCACTAGCCCCTTGTGGCCTAGGAATATTTGCACTCACTCCACCCTCAGAGCTGGCAGCAGTCCCTCTAGTCTGGCTGGGCGGGGGAGAATAAGCCAGGCACCTCTTCTGGCCAGTGCAATAGGAGATGGGTGGGTCGTTCTATCTGTGCAATATCTACAGTGCCCGAGTAAAGCCGGCTGATTTGGCAGCAATTGCTCAGTGCAGGCAGGAAGGCGTTAGCGGATGCGAAGTCATGACAGAGTAACAGCTCTCACTTGGGACGGCTGCAATCTCACTGTTTAGAAGTAGGGGCCAACGTTCTCAGTCAGACGTGGATCTGTATGTATCTAGTCCTGGATGGCACTTAGCCCACAGCGCCCTGGGAAGTCTGAACCGAGAGCACTCAGCAATAATCAGACACAAGGTCAGCATCCTGCCCTGGCAAGCCGGAGTTAAGGGACCCTGCTGAAGCAGGCCTGACACCCACCGGTCATGAGGTTGTGTTTGAGCAGCGTGTCCTTTATCAGGTCATAGGTCACCAGTTCCGTGCAATTCACAATCGCATTTCGGGCCACATTGGGGGACGTTCCTTTAGAACAAGGAAAAAAAGGCGTCAGCAAAATGGATGCTCTGGGTACATCTACACAGCATAAGCTCATGGCAGCAACTCAGAGCCAGGCCACCTGGCTAAGGCCACGGGGCTAGAAACAGTCATGTAAATGCTCCTGCTCCAGCTCTGAAACCCAGCAGGAGCGTCCACAGGGCCATTTTCAGCCCTGTAGCACAAACCCCAGTCAGTTGGCCCAGACTCGGAGACTTGCTGCTGCAGCTTTTTTGGCCATGCAGATGTACCAGATGTTGGTTTAGAACCAGCCCCTCTCATGCAGGGTTCTGGCACCACAACCAACCTTTCCACAGCCCTTTGAGCCCCTCCTCCTTGGCAATGGTCTTATAGGCATCCACAGTGCCCTGGTATCGCCTGCCACCCTCCACTCGGGCCTGGAACCTCACTTTCACCACATCCGTTGGCTGGGCAATGGCCACAGCCATTGCCCCTGTGGTACATCCGGCCAGGAGTCGGCTGCCGATGCCGGTACCTAGTGAAGAGAGCAGGGAAACAGAGTGAGAGGCCAGAAAGGGGAAGGTCAAGTTAATCAGGGGGAGCTGCTGACTCTACAAGGTTTTAGCCTCTGTCCTAGGTCCTCACCTGGCCCCCAGTCTAGTGTCTCCTCCCAGCACCCAGGAAGCAGGACAGGGCTCTTACCCAGTGGGCAGATGTCACACCCAGAGCCTGGGGCAGAAGGAACTGAACGCTGGTCTCCCATGGCCCAGACTAGCCCTCTAACCACTGGGCCAAGCTTCCTCTACCCCCAGGAGTGGAGCCCCTCACGCATGGACCGTTAACTGAGAAAATGAGATAGAGGAGAGGTTAAGGGACTCAGCCTATTGCCATAGAGAATGGCTCCCAAACTTCCTACCTCCCTGGGCCTTACCCACAAAGCCATTCTTCCCCTAGGGATGTTAGATCCACACCACACCCTCTAAAAGGCTCCTTTATTGGCTGTCTAGCACAGTGCCCATAAATACACAGGCCTCTCTTGGGATCTCATCAGCTCCCAACTGCCACCTGGCCCCAGCAGAAATTAATTTCAGCACCGCTAAACCTGCTGCAATGGACGTCTGGGACACCCTCCAGAGCACATCACTGGGACTGAACCCTTGACCTTGGCATGAAAGAGCATGAGCCTTTATTGCTTGAGCTAGAGGAACCAGTCCATTAGCTTGGAAGCCAGAGTGGCCACAAACCTTTACCCACTCCAACCACTAGAGGGCGACAAAGGCCCACACCAAGTTGGAGGTGGCTAACAGGCACTCACGCTCAGATCCCTTGGTGTAGAACTGCTTCACGGAGTCGTACAGCCCGATACGGACCGACGCGAAGCTCATCTGGCGCTGGAGCCCAGCCACCAGGCCGTTGTACAGGCTCGTGGGACCTTCTGTCTTCACCATGGTGGCAATGGTGCCAAAGACGCCTTTGTACTGAGCAGCTTTTGTGTTAGCTGCCGACTTTGTCTCTCCTTGGATCTGCACAGGAGAGAATGGGAGGAAGAGGCTTTACAGTGATTTGGGGCCCTGGCCCAACTCACTACCCCAGGCCCCGCGTGGCCTGTGTTGAAGTGCGGTCCGGGGTCCCATCCTGGAGACTGGGGGCTTTGCTGCCTCTTCGGGTCCTTGATGGTTAAAACAGAAATTGCAAAGAGCACTGAGAGTCAGGGTGGCACCGACTGCGTAAAGCACAGACAGTAGCACAAGCTGACAGCCAGAACGGGCCGTGTCCCAGCACTCGGAGTCTGGGCCAATTTCCAGGGCCTCAAACGAAGGGGAACAGGGTTAAACTTAACGAGCTCTGAAGAGTCTGGGGGAAGCAACTGCCCACCTGGCCCCACTGCAAATGACACCCCTACCGCTGGCTCTAAACTATGAACGAAGCCCCATCACCCCACGACTGGGCCGAGTCAAAAGCCAGTCTCAGAGCCCCAGCCCAAGCCAGGTTTGCACAGAGTCCAGCCCAGTTAATGGCCATAAAGGTCCATGCAGCCCTTCCTCCGACGCCCCTGAAAGCTGGTGCAAGCTTGAGACACATCACAGCAGCTCCCATTTCCCGCTCCGCCAATCCAGGGACCTCGTTTGGAGGGGCGCGGCGCTCCCCCCGCTCCCCAGCGGCGGGGCTCGTGGGCACGCTCAGCGCACAGCCGGAGGGAAGAGCTGCAGGACTGACTGCGCCCAGCTCAGCTATGCACTGGCTAGGGGGGTGGGGCGAGTCCACACATTGTGAAAGGGGACACACCAAGGAGGGGGTGTAATAGGAGCAATGGGAAGAAATAAATTCAGACGGACTCAGGAGAGGCCTGGGATCGACTCTAAAGTGTAGTCGACTGTGGAATCACTACATAGGGCAAGTGGGGGGCAGCACTGGGATCACGCTCACTGGACTGGCTGAGAACACGCCATTCAGGAGTAACTACGAAGGCACGTCTGCCATTGCTCACCGACAGCCGCTCAAGCCACGTCTGCCACAAGGATGCGGAGCTCAGCATGGCCCCTGAGGCCGCTGTGCACGCGTCTGCGGCCGTCCTCACCTGCAGTCGGACTTTCGCCGTGTCCAGGGGGAAGGTGATCAGATCTGCAATGCACGCGGCCGTCCCAGCTCCTAGGAACTTCACCGTGGCTGTCGGGGGGACATCAGTGGGCTTGAATCCAACCATTTTGCAAGCTTCCGAGCGGCTTCGGAGGAGCCAAAGTGACACGACAAGTGGAAAAGAAGCGAGTTGCGTCCGATATAGCAAAGGGCAAGACAAAGGGACTCTGCCCCGGTCTAGACGGGAGAGAAACAAGAGTGGTGAATAGAACTCAAAGCTCAGTCACACCCCACCACTTCCTACACGGCGTCAGTCAAAGATCACCACACACAATAAGCAACGCTCCATCCCTGGCGTCTGGTTCTCCCATCACGGGACACAAGCAACTCCCATGTAGTCCAAGAAGAGATGTTTCTATCCCGTGGCAGGAGAGGCAGGCCAGGGGCTTTCACCATTCAGAATATCCATTTTTTGGAGGGGCAAATGGGGTCAGAATCAATGGCAGAGCGGAGACTAGCAGAGACATGGCTACTTGTTGCCTGCTCTAACCACTAAATCACACTGCCTTCTCAATTTGGGTTCCATGCTGAACTTGGATTAAACACATTTCAGTATTTGGCACAGTGAGGAGATAAGGCCTTGCTGCTTAACTAGATTACTAGCCTCCTAGCTAAATTTAACCTATTCTGTGTGCATGTACCACCCCGGGGGTTTGAGACACCCTCCCTTCTGCCCCACCCCAATACTGCTCAGGAGAGTTTAGGGTGCAGTGCTGAAATAGGCAGTACTCTGCATTTGGTACGTGTGTGTTTATTATTGGGGCCCTGCAAGGCCTGCCCTGAGCTGTCCATTTCCCTGCTTTTGAGAGCAGGAGTTTTGCAAACGCTGCACACAGGGAAGTTGTCACTAAGCAACCACCATGTGTTTAAAAAGCCCCCACAAGTTTTGGGAGGTTGACGAGGATCAGCGAGCAATTTCATCACTAACCCAACCCACATCCTGGGTCTGTCTGGCCAGACTCTCGTTCAACACCAATGAGATTTTTAGTGCCTTAGAACAGGACGGGAGTTCTTCCAAGTTTGTTCTTATGAGACCAATGGCTGCAAGACGGAGGTGCGTGTTTTCAGTGCAAAACCAGCTGTGGAGGAGACAGTTGCGCTTGTAGGGCACCATTCAGGATCCACTGCAAGTCAAGCCTGGCAACCCACACACTGAAAGCTGGAGATGAAGGAGATTTGTTTCCACCAGTTGTGACTAATGTTTCCCCAAACAATGTCACTAACCACCACCACCCCCAGCTAGATTCTAAAGGCTTGTTTTGTTCAGCTGAAAGACTATTGTCCTAGTGACTGACGGGAGGAGATACTTCATTCATCAGCCCAGCATGGAGCTCAGATCTGACTGGGTGCACCAGTTGCTAAGCTGTGACCAGCAGAGAAACCTAGGTGCCATTGTCCAGGATGTGGTTAAACAGCTTTAAAACATGCAGCCCCTCCCTCGTGGGACAGCGATCAATAGAAGGGATCAAAATTCCACAGCTTGACTTTAAGCACAGGTGGATACAGCACAAGCCTGGAAACTTCAGAGCTGTGTAGCAAGAACTCCCACAAAACAAGCATACACCTACGGGAACCTTCATAAAATTCAGGAGCACCGAACACATTCAGAGCTAAAGATTGGCGTCACTGGGACCATGGAGAACTGCTCCCCACAGGGATCTGGTGGAGAAAGCAGCCCTCGTCCATGATGGAGTGATCACATCATTAAGAGGTGGTAGAAGATGCCTGTTCAGCAAGGGAACAATTATCTTGTGCTTAAGTGTAGTCTGACCTCTATCCTCCATTTTGCCAGACAAGTCGCAATGGATGTGTCTACACTACAGCTGATACAATGCTACTCTACCAAGCACATTAAAAATAGCCTGGCCCCATCTGATGCTAGCCAATTAAGTTTAAACCTGGATGACCTGCTTCCCCCCCCCCCCCCCGCTATTTTTAGCATGCTGGCACAAATGGAGCTAGCATCTCTGCTGGGAAGCAGGCTTGCAGCTGCAGTGTAGACGTACCGCTAACCTCCCTGCAGATGGGGAAACCAAGATATGGAAGTGGAACAATTTCTCCTTGGTGCTGTAAGGAATGGTTCAGTCTAAAGTGCCCCTAAACAGGCATCAGCACAGATCCAGACTGAGGCACCTAAATAGAGCTGTAGCATTTAGACACGAAGTGCTTTGAGATCCTTGAATGGAAAATGTTACAGGTGGCTAATCCCTCACAGGAATGTCTGGGTTATTGACCATTATCAGGTTTCATGTATCCTGCTCCAGAGCACCTGGTACTGATCCATAGACCCAATACTGGCCCACCTGGCTATGGCAATTCCTGGGTCCCTAAAAGAACCCCCTCCAATGTTGCATACACATATGGCTGTATGACTCTAGTCCAATACACACGGACATCAAGATAGCACATCTTTATCTGAGTACAGTTTCTGCTGGCTACGTTTCCATGACCAATGCACTTTCTGTCCCAGAACCAAGCAGTAGAGTCTCTCCTAGACAGAAGCTGATATAGATGGGACCAGTGGCTTCCCAGCTGGGAGGCCCATCACAGATACAGGCATCTCCCATTATGGATAAAACCTGCCTCTCTATCTGAGCAGACAGTAGCAAACTGCATTTCAACAGTGTTTCCAACTGGACTTCAGCAGAGCTGGGTCGTGACCACGGTGAGAGTTTGGTCTCATGTATTCTGGAAGATCAAGCGGACAGGTGACTGCGTTCCTGGCATGGGAGGAATTCTAGTATTGTCAACGAGTCACATTTTTCCAAAACCCTCAGCACTGGCCTCGCTCTGCTCCTGTAGCGAGGCTCCCGGGCCTGACAGGAGCTAAGCTAAGCCAGCAGTGAATGCTTTGTTAAAAATCAATCCCGCTCATAGGGGTGGTTTTATAAAACTGGTTCAAAGGAGGTTCTCAGACAAGCCAGTGCAGTGGAGAGAGCTGCTAGTAGCCACCATGCTTGAGCACAATCCTAGCTAAGGTAGGACACTTCTGGTCCCAGTGTGGACAGGATCTGCATTGGCCTTTACTTTTCCTCCATGGGTGGGGTTCCTCACTGTAACTACCTCATGGCTGGAGATGAGTCAACAGGAACTGAACTGTCACCCAGTCACCCTCCATGCAGCAGGGATTTTCTTGCCAAACTCTCTCCTAAACAGGGTAATTAACACCCTAAATGACTATTTCCACTCATAGAAGGGGGAGAGAGGGCACTGCTCCTGGAGTCCCTCTAGGAACACAGCTGTTGGTCAAGCTAGGACAGAACAGGTTGTCTGAGATCTTGCAGGATTATTTCTCAGAGGTACAGACACATGATGGCTGCAACTGCAATCAGACCACCCACCTCAAACCAGGCTACTTGTCCCCTTAGTTTCAGCCGGTGATTCAGGAGCTGAAATCCATTTAACAATCCCACCTGAAAGCTTATGCTGAAATCAATGGGTTAGTCTAAGGTGCCACAAGTACTCCTCGTTTTCTCCACCTGAAAGGGATCCCCATCCCCAAGCAGCACCTAGCACGGCTCTGCCCAGGCAGAATTAGGTGGTTTTATGAAACTAATGATCATGTTTCAGTCCCAAGGGCGGGAGGGCGGCCCGAGCTGATCGACGCAGCCAAAACGCGTTAGGGGAGACAGTGCAGCGAAGAGTTACCTGGTCCAGGGACCCAGGAGGCTGCGGCGCGATCAGGAGTCTCTGAAGGTGTCCCGCGCCTCAAATCTGCTTCCTGCAAGGACGATCCGATCCCCCTGATGTTCCATAGAAAGTGGTTTCGAAACAAGGCACCTGATCCTCATAATCCCGATCCTGGGAGGGGGAGGAGAGCGGGGCACACGCTGGAGCGGGGCACAGGGGCTGGGAAGCAGCATCTGAACCGCGGCCACGACCCAGCATCTCCCCGAACCGCCGCGGATCGAGCCGCGTGGAGACCCCGAGCTGCACTGACCGCGGGACCCTGCAGCAGACCGGCCCGTCCCTGCAGCAGAGCCAGGCGGGGACCCCCCAACAGCTCGCAGGGAAAAGCCAGGGAAGCCCCGCCCCCAGCGTGGATCGGGGATCAACACCCGGAGCGTCTCTACCCCGTGACTAGGGGGTTCAGGCGCTAGGCAAGTCCCCTCAAGCCACAGTCGGCCAGCCTGGGGCACCCGCTGGGCGGACCGTCCCCCCGCGCCCGCCCTAGGCGGCCCCGCTTTGAACGCGAAGACTAGGGCCCGTCCTTTGGAGATTTAGGATCGAGGGGTGCTGACGCTCCTAAATCCCCTGGGCTCTAACGCGCGGGTGGGCAGCTCGAGCGAAGGGAGCCCCGGAAAACATCCCGCGGGGACCACGCCGGCCCCGGGGGGGACAATTCACCCCTCTCCGCCCCCATGTCCCGGGTCACAGCCAGGGAAGCCCAGCGCGGAGGGGTCCCGGCTCCCGGAGGGGTCAGCCCCACCCCGGGCAGGCTGGGGGCTCCCTGGCCCCGCTGCGGGACGGGAGCTCGGCGGGCGCCCGGGGCAGGGACCCACCTGAGCCCTCGGAGGAGAAGCGGCCGCGGCACCGGTCGTAGAAGGAGGAACACGCCGGTCGCTGCCGCTTTATAGCGCCGGGAGCCGGCATCAGCCCCGCCCCCCCCGCGGGGAGGGGCCACGGCAGCTCGGTCCCTCCCCCGGTGGGGGGCGATGGTGGAACTCCCCACCCCCACCCCAAGACAGGGGATCCCCCGGAGCCTGGTCCCCAGGGCGGGGCCTCGGGGACTATCACCCCCCACAAGAGGCGGCGAAGGGGCCGGTGAGAAACCCCCTTCCACGCGGGGGGTGTGCGGGGGGAGCGGGGACCCCAAACCCGGGGCTGCAATTCCCCCACGTGCGGCCGCCAGGGACCGTCTGACCCCCAGCGTC
>ML677344.1:4121741-4198810 GCA_007922305.1 Dermatemys mawii | reverse complement strand
CACCCCGGGGCCCGCTCGTTAGGCCGCTAACAAGCAGCATTTCCCTTCCCCAGCCAATGTGCGCTGCATCAGGAGGGGCAGAAGCGGCGCCCCGGGGTCCGGTGCAAGTAGCGACCCACGTGTCCCCAGCCCCGGAACCCGGAGCGGGAATGGGGGGAGGGGGTTCCCCTGCTCAGCCTGTCCCGATTGGGAGACAGGGCAGCATCCCCACTGCACTAGCCAATGGGAGAGCAGCGCTAGGAAGGGTTCCCTCCCGCGACGGGAGCAGCAGGTGCTCGGATGAAGGTTTGGAGGCTGATGGCCCCGCCCCGGGGTGTGGCCTGTCAGCAGAGCCTGGCACGGCTGAGCTGGCGACCAAAGGTTGCAGAGGGCGAGCCAGCTGGAAGCCCCTGGCCGGGAGAGGTGGGAAAGGCTCTGTTCTGTGCAGCTGATCCCCGGGGTTCTCCAGGGCCCTGCTGAGGTCAGAAATTAACTAACCCTGGCAGGGCCTGTGGCTTCTCTCTCTGGTTCCTGGGGAGGTCAGTCAGTGGGAGAGTTCAACCAACCCAGCGAAAGTGAAAACGTCCCGCAAAGAGCAACAAAACAATGGGCAGGAACTTTGTGCCCTGGGGCTTGGCTGGCTCCAGGGCTGCTGCTGGGACAAGAAGGAGATTCCCTTGTTTTTTAAAGCGTTGCTTGTTTTTCGAAATCCCCCACTCTGCTGCCCTGGTGCAGATTTGCTGTAGATTGGTGGGTAGGCACCCAAAATTGCCACCAGCCGATGGCTACTCAGTGGCCTGTGCAGCAGACAAGTGCCCACCTCACGAAACCCTCCCTCAAAGACTCCAGGGGACCGTGAGAGGTCAACTAGTCCAGCCCCCTGTAATGAGGCAGGACCGAGTACACTGGGACCTCACAGGTGTTTGTCCAACCCATTAACAACCTCCAGTGCTAGGGACTCCACAACCTCACCTGGAGGCCTCAGCGAGATGGTGACACTAACTAAAGAACGGAACAGACATGGGGGATTGATGCTCCTTTGAACCCTGGAAGTGAACCTTTCAAAGGCAGCCTGAGGGGGAGGGGAAGGAGGAGGTGTGCTTGTGCAAATGAAGCTTGCACACTGCTGCTTCCCTTGTTCTATTGTTAAGTAAGGGAGAGGGAGGTCAGGCACTACGGACTCAGCACTTTTCAGGGACATGAAATTCACCTGAAGCCCCAAACCAAATGAAAAGGAGAGGGACAGACTGGAGATAAAGGACTGTGCAGCCTGTCACCTGCGAGTTCATATTTCTACTGTTATTCCAGATCCTCAGACTACACTTCTGGTCCCTCATGGATTGTCTCCTTGATACAAATGTGGCACCATAAACCAATGTCAACTAGAGTTCTGTGTGTAAAACAGGCACCCGAGGCAAAAGGACTACAAATGACTAATAGTCTATACTATGGAGACTTCCCAAATGTGCCTTATGGGATAAGATCTCTCTGTTTTCTGTTGTTCTCGCCCATGATAAAATGCACCCACACTGTTCTTATTTCTAGGCTTTTGGCTGACCTTCTGTCGCTCAAATAACCCTTAGTGAAAACATAGTCATAATACGATATTGTCCAAGTGGAGACGATTTATTTGCTCACACACTTTCACTGCTTAAGGTCTGGGAAAGATCTGTTTCCAGGGATTGCTGTTACAGAATTGCCTAAAAATGAAGGTAAGATACTATTAGACATTTAAAATTATTTGTCTCATTCTGCATGGGATACAGGCAAGAAGTGGAGGCTTATGTTCAACTAACTGCTTCTTTCCAATCACCAGAAACAACCCCTGCTAAGAACTGTCTCTGGGGAAAAAACAAAAAAGATTTTGAGACATCTGGGAACCTTTTTATTGAGCTTGGACCAAAATCAGCCCTGACATAAAGGTGGAAGTCAATAAGACCTGCATGCATTCAGCACCTGGTTGCTTTTTTAGATGCCTAAGTTTGGATTTGGGTGTCTCACATTAGACGCCTCGCCCTGCTCTACATCCAGAATTTGCACCAGTTTAACTACATTGGTTTCTACATTCATTAAATCCATGCCTCTGTGGACACTCGTTAATCACTTCGAGTGCCTTAGCTGCATTCCCAGATTTGAGACTATTGGCCTTTCCACCCCCTCAAGAACAGTAGCAATTGTTTTAATTACCTGACTCCTCAAAGGAATATTCAATTATGTGCAATATTCCAAGCTAGCCGGTCAAACGACTGCAACAGCAGGGCCTGATGAGTGCGATAAAATGAGCTGGAGTTTTCTGGTCCTTGGATCAGCATTGTCAAGGTGAACAAGGGCTCATGAAGTCTGAGGCTTGACAATGAACAGAGCTTTGAGATGAACAAGGAGTATTCTCATTTCTTTGTGCTATTGCTTCATTCTCTTTCTTGATCCCCCAAAAGAAAGAGGTTGCATTTGAAGGTTCCCTTTACAATCAGAAGGGCTGGACAACATATAAGGTTTGATACCATAGAAACCAGGAGATTGGAACCCCTCTTGAATATTCTGGCTTCTTTTGCCTCTTCCTTTGAACTCAGGACTTTAGTAGCCCCTCTGCTGGGATTCGTTGAGGAATATTGGATTGGAAGGTTTCTTCATCGTGCCTCAGTGCAGGCAAAGGACTAGCCATCCTCTTCACATCCCTTCCAGCCCCACATTTCTCTGGTTCTATGAAAGTTGGATGTAAACAGAGTTGGGATAAATTGCACGGAGGAGCTTTGTTTTTTAAAACGGATGAACGAAAGAATTTTCATCGAAACACACTCAGCAAAGTGCAGCAGAGAGAGGGATCTCAAAAAACAGGTAACATTCCACTTGAATTCCACAAATGGAGAAACTGAGGCCCAGAGCAGGTGATTTGCCCAAAGTAATAGCATAGCACGCTAGGGACTTTAACCCTTGTTGACCAGGGGTTTGCTAGTGTAGATGGAGAGTAGCAAATGGAATTCAGGTCTCCTCACTTCCAGTCTCTGACCCAAACTCCACCTCAGAACTAGAGTTCTGATTGGCTGGTTGACTCCTACTTTAGGGATGTTGCCACTGTGGATCAACATCCAGAGACTCATATCTGGGGACTGATCACTGAAAAGGGCCACTAATAAGTTGGGACTCACTAGTGCTTTGCTTAGCTTCAGCCAAAATATCCCCCCATTGCTACATTTTGAAGAAACCTTCTAAAAAGAATGATTTGATGCTGTCTGTTATACTGGTTCCCACCGCTGCAGAAGTGAGCATCAATAAAAGACACACTCTGGTGTGGCTTAATTCTTTAATGCCATAATCGTAGTCCAGTTAGAAGGATAATTGAATGTTGATTGTATCTGTCTTAGAGTTTTCTATTGTGCCAGTCACTGGAGTATCTAAGGCAGCGGTTCTCAACCAGGGGTCCACATAACCAAGGGGTACTCAGAGGTCTTCCAGGAGCTACATCAACTCATCTGGGTTTTTGCCCAGTTTTACAACACGCTACATAAAAAACACTAGCGAAGTCAGTACCAAGTAAAATTTCACACAGGCAATGAGTTATTTATACTGCTCTATATACTATACTCTGAAATGTATATGCAGTATTTATATTCCAATTGATTTTTTTTATAATTATATGTTAAAAATGTGAAAGTCAAGCAATTTTTCAGGAATAGCATGGCTGTGATACTTCTGTATTTTTATGTCTGATTTTGTAAGCAAGTAGTTTTTAAGTGAGGTGAAACTTGGAAGTACACAAGACAAATCAGACTCTTGAAAGGGGTACAGTCATCTGGAAAGGTTGAGAGCCACTGATCTACGGCATGGTCTGCCCTTGAAAGTTATATCAGCAGAGCGACATCAGTCAGGGGTATGAAGAAAACACCCTGACTGATGCCAACAACCCCCCAGGGTAGATGCAGCTATGTCAACGGAGGAATGCTTCTGCCAGCATAGCTAATGTCATAGCTTCATCCGTTGGGTGGGCTGTGTCTACACCAGTGGGCTGTGCTGTGCTAATCTTTGTGTGTTACGAATTTCAGTGCTTGTGCAGAGCATGGGGCTGCTGGCTGTGGCTACAGAGCAGCTGTGCACAGAGGGTGAAATTCCCCTCTGCGCAGAGAATCACCGCAGAGTACACTGCGGTGCGTATCCCACTTGGCTTGGAGGGTGCGTCCATCCCAGATAAGTGCTGCGTTAAGTCGTGTACTGACGGCACAGGGGTGCTCTGCTCTGAGTTAGCGTTGCTATTAGGTGTAGCTCAAGCTGGTGATTCTGATCTGCAAAGCCCAGTATCGTTTGGGATGCCATTGACTGCTCCACTGGGATAGTTAAAGGTGACCTTCGAAGGGTGTTTTTAAGAGACTGACCGTGTGTCCCTTGTTGATCCTTTAGGATGTGAATCAAGGAGGCCAGAAAGGGGCTGGTGCTGCTGGAGCAGACTTCCCCAAATCACTCCTGGGAGCACAGCACTACAGGGGAAACTTAGCACAAGGTTTCTGCACCTGGACCAGGGTGAATTCCACGTCACTGCTCGGCTGGGGCCTGCCTGCTGTAGTTGCCATTGTCTTTCATTGACAAGAGAGAGGTGAAGCAAGGGGGCTCATTGGTCCAGCTCAGAAAGATGCAAGGTGAGCTGACCCCACTAGGATTCAAGCACTGGGATCATTCCCGGTATTTCTAACCCGATGCTTAGACCTCTGGGTTTGCACCACAGGCCTTTCAGCATGGGCCAGAGAGGAAAGAGAGAAAGAACGAAATCTGCCAAGGGAAAGACAGGAGACCTGCAACGAGACCCCATGGGGGCCATCTGAGTCCTTTTATTAGCAATGGCGGCAATAACAATGACACGGTTTAATGGCCACTCTTCCCCTGTGACACGAGTGATCCACGTGGGGCGGACAATGCTCCCCCCACAATCCCCTCTCAGTGCAGCTCCAGTACACTGACTAGTAGGCACCGCAGGCAGCTTGGGTCGGTATCCTGCTCCAGATCCATCTGTGGGCGGTCGGCTGTGGGGGAGGGAGAGAGGAACTGAAGTTACCTGTGTGTTGGTAGGTGTTTTGGTAGGTGTTGGCAGGTGTTGGTGCTGGTAGGTGTGTTGGTAGGAGTTTATCTGGCATTCATTTATCCCACTTCTACTTCCCGGCCCATCATCTCTGCTGGCTGAATCCTACAGAGACCAGAGATGGAAAAGACCCGGCAGGTCCCAGCTGGTTGGTCCCTTCACTGGGCTTGTTCCCTAAAGTCTATTCATCAGTGTATAATCCAGTCTAAGGCCTTGGCTGAACTGCAAAGGGTTTGCCAGTATAGCTATGCCGGTAGACCAGCATGAGAGTTCTTTTCCCAGCACACCTTATACCTGTTCTCCAAACAAAATCAACTATACTATTCCTTGGTTTAATTTCATCCCCTCACTAGCAGTTACTTCCTCCTTTCAGACCACCCTTACCAAAGCATCCCCTTGGTCTCGGTGGTGTTATCCAGCTCACAGCCCCCAATCACAGTAACATCTGAGCACCACACCACACCCCTGTGAGGCTAGGGAAAAATTATCCCCACATCTGCACCAGAACAAGGAATTGAACCTCATGGGGTTCTTTCTTTCTAGAGCTGCCAGGAAATGATTTTCTTTCCACTAGAAAATTTGAATGTTTTTTTTCCCTGAAAAAATATTGTTTTGATAAAACCCACAATGTTTTTTTACAAAAACAGATTTTTTTTTGGCAAAAATTTCCATTTCTTCAAAAAGTTTCGATGGAACTTTTTTGATTATTTATTTCTTCCCATGTCCCAGGAGTCTAAGTCCCTTTGAATTATTGTTCTGACCTTGCTGCTTGCCAGAAAACTAAAAGAAACAAGCATAAAATGATCTAAAAAACAGCCCAATTCATGGGGGGTGGGGTGTGCTGGGGCATCAGTAGAGAGCAGTTGGGGGTCGGGCTTGTGTCATCATGCGGGACAGGGCGCAGAGCATGGATCATGCCACATGCTCCATGACAATCAAAAGCCCAGAGAAAAAATGGTGCCTAGAGTTAAGCAGAAAAAGTCTGCTGGGTAAAATACCTACCAATCTCCCATCCCCCAAAGCGTACCTTGCCCTTTGTCATCACCCATGGATTATACTCCAGTTTCCTGTCCACTTGGCAGCGCCTGGATCCCAGAGGGTTCGAAGAGCTCAGAGGCCGTATCGAAAGCTTTACTAAAGTTTGGCTTCATGGATGGTTTTGTTTCTTCGAGTCCTTTTTCATCGCTTCAATATCATGCATCCCTCGGGAATGTTTAAATACTGTAATTTACGTTGACATCTCTCCGACTGTGACAGGTGGGTTTTGAAAAGCCAGCTGTCTCCAGACAGTCCATCCAAAGCGGCACGTCCCCACCTCAGCGGCTGGGAGCATGTGTCCCAGGCACAGTTCAGCACCGAGAGCCAGCTCTCTAAGCTTTGCCTGGGAGAGGAGAATCCACGGGAGCCCCCAGGCTGCCCTCTGTTGTCTTTTCCCAGAGACCTTCATGGGGCTTAGGAGGGAGATGCCCACGTCTCCTGGGCCAGCATCATGGCGCGTTTCAGCTGCTCGTAGGTCACAAACATCACCACGTTCCAGGATCCCAGCCGCAGGAAGGAAGGCATGAACCTGCGGGAGGGGACAATAGATATTAAGAGATCCAACAGTGTAGAGGCTAAGGAATTTCCCCTCCTTCCCCAGCCAGGGTACTCCATGCCCCTGGCAATCAACAACAAGCTGTATCTCTTCCTGCCCTTGGCTGGTGGATCTCACATCACACTAGCTCCCTCATCATCCCTGCTATCCATGGATTCCCCTCTGTTGCTCTCCTGCCTAGCATCATGCACCCTCAGACAGCTCCCCGTGACACTCCTATTCTTTAACAGTAGCCTGAATTCCTTACCCGCCCCTGGCTAGTGACTCCTTACCAGTTGCTTTGTGCACAACTGGTGCTCTGTAAATATTGAGACCGAGTCCAGTGGGCTCCACTCTTTCCTGTGCTTCTCAAGCACATCAGAATATGAAACCAGACTAATCTGTAATACTTAGCTCTGGGCTAGGCCCAGATTTGCAAAGGCACCAAACTGATTTCAATGGAAGTCAGGCGCCTCTCTGTACCTTTGAGCATCTGGGCCCTTGCGCTCATCAACTGCAGATTTCAAAGCGCTTTACAGAGGTGGGTAGGTATAATTCTCCCCATTTTACACACAGGAAAGTGGAGGCGCAGAGAGCTCCAGGCTCCCATGTTGTAAAGGCTTCTGGACGTCTTGCATTTCAGATGCTTGCACTGAGAGCCTCGTGCCTGCTCTGCAAAGGTACTAAGCATCCATCACAAGCCAGCTGAAACTGCTTATGGACTGTGGAACGAAGATAAGCTTATAGCAGACTGGGTGAGGGCTGATGCCTTCGGGGGGCATTGTGGTAAAAAAGGTAATGGTGTCTGTGGTGCTGTGTGGCCCACCGTGAGGAGGATGCTAATGTCATTCCTCCAGCTGGGTGTTTGCAGCGACCCCCTGGGGAAGTGGAGTTCAGAAGGGATTCTCCAGGGACCAACAGACAAAGGAAGGGTTTGGGGATAAATAATCTGGTAAACAAACAGACTCGGGGCCGTCTTCCTGATCCAGCAAGCTGACAGGAGCCCTGGTTCCTGGAGGGCCCCACTCCTTCGGGGAGGGTTGGGCCTCATGGGCACTTGTTCTGAGGTAAAGCTGAGATGAATTTGAAACCCCAAGGAAACCCCGTGGATGGGATGTTGCAGGACTGCCCCTGTCTCAGCCCATGTGAGCGCTGGGGTGATCTCTGGTGTGCTTCTGAGCACGTGTGCAGGTTCTTTCCTTGTTTTTAACGTGTTTTCTCTGTAGCGCTTTTACCTTACGGATAAAATAGACCCGCACAGAAAGAGCGGCGGGGTATCTGTAACCGGGGCCGTCTCACTATTAAGCATCTCTGAAGAGAAAGCAAGCAGGCCTGCGTGGGCAGGCTGGGAATAACACAGGGAAGGCAGGAACAGCTCAGGCAGAAGGGAGAGACACCCAAGAGGGGGGACTGACAGGGGAGCTGGAAGCCTGTGAGGGGGCCATTGCTGAGTCACTGAGGGGAAGCAGAGGTGGTGTTGCCCTGCCCTTTGTTGCTTATCACCTCTGAAAATCGCAGGCTGAGGGCTCACAGACCGAGCCGCCCATTAGAGGCCGCTTTGGAAAAACTGGCCCATAGTGACTTGCCCTGGTTACACGAGCTGGTAGCAGAGCGAGGACGAGAACCCAGGTCTCCTGACTCTCAGCCCAGTGCTCTGTCACTATCAGCCTCCTCTGTAGAGGTGATACATGAACACAGCACTGCTCCTTGAACAGGCCATGGGCATGGTACAGGCCTGGATACAGATCTGTAGCTGTCTCAGAGCCAAAGCACCACTTACCCCTTGTAAAACGCGGTGGGTCCTTCCAGGATCACCATGGTGAGCATACAGTTCAAGGCATTTCTGTACTGGCCGGGGGTGGAATTCATGTATCTCGTCTTCACGACATCGACGGGCGAAGCCACCACCGTGGCGCAGAACCCAGCTCCGAAAGCAGCGACGAAATGGCAAGGAAACGTGTCTGGGGGAGGGAAATGGGTGATAGGTTTTGGGGTAATGGAATTTTCCACTGCAAACGGGATGATTTTGGCTTTACCAGCCTCTTGCAATTAGTCGTCAGTGCTATGCCCAGCTAGAGCTCATTCCACCCAAGGACCTCAGTTCAATTTACAGACATCAATAAACTGACCCTCTCCCGGGAGATTGGTAAGAATCTCCATTCTCCGCATGGGGGAAACTGAGGCACGGGAAGTTTGATACTAACCTTGGGATGCCCACCTTGAGACTCTCTGAGCCTGATTTTCAAAGCTACAGAGCCAGTTGTAATGCCAGCTGAAGTCCATGGGAGCTGAATGTCTCAGCACCCCTGAAAATCAGGCCCAAGATGCCTACAGC
This sequence comes from Dermatemys mawii, assembly GCA_007922305.1. Classification (NCBI taxonomy): domain Eukaryota; kingdom Metazoa; phylum Chordata; order Testudines; family Dermatemydidae; genus Dermatemys; species Dermatemys mawii. The sequence continues at coordinate 4,189,858 of ML677344.1, read as the reverse complement.
TGAATGCCCCAAAACCGTAGTATGCAAAATCCACAAACACTTCTGAAAATTTGGGCCTAAGCACCAGGTTCCCAAAGGGATTTAGGTACCTAGTGGGATTGTTTAAAGCATGTAGACACCTAACTCCCACTGGGAGTTTTTGGAAATCCAATTAGGTGCCTATTGGCACCTTTAGGTGCCTGAATCCCTTTGAAAATCTGTCCCTAAGTGACTTACCCAAGGTCATGCAGGGAGTCTGTGGCAGAGCTGCAAATAGCTCTTAGGTCTTCTATGGTCTAGTACTCTGTATCAGACCATCCTTGCCACCATGCTACTGAAACCTCCAGCTGATGTCTGAAGCAGGATGGGAAGCCGGCTCCAGTCCTCTTTGCCAGAGTGAGCATCACTTGTTGCGCGGAAGGCCATCAGGGGATGAGAAGCAATGGAGCAGGCTCAGAGAGACAGAGCTCCAACCACCAGGCTCCCCAAATGGAAAGGACGAAGGAAGGACCCCCTCACTCACTCAAGGCCCTAGGACCCTCCTCACCTGTCATGAGATGATATTTCAGCAGCATCTCCTTGAGGAGGTCATAGGTAACCATCTCTCCGCAGTTCACGATGGCGTTGCGGGTGATATTGGGTAACGTCCCTGAGGCAGAAGGGTGAAAGGCTGAATGGTTTAGAGAGTGACTCTGACCATGTGAGGTCACACTGCTCTTCTGAAAGCAGAGTAGGGCAAGTGATGCCCATGATTGTATTATTATTAATTGTGTTTATTACACCTGTGCCTAAAGGAGCTTGGCCAGGGAGCAGGAGTTCTGTGACACCAGGATTTTAAGGGATAATAAGAATAATACTCGGCATTTACGTGGCATTATTTATCCACAGCGGTCAAAGCACTTTACAAAAGTAGCCAAAACTCATTATCTCCATTATACAGCGGGGGAGAGAGAAGCTTGGAGTTGCACAGCAATTCAATGGCAGAGTAAGCAATGGATCCTGAGAGTCCTGCGACCCAGTTCGATCACAATTCTATCTCAAGCACACAAGGAAACGGGGAGAGAGGAAGTGACAAGGCAAATCTGTTTATCACAGGTCTGTGGGCTCGCCATGAACCTTATTGTTGTGATACCAGAGGAAAAAGGACATTCGTTCTTGCCCTGGATGGGATGTGACCCCAATCCATCGCAGGTGAGTGGCGACACTAATGATGATTTGATGTCAACATTGTTAATGATTTAATCTCTGATCATTTGGGCAGAAGCATCCCGCTATTCTGCGGTCAGGGTGCAGTCTCAGGTTGTGAGCAGGGCCTGAATAGAACACCCCACTTTCCTTTTTCTGACCAGTCAGCCCCCGCATTTGGGAGAGGGATGGCATTTTGGTTTAGTTTGGTCCGTGATTGGCTGTGATCCACCCTTTGGAGTCTAACAGTCAGTGCGTTTGTCATGGCTTATGCTACAATGAGCCAGTCTGGGAAATGTGTCCCTCTCTCCTGCCTCACCTTACAACTACTGCACAGTCGTTTAAAATCCTGCAGCGATAGCAGATTAGAGGTGAAAGTCCCAGCCTATGCCAAGCCAGGATGAGGGGTAGGTACCACTCAGGTCCTAGTTTAAGCTCTGTTAGGGTTGCCCTAACCTACAACAGGGACAGCCAGCCCCAGGATAGTGGAGCAGGCCTCCTCCACGCTGTGCCGGAGTAGAAACGGGGATCTGGGAAGCAGGGAAGGAAATGCCATCTGGTCACATGAACCTGCTGCCAGAGCTGTAGCATGGCCACTCTAAAACCAGATGGCCCTGTCCTCCAGGGATATCTGCAGAACCCGAGGGGCCAGCACTGAATTCTGTTAGCTGGACTTGCTCTGTTCACCTTAATCTATTGAACACTAAGGGCCAAGGGAATTAGGGGCCTAAATACTTTTGAGGAGCTGGGTCCAGATTCTTAACTGGTGTAATTTGGCTTAGCTCCGTTGACTCCCGTAGACTGACCTCAGCGGAGCTACCCCGATTTACACCAGCGGGCGATTGGTCTGGGAGGCTCCCTCGCACCTCACAGATAAATCCTGTACCTTTCCAGAGGCCTCTGACCCCTTCCTCCTTGGCGATGGTCTTGTAGGCATCCACAGTCCCGTTGTATTTCTTGGTTCCTGCCATCAGCCTCATGTGCGCTTGGAATCGCACCTTGACCACGTCGGTCGGCTGGGCACACGTGACGGCCATGGCTCCGGTGGTGCAGCCAGCCAGCACCCGGGTGAGAACGCCGGGATCTGCATGGGAGCGAAGAAGCTGGGTAACAATCTCTGGGTCTGTCTCTAGGGTCACCAGCGAGGTGGCAACGCACAGAGCAGAGTTTTTCTCAGCCTCCCCACTAACTCAGAGCCCCTTTCATCTGCCTCGCTAGGACAGGGCATGAGCACGTCCCCTCCATCCAGCGCTGAGGCCACAGGCGACGGCTGACTCCCTGCATGGCCTTGGGGAAGTCACTTAGCCTATGTTTTCAGGTGGCCTCTTATTTGGAGGTTGGCTTCAGTTTCCTGGATGCATAACTTTAAACTCTCCAGGCCTGGTTTTTAGCGGCACTGAGCAGCACTGGAAAGAGCAACCATCAGGAGGCTGTGAGTAGGGTAGGAGAAGACCCTGCTCACCTTGTTCTGCTACACCCTCCCTTTGCACCCTGCCAACACTGACCTAGGCCCCCATGCCGATCCAGCTGCAGACTCTGGCTCCACATGGTGAGAACTGCTTGTCACATGTTTCGTTCCAAAATGTAGTTTTTAAATGGGAAGGACCAAGCTCCTTAAACCTGGCCTGGATTTTGGGGCCTGCCGTTGTTTGATGGGGCAGCGGATGTCAACAGGACATGGAGGAATCCGATCACGCCCCAAAGCAAGTGCTCAAACATCAAGTTCAGGGGTCGGCAACCTTTCAGAAGTGGTGTGCTGACTCTTCATTTATTCACTCGAATTTAAGCTTTCATGTGCCAGTGCTACATTTTAATGTTTTTAGAAGATCTCTTTCTATAAGTCTTTAATATATAAATAAACTATTGTTGTATGCAAAGTAAATAAGATTTTTAAAATGTTTAAGAATTTCATTTAAAATTAAATTACAATGCAGAGCCCCCCGGATCGGTGGCCAGGATCTGGGCAGTGTGAGTGCCACTGAAAATCACCTCGCGTGCCGCCTTCGGCACCCCTGCCATAGGTTGCCTACCCCGATCTAGTTTATCTGTGCTCAAGGAACTGCAGGACCTGAGTGAGACGGGGATCCTACGTGTAGCACATTTACCCCTTTGTAATTTGGGATCTCAGGTTATTCAGCTCACTCTAAAGACTGATTATTGTAATTTTTTTTTAAGTGGCCACATCTAGGACAATGGGCTGGAGCCTCAGTTGGTGTGAATCAGCGTAGCTCCATTAGTGTAGTTCAGCAACTTCCAGGAGCGGATTCGCACCAGCTGAGGATGTGGCCCCACGTTCTGAAACAGAGGCTGAGAAGATGGCCCCTGGAAGTGTGTGGGGCCGGCACTCACTCTCCGATCCTGGGGAGGTGTAGAGTTGTTTCACAGAGTCGTACAGCCCGATACGAATGGAAGCGAAGCTCATCTGACGCTGGAGCCCAGCCACCAGGCCGTTGTAAAGGCTCTTGGGACCTTCCGTCTTCACCATGGTGGTGATTGTGCCAAAGACGCCCTTATAGTGGATGGTCTTCATGCTCTCGGGAGGCTTGGACTCTCCCTGGATCTTCAAGATGGACAGACAGACATCGTGATTAGCAGATGGCAATTCACCTCTAGTGCAGCCAGCTAGAGCCTGCTCCTGAAACCTTTATTCGTGTGAGTAGTTCAAGTGAAGCCAGGCATGAGCAAGGGTTTGCAGGGATGGGCCCTTAGCTAGGAGAGTTCAGGAGCTAGAAGCTCAGTTCAAGTTAGTTTGGGGCTGAGCTAGGAAGGTATTAAATCGTCCTTTATATATGCAGCCAACCTGCACCTGTGGTTCTGATCAGTGAACTAGTTGCAAGGCTGTAACTGTCAGTCATTTACACATCAGCTTCCATCCGGCTGGATACCAAAGCACTTTGCAAAAGCACTGCAAGTGATATACTGTTTTCATCTCATTGTTCACCACTGAAATGCAGCCAAGTCTGGGGTGGAATGTGGCAGCTGTTTATCAGTCTACAGCAGGTCTGCACAACATACAGCCCAGGGGCCATATGCAGCCCACATGGGCTCACTGTGCAGCCCGTGGGGGGTGAGTAGAGGTGGGGCAAGTGAAGCGGTGAGGTGGAGTTTGCGGGGCGGGGGAGTGGGATGGAGTCGATGGGGGCAGGGTGAGAGCGGTGCTTTTTTGCCCGCAGCTGGGTTTTTTGCACTAGTATTGCCCTTGCTGCTTTCCGAGTTGTGCAGGCCTGGTCTACAGCAACATTACAGGCCAAATCAAGTCAGGACTGCAAATGGTGGAGTACGTAAGTAGCCTAGATTGTAATTATCAATGATGGAATTTGGCCAGAATGCCAGAGTGATGGTGGGAAGCTAAATTCATTCATGTTCGTAAAGTGCTTTGAGATCAGATAGGAAATGCTCTCCAGTATCAGTGCAGAGAGTGAAGTTTATCCTGGTGCACAAAGCTGAGGTACATTTCAGATCCACTTTAAGGGCTCGGGGCTGATCCTCAGCAGGGGTAAACTCCCATAGGCTCATTGACTTCCAAGCGACATTTGACGCTGGCTGAGGTTCTGGCCTCTTAAGTGGTCCCTAACCCTTGTGGCAGGGCCTCTGCATGGGGTGGATTTCACTCAGAACTCTAATCAAGTCATGTCTGTAAGAAAAGTGATGCCTGGTTTCCGCTAATCACAATACAGCAAAAAACCAACCTGGACTTGCCGAGAAGAACACTACTGAGACCTCTCTAGGCACCCGCAGATCTGCAGGGTACACGACAAACATCATTCGAAACCAAACCAGTCTGTCAGAGCCTGACCCAGCTCCCACTGATGTCTTTACATTTTAATGGGAGTTGGGTCAACCCTTAAAGTGAACAGATGGGAGGAAAAAAGTCCGAGCTTGTTTCTCAGCAAGTGCTGGATCTGTCCAATGATTTAATCTAAAATGTCTTTCACTCCATTTGAGAGATCACGTGGGGCAGAGATTCGGGACTTTCGACTCTGTGCCCAGCTCTGCTGCTGACCTGCTACGTGACTCTGAACAAATCTCTTTGTCTTGACTATTTTGACCATTGTCTCTTTGGAGCAGGGACTGTCTCCCAACTATGCGTCTATACATTGTGCCTGACACAGCTGAGTACCGGGATCCTTGTACCATAGTAATACCAACAAGAACGTTTACCTGCAGTCTGACTTTCGCAGTGTCCAGCGGGAAGGTGCAGAGATCTGCTATGCATGCTGCTGTCCCGGCACCCAGGAACTTAACAGTAGCAGTTGGAGGGATGTCTGTGGGCTTCAGTCCGACCATGGCTTTCCTGGGTTAGCAGGAATCACAGTTCAGCAAATATACGCTCCTCTGGAAGCAACGTTCAATCAGCAAGCAATGGACTAGCAGTGATATTCCCCTTGGAAGATATGAATGAAGCTGTAAATGTATTAGGGATGTCAAACGATTAAAAGGATTAATTGTGAGATTAAAAAAAATCACGATTAATTGCAGTTTTAATTGCACTGTTAAACAATAATAGGATACCATTTATTTAAATATTTTGGATGTTTTCTACATTTTCAAATATATTGATTTCAATTACAGCACAGAATACAAAATGTACAGAACACGATGGTGGCTGCAGCAGGGAGGTGTACGAATGTTTTGCATATCTAGCATGTAAATGTCTTGCAATGCCGGCTACAAAAGTGCCATGTGAACATCTGTTCTCACTTTCAGGAGACATTGTAAATAAGAAGCCGGCAGCATTATCTCCTGCAAATGTAAACAAAGTTGTTTGTTTTAGCAATTGGCTGAACAAGAAGTAGGACTGAGTGGAATTGTAGGCGCTGAAGTTTTATGTTGTTTGGAGTGCAGTTATATAACAAAAATGATTTCTACGTTTGTAAGTTGCACTTCCACAGCACAGAGCTTGCACTACAGTACTTGTATGTGGTGAACTGAAAAATACTATTTATTTTGTTTATCCTTTTTACAGTGTAAATATTTGTAATTACAAATAATGTAAGTGAGCACTGTACACTTTGTATTCTGTGTTGCAATTTAAATCAATATATTTGAAAATGTAGAAAAACAAATAAATATTTATAAAATATTTAAGTTGGTATTCTCTGATTGTTTAAGAGTGTGATTAAAACTGATTAATCATGATTAATTTTTTAATCAAGTTCATTTGTTCTCAGTTAATCGCTTGATTTAACTGCAGTTAATTGACGGCCCTAAAATGTGTATAATGCCTCTCTGGATCTCAGTCAAATGGATAATAATAGATGGACAAGGAGAGAAAATATTTTGCACGCATTTATTTATTTAACAAAGACTACATTTGCGGGGAGTGTCCTTTGGAGTTTTCCATCTCAGTTACCTATATACTGGATGGATTTGGACAAGTTATGAGGTCCCAAATACTATTGAGCTTAGGGATGTTTGTGGCCCTATGGTATCTGAGCATCTCAAAATCTTGATTGTACGGATCCTCACAGCCCAACATACCTGTGGGGCGAGGCAGGGCAGGGCTATTAACCCCATTGTGCTAGCTGAGGCACAAAGAGGCTAGGTGACCTACCCAAGGTCAGGCAAGAAGTCTGTTGCAGAGCAGGCGATTGAACCTAGGTCTCCTCCTACTAGCTACTGTCCTAACCACTAGACCATCCTTTCCCCTTCTGTAGTGCTCATTGAAGAATGGTGTGAAGAAAGTAAAATGTTATTCACCCCTTCACATAATACAAGAACCAGGGGTCACCCAATGAAATTAATAGGCAGCAGGTTAAAACAAACATAAGGAAGTACTTCACACAATGCACAGTCAGCCTGTGGAACTTGTTGCCTGGGGATGTTGTGAAGGACAAAAGTATAACTGGGTTCTAAAAAGAATTAGAGAAGTTCCTGGAGGATAGGTCAATGGCTATAAGCCAAGATGATCAGGGATGCAACCCCATGCTCAGGGTATCCATAAGCCTCTGATTGCCAGAGAATGGGACTAGACAACGGAGGATGGATCACTCAATAATTGCTCTGGTCTGTTCATTCCCTCTAAAGCACCTGGTATTGGCTGCAGTCAGAAGACAGGATGCTGGGCTAGATGGAGCCAATGGTCTGATCCAGTATGACCACTCTTATGTTCTTATGAAGCCAGCAGGACTGCTCTTGGGAGCAGATCCCCATCCACGCTAGAAGTACCAGCTTGTTTTTATAACCACCCGGGCTATGACACCCTCATCTGACCTGGTTACTGCAGCTACTCTTGCTTTTAGTCCTCTGGAGAGCCAGAGAAATCCTGCTCCAGATTCCCCGCTGGTGGAAGCAGATGCAGCATTGGTGACTCTCAGCGGCAGGCCGGAGCAGTGACATGTGAAGACTAATGGGGATCTGGCCGAAGCCAGTGATGCAAATGAGACAGGCAGCACGAGGCTTCTCACCCCTGGGTGCTCAGAGGGATGAGGTGCCGTGTTTGGGGGTGACAGAAAAGGAGCTGCATGCAGAACAAACACTAAGCCGGCCTCTGCCCTGCACGGTCACGCTTAGAACCTGGTCAAAAGCCCCTTCAAATCAATGGGCATCTCTCCATTGCCTTCAGCGGGTTTTGGAGCAGGCCCTTTCTGCAGTGAGGCTGCTGAGATGCAAATGGGGGCACTGACTGAGTCAGCCTTCACACAGGTAACGCTCTCATGGGCACAGGAGCAGATAGATCCTGAAGGCAACGGGTGAGGAATGAGGAGGCAGAGCAAGGACTGCAGGGTTTGGCCCACTCCTAATAACCCACAGCAACACTGACTGCTTAGCCTTACCTGAGAGATGCAGCAGGCTGAGTGCACTCCGTTCCTCACCATCCTCTGTGAGCCGAACCTCTTGGCTCCTTATTTATATATCCCTCGCGGACTGCACTCTTAGCTGAATGGCAAAGGATAAGGACAGAGATCATTTAACATCAACAAGTTCACAGCCTCCCTCCCTCCCTCCCTCTGGAGGTTTAAAATAGATCAGAGAGGAAAAGCCATGAGACCCCAGTGTGTTTCAGGAAGCCTTACACTGCCACCCTAGTTCTGGACAGCACCGCTCCACCACTGGGAGGCAGCAATGGGGGTAGCCCTGGTGTCCTAGTGCAAAGCTAAAATGAGACGTGATGGGGAAAGTGGTCTGGAGGGGCCACAAGCAAGTGAAGTAAGCAGCACAATAGAGCTCTACGGTATATTCTTAAAAGTTCATGTACTCACTTGCTGCCCAGCCACCTCATGTTGTGTTACGGTGAACTGCCTAGTGTAGACTGTCTTGACCAAGGATGATTTTGTGATGCAAACCCTTGGGTGGGACTCAGAAAATTGGCATTCAGTTCTGCTTCATCACAGCCTGTGTGCGCGAGACCTTGGGCAAGTCACTGCAGTCCAGAACCACAAAGGTATTTAGGCTTCTTTCCATTGAAATTAGGGGAACTGGGAGCCTAAATACCTTCGTGGATCTTGGGGTTAGCCTCTCTGTGCCTCATTTGTCCTATCTGTATAATGGGGATAATAACTTCCCTTTCCTTGCAGCGAAGCCTGGCTCCGCCTCATTCTCAGGGGTGGGTAAGCAGCGCTCGCCCTGCTCCTGGACTGGTGCAGTCACAGCTCCCCTGCCTGGGTCAGTCTACTGTAACCACACTGTGCAGCGGTGTTGTGAGTACAAGCTTGTTATTGACTGTGAAGTGCTCAGATATTAAGGTTTGGACTATATAAGAACACAGCCTGCACTTCCAAGCAATCCAGTGTAATTAGCTCCACTGGGAAGGGTGGATGGATCTAATTTATACCCCCTTATGCATCACTACTGAATTTGGCCCCTTGTCGTTTCCTGGCCGGAGAGCACCTCACATACTAGTTGTGCTAAGCAGATCACAATGTCGCTACCATTTGCAAATATCAGGAAAACATTTCTATAACTTTAGGATTTGGACCTCAAGATTTGGGGCCCAAAGTGAGTCGCAAGCGCCTGCAGTCTGGCAGCACTATTAACCTCAAACATTCAAAAATCATGAGTGAAGCCCCAGAAATCATGAGATAGGGTTAAAAATCATGAGATTAAAAAAAACCAAACAAACATGTGGCATGGTTTCTATTTTCCCTCTAGTTTTCAAGCCTTTAGGATGCATTTGTGTCACATTTCCAAGTTCTCTCTGCAAGCATCAAGGTTAGAACATTGCCTTTTCTTTTAAATGATGGTGGAGGTTTTCATACAATCACATGATTCCAGGAGTTGGGGCTTTAGAGAAAACACCAAATCGTGTGAGAGTCATGATAAAAGTCATGAGAGTTAGCAACACTCTTTAGGCTACAAATTCTGGTTTTCTGTATGATGCCCAACCACCCCTTCTTGTCCCCCAAAGTGAGGTGTTTAGCCAAACTGAATATTATTAGACATCTGACACCATTAAAAAACTCCAACAAAACATTTTTGTTTTGGTTTAAACTTTCTTCTGCTATCTTTGCAGCAGAAACATTGCAGCCTTGTGGTAGTGTACAATGTAGAATAATGTACAATGCGGCTGTTTTGGCTTGGCAAGCCTTGGTGGGTTTGGGTTTACATAACCCCTTTTGAATTTAACTCTCTGGTGACCACAGCTGGCTCGGAGCCTGAGTTGGAACTGCTACGTTGCAGCTCTCCGTCCGCAGCTTGAAACCAGAGTGGCCTGACTGGGCTGGGGTAGCTTCTAGTTGTATGAAAATAGATACTTTCAGAGCAAGTGAGCCTGGAGTTCAGCAAGGACACACCCCAGCAAATGTTTCAGCTATTTGCAGAAGCTGTTTCTGTGAAGTGAGCTAAGTACAGATGCCGTACTATTCGAAATGGACCAAGTGACCCCAGCTCACAAGGGATGGGGGAGAGACTGCAAAAGGCTATGAGTGTTAACAGGACTATGTGTGAACATTCAAATCGGTCACCTGCTCTCCTGGCCTGGGGAGGGGACAGTTGGGGACACTTGATTTTCCAGCTACCACTGCAGGTAATTGAAAGGAACATAAATACTGCATCCCGGGGACCATCCACCATTTTATGTAAATCTAATGCAGCTCAGCTGCCCCCTGCCTCAGTTTCAACATCTGTAAAATGGGAACATGCTTTTTGCTCTGCTGCTGAAAAGTGCTATGTGAGAGGTAGGTGGTGGTATTATTACCCTATGCATGATGTGACATTAACTGAAGCACATGTGGATGCTGATGTGGCATGTGAGCATACATAGGGGACAGGTGGTCTTGTGCCTAAAGCACAGAGGAGAGCATCAGGAGAGCTGAGTTCTAGTCCTGGCTCAGCTGCTGACTTGCTATGTGATGTTGGGTGAGTCCTGTTCATCCATCTGTGCCTCCGTTTCCCCATTTTTAAATTGGGGAGAATAATACTTGCCCACCCCCCACTGTGAGACTAAATTCACTGATGTTTGTAAAGCACTTTGATGGCAGTTGCTCTGGACGAAAGGGCTAGGGTACATCTGTACCACTGCCCTCAGATGGATTTATTGTATGTTGCTCATCACCACAATACAAGAAGGAAAGTCACGCTCTGCCCCAAGAACTTACAGTCTAGAAGACAGACACAGCGAAAGGGCACTAGCAGTCTTGTGCCTGTGATGACGCATTCGGCATGAAACCCACATGTCAAAGTCTGGCCACCTGTCCCGGTCCTAGGCTAACCCTGCTGTTTATTTATGGGAGGCTGCTCTGGGAGCAATTTCCCACACGGACATGTACAGATTTCAGCTGCTAGGTTCACTCCAGGGGAAGAACCACTGTGATGTAATGTTCTCTCTGACCCCATGTGTGGCCAGCTGTGCCAATCAGAAGTGTGTGTGTGAAGGAGTCAGCCTATAAGAGCATGCTGATTTCCAGCCCTCGTGGTGTATTCTCCCTCAGGCTTCTGTTTGGGGAAAAAAAAAAAGATGTTAGTCACAAAGGTGAGGAAACTTATTTAAATATCTATTTTTAACCTGACAGTGTCCCTTTAATCATTTTTGTGGGGAATGTGTGGGGACTCTGTCCACCAAGGGCTCAGCTGGTTGGAAGAACAAAAGAAGGGGGCTCTTAGGGTGATCAGACAGCAAATGTGAAAAATTGGGGTGGGGGGTAATAGGAGCCTATATAAGAAAAAGACCCAAAAATTGGAACTGTCCCTATAAAATCGGGACATCTGGTCACTCTAGGGGCTGTGAACATGGAGGGACAAGAGAACCCTCTCTAGTCTCTGACCTACCAAGGGCTTGTTGCTGGGAGGATTTAGGCCAGGAAAGACAACACGCCTCTCCCTCTGCCTATTCAGACTGAGGGGGTTAGAACAAGAGTCCGGCTGGGATAGAAGGTCTCATGCCACTGGAGGCTGGCCCCAGGCTTCCAGTCAGGTGGATGGGAAAGGTAGCCTCTTCTTATGGCTCCGCTGTAGCACACCTTGATGCCAAGTGTCACCTCAGCAATGCAGACTGCTGTGTTAGTACAGTGACAAGCCCTGGAGAATCAGCAAGGAAATCAGAGAGATGCCGCACAAGGGAAACCTGATTGAGAGGGGTCATTTTTATTCAGCCAGCCGAACCCTTACACTGCTGTGGTGTTACCACCTACCCCTCACATGCAAGAGAAGCATCAGGGAGAAAAGATGTCATTCAACACCCCAAAAAACTAGCAGGGGAAAAACCCCACTTGTGTGTGTATGGTGGGAAATGGACTTTCTGGCTCTCTTTATACCCCTTCCAGGGGCACTAACCCATTTATTCCTCTTTGCAGCTCCCAATTAATAGGGGTTAGTCTGCTTTTGTGGTGCAGAGTCTGGTTCCCATTTGTGCCTGACACCCCCATCTCAGCCTGATGAGCGCACAGAGAGCTTTTCCTGCTCAACTCTGAACACACTCCAGCCCTTGGCTCCCCAAGAGTAGCTCATGCACCACTGTCAAATAATTACATGCTGCCTCCTGTGCTCTGTTCTATTGCATGTAGTTCAGAGAATTTAGCTCAGGCAACCAACAGGAGCTGCTTGCTCTACAGGTTACAGCTGATGATATAAAGAGGAGGAACGTTTGTAACAGTGGCTACTGCAACACAGCCGTCCATGCAGACACAGTCAGCCTTCCTCTGGTCCTTTGCTCAGAGATGGTGCTCCTGTTCCAACTGGTATTTAGCAGCCTCTCAGGATACACTCTGCCAACATTTGTCCAGCCAACAGCTGTTGAGTTGCAAGGTTCAGGACATTTAGTTCAGGGTGAGGAATGTCACCTGTTTACAGAGCTCCAAGATGCTCCATCTTAATTATTCACCTGTGTCCACAACAGCACCAAAGACACCCAAAAACCTTAACACAATTGCACCAAGCATGCTGTGTGAATGGGATGCAATGAATCAGATCTCAGAGCACAATGTAGCCCAGGTTTTCCTGGTGCTGCCCAGTGTTACAGGAACTGGGCAAGAAGCTGTTGCATGGCTGTTGCTCTCATGGAGGAAAAGAGGGTTGTGCATATCGAAGATATTTACACAGTTATGCTCACTCTTGACCTCCTAAACATTAACTGTGGCTGGTAATCTGGAAAACAGAAGTGTCTGTAGGACAGGGGATTGGAATGGTTGGGACTTGGAATTTATCTTACGAAGAACTAGGGCAAGACTGGCTCAGAGTAGAAAGGTCAAGCTGATGCACTGTGAAATGGGCATTTCGTTTCCTCTCTGTTCTTGTTCTGTTCATCGAACTCGGCGCTGATAAAAAGCGTTAGCCTTGAAGATTAAAATGTCCTGATATTTCGCCATCGGAACAGGTCCTATGTGGGCAGCAACAATGCCAGCTTCCTACAAGCTGCCTTGCACATTGTGCCTGAACCACATCCTGCTACGCTGCCTCCACGCTGGCAAAACTCAGTGTCACACTTGTAATCATCCCCTGGTAGAAGTAGTTATGCAAACAGGGCACAGGGTCACTAACGGCTGCTTACAGAGGTGCTGGAACAAATTTTATAATGGGGGTGCTGAGAGCCATTGAACCAAACTGTAAACCCTGTATGTAACAGAAATCACTTCAAGACAAGGGGATCGGCAGCACCTCTAGTTCCAGCACCTATGATCGCTTAGGCTAAATCAGAGCAAACCTCAACTGTAGACAAGAAAAATCACCATCTGACTGCGGGGAGCTTGTCCCTGGGTGAAATGTGGGTAAGTGTCACCGGTGCAAAACACAGCAGGTTTGCAGGAGGGCAGCTCCATCTGTTGCTAGCTGGTGATTGCAGAAATAGGGACTAATTCCCAAGAGAGCTGTGGCCTGTTATCTAACCTGGAGAGCTGGAAGAGTGGTGAATTACACAGCTGATTTTTCCTGGTGTAGATAAAGCGCTAGAGGGGATTTCTGCCTTTTTGGTGCATTCAGTCCTTGGTCTCATTTCTGAGACTGCCAACAAGGGGCTCGTTCGTGGCAGTTCGTATGAGTTTGGAGACATGGACGTGTCCACTAGGAACTCTAAGGGCCACAGACTCATTTAATGTAGACCTCCAAACTGCATCATAATAGTAACTTTTGAATACTCTGGACCTAAATTAGATTTCAGTGGCATCATCATTGCTTGTTTCCAAGCTAATCAGTTCCCTGGGGCTAAACATTTTCAGGGAAAGGCTCCCACATAAAGATGACTTTTACAAAGTCCTCTCCCAGCAAAGTTACTAAGGCCCAGATCTTCAAAGGTATTCAGGCACCTAACTTCCATTGATTTCAATGCCCATGGGACTTAGGTGTGTTTAAAGTTCTGGGCTTAAAGGCACAATCCTGCACTACTGAAGTCAGTGGGCATTTGATCACTGATTCCATTGGGAGCAGGATCAGGCTCTAACTTTTTAACATGTGAACAATAACAATTCTAAAATAACATCTTAAACAGCAGGAAGGGATAAAAATACAAGTTTTATTTGATTGAAAAAACTTTAGCATTAAAAATAAGTTAGCACGGTTTGTGTTTAGGTCAGTTATCCAGAGACACTTGAAACGTGTGATTTTTGAAAATTAAAAATGACTACATAAATTAATAAAAAGAAAAATAATTTGTCCACAAAATTCCATACTTGCTAGCAAAACAGTTTTGCGTAGATAATTTATTTTACAGTATCTGTACATTTTACTTACAATCTACCCAACCCATATAAAAATAAGACTTACTTCAGCATTCAAGGCAACAGATTCGTCTTACAAATCAACATGTTTTTTAAAAAGGACAGTACCATACAAAACAGTGACTGTAGCTTCCCAAGTCTGGGCTGTCTGGGCACATTTGCATGGAGACCGCAATTGTGTGTTTTGTTGCAGAGGATTCTAATGCACTTTCTCTCAGGGGAAAAAAATAAATGGATATTTCATTTTTCTTAAAACTGAAACAGCTTCTAACTTTCCCATGTATCAAGAAAAAGTAGTGTGTCCAAACAACTGAATGTTCCATTACCCAGCAGGCAAAAAAGGGTAATTGAATTTCCCACGATGGGGCTTCCTAGAGATCAGATATCTCTGCTCAGGTTACTAAAGTCAGTCAGTGTCTTTCTCAGTGATCTGATCTTGCAAGATGCACAGCGCCCTCAACTTCCAACAGACCCAGGGGAATAGAGGATATTCTGTGTCTAAGATTCCGTTTGACATGGGTAATTAACTCCCAATTAAATGAGGGGCAATTACACACATGAAAATCAATGAGAGTAGAATCTACTTCTCTTAGGAGAGTGGTTCTGCGCTGACATGGGGGCGAGGGGTAGGATGACATTTTTCTTTGGAAGTGAGGAGAGTTAAAGTCATTTTCTCTCCCCCTCCTGTTGAAAGCGTCAGTTTCCCCAACACGTAGAGCATAAGCACTAAAGCAGTTCCTCTCTACACAGCCGCTCTGGATACTTCTGCTATTCTTTTTTGGAAAACTGTGCTGAAAATATCCTGGCGATTCTTTTTGTTTCTTCCTCCGGCAGATCAGTGGATGTCACGTTTGGTTTGTGACGGTTCTGCCTTCGATATGGAATTCCCTCGGCTACGGCACCATTCCCTGTCTAAGGAAGAGACAGTGACATTATATTAGACATCACTTAGAGCTTACACAGCAATGCTTTACTGATCATGAGGAAGCACAGCAATGCTTCTGGGAAGTGCATGGCTGATACTTGGAAATCCAAAGAGATTACCTCGCCTGCTCTTCTTTCTTCCATGAAGGATATAACATACTGGACGTGCTGTATTTTCCATTGATCTCTCATTCGCCTTTAAGAGATTTTCCTCACATTTCACACACCAACAAGCATAACGGCTCAGTATGGCTGACAGGAGCCACAAGTTATTTATCTTCCTGTAGCTCCTAAAAAAGTTTTAAACACCTCCTTTTCTCCCTCCCCCACAAAAACGATTAACTTTAAAGGGGCACTGTCAGGTTAAAAATATATTTTAAAGAAGTTTCCTCACCTTTATTACTAACATCTTAGATTATAAAATCTGGGTTTTTTTTTAAATTATAGTCACATTTTCTCTATTGCTGTTGCTTGCTCACTTTTTGCATTTCTCTATGTTGCACAGTTTAGTGAATTTCACTTTACGGTTCTTACCTATTAATACGGTGCTGCATTATCTGGGTTGGAAACACTATCTGGGGAGCGGATAAGGGAATGTATTTGTTTTAAAAATGCTATAGACAGTGGGATTAAAAAGAAATGGAAACATTTCTATGGTTTCTCAACAGCGGACCAAATGTGAGCTGTCAGTGCCCCCCTTCAATGGCTTGAGTTATTAGCTTCTTTAGGAAGATGGCTTAGCTCTAGTGTGTGTTAGTATCACAGCCAGGTAGCGATGGACGACTGCTTAGAAGACACAGCACCAAGGATTTTACTATCAACAACAACCCTGTAAGTGGGTGGAGGATCCGCTAGATGGGGGTTTATTAGGTCTTTCCCATCTCTAATTTCTAGGATTCTCAAAAATCCACTTGTTCTCCTTTCAGGGTTGCTGGAACAATTTGTACAGTGGGAGCGCTGAGAGCCACTCAACCAAACTGTAAACTCTGTATACAATGGAAACCACTAGTTCCAGCACCTATGTCTCCTTTGGAACTAAGGCCACCTGTGAGCTGCATTTGAGCTGTCCACTCGTGGATCTGAAGAACAAGTGTCTTCTCCAGATCTTGGACCCTTCTCATAGTATTTGCTCTCTGAATGTTACACTTACAATATTTGGTCTCCAAGTGCTACACTTTGTCCTCTTCATTATTAGTAATAAACTCTGTGACAAAACTCTGACCTTGTCTTGGTGGGTCCTGCGCTTCCTAGCAGATTTCTCTAGCCTCAGAGGCTCACTGTGACCTTCTCCATAGCCCTTCTCTCTCTAGAGGCAAGGGTGACAGCCTACTGAGCCATTTTCGTCATAAGCCAGCAAAGGTGAATAGAAGCTACCCTCCCTTGCACAGTCTCTGTTGTCTCCCAGCCTCAGTAATTAGTTGGGGTGGTGGGGGTATAGGGGAGCCCGGGCCTGCTCTCAGTTCTGGGCTCCAGCCCAGGGACCCTAGTAATATCAGCTGTGGTAGCTGACTTTTTGGAAATAGCATGCGTACAATTCCCTGGGCCACTTCCCCACAGCAGTCCCCACTTCCTCAATACCTACTTCACCCTTACCTCAGGGCCTCTTTCCTTGTGCCTGATATGGTTTGTACCGCTCAGTTTCTCCAAGAGTGCACCTTCCTCCTACAGCTCCAAACACCCGCTAACTCCGGACTAACTGGGAGGCTTTTAACTAGTTCCAACCAGCCCCTGATTGGCTTCAGGTGTCCCAATCAGTCTCTCTTCCCTGCCTTCTGGAAAGATCTTAATTGGCCCCGGGTGTCTTAACTGACCTGGAGCTGCTGCCATTTGCTTATCCTGGTAACAGGGATTTGTTTAGCCTGTGGCTAATATATCTGTTTCCCACTACTTTGCTACAGCAATCTGGCCTTGCCCTGTCACAACTCTAAGAAAACTCCTTACCCATCTTATTCTTTTCTCACTTGGGAAGCAATGGTCCCCCCATGTTTTAAACAGAGTTAAAACTCAAATGGATAGGTTTTTTGTAAACATCTTCAGCTAATATAGCATCTCCACCTGGCAAACGTCTGCTTATCTCTGTGCACCAGCAACTGTTCATTTAGGTCAGCATAGGGTAACTGTATCAGGCAATTAACTGCTGTGGGGTTAGGGAGGACCAGCCACCTATCCCAGACTCGTATCTAGTTTAGGAGTGGCTGACTCACGACGAAAGCAACTTTCCCTCTCCTGGAATTGACACCTCCTCACCAATTACTGGGAGTTGTGAAGGCTAGGACTATCTATAACACAGTTTAAAAGAACTGGATAAATTCATGGAGGCTAAGTCCATTAATATCTATTAGCCAGGATGGGTAAGGAATGGTGTCCCTAGCCTCTATTTGTCAGAAGGGGGTGATGGATGGCAGGAGAGAGATCACTTGATCATTACCTGTTAGGTTCACTCACTCTGGGGCAGTTAACAGGATCCTGGGCTGGATGGACCTTTGGTCTGACCCAGTATGGCCATTCTTATGTTCTTATGGAGTGGGCCACATCCACCCTGACGGAATTGGACCTGTCACCACTGGTTTTCCATTTGTGAGGAAACTCCCTTCTCTTCATGTGTCAGTATAATAATGGCTGCATCTGTAATTTTCACTCCATGCCTCTGAAGAAGCGGACTTCTTACCCACGAAAGCTTATGCCCAAACAAATCTGTTAGCCTTTAAGGTGCTACCGGACTCCATGTTGTTTTTGTGAACACAGACTAACACAGCTACCCCCGATACTTGACACCATGTAAGAAATTAGTCTAGTAACAGAGACCCTTGAGGTTTGAAGAAACTCTTTAGACAAAAAATGCATATTCATTTAAATTATTTTAAAAAGCAGTATACATTAAAACAGGATTAACACTGACCACTGGAGCCCTCCTCCTTCACTCAGCCCCACTATACACACACAGAAAAGCTGAACACTAGCAGAGGGAGTGAGTGTTTTAGGAGCACATAGCTTGGCATAAACTGCACTTCTCTTAACACTGGTTGAAGACAGACATATCATACTCTAAGCACAGACTGGCCTGTCTGACCTTTCAGCCACATAGCTGGGCTGTCTCTCACAAGCAAGGTTTCACAGACTTAGTCACAGCAGATAAATCTTGAAATGTCAAGGTGTCCTAAGGTGCTCAGCTCTCTCCAAAAGCAGATAGTATCAGTGGGGCCTTATCTGCCCGCTCCCCTCTTCAAGATGCATCCGTTTTGTGGGGGAAATTATTCATTTAAGAACAGGTGGATTGATGGCTTATCTGATTTGGTTACTTGTACTTCAGATACAGCAACACAGTCCACTGAATATTTAGCACTCTGGTAGTTCTGCGTTGGATGAGCCTTGTATGAAAAAAATCCAGGAAGAAAAAAAACCCCAGCCCTTTTTCTCATCCCATTTCCCAGTGCCACCTTTACCAGGACGTCAGCCTCCTATTCTCAGACCTTGCTACATTTACACCCAGTCCACACTATCACTGTGCTAAGGCAGCCCCATTCTAATACTGTTGAGGCGCAACACTGTTAATAAGGTTAGTTTTGTATTCCACATAGAGATGAGAACAAGATTTGTTATAACCATGTTACAAGACTAGGGCTAAGATTTTCAAAAACGGATTTCTAAATAAGTGACCTGATTTGCAGAAGGGATGAACACTGCGCAGCTTCCACTGAGCCAGTTGTGGGCTAGCTATCCAGATTGCACCAATACAAACACAGCTCGGCAGTGTGGAACCACACACTTTCTGCACACACAGTTGTATGGTTAAAAAAAAGCTGTTATGTGAACACAACGTGAATTCTTTTATTGCAACCAGCGAACATAAGAATGGCCATGCTGGGTCAGACCAACGCTCCATCTAGCCCAATATCCTGTCTTTTGACAGTGGCTGGTGCCAGATGTTTCAGAGGGAATTAACAGAACAGGGCAATCATCGAGTGATCCATCCTCTGTCATCCAGTTCAAGCTTCTGAAAGCAGAAGGTTTAGAAATACTTGGAACATGGGTTGCATCCGTGACCACCTTGGGTAATAGCCATTGATTGACCTATCCTCCAGGAATTTATCTAATTCTTTTCTGACACAGTTATACTTTTGGCTTTCGCAATATTCCCTAGCAACAAGTTCCAAAGGCTGACTGTGCACTGTCTGAAAAAGTACTTCCTTATGTTCCTTTTAAAACCTGCTTCCTATTAACGTCACTGAGTGACCCCCCTAGTTCTTGTCTTGTTGAAGATAAGTGTCAAGACTCAATTATAAAATGATTGCACTTAGAGATTAGAAATTTACTTTGTTATACTAGGGCCCTGTGTCGATCACTATGTCATGGAGGACATGGAAATTGTCAAAATGCCCCCAAACTGTGATCTTTTAAATACCTTTTAAAAAAGGAAAATGTCTACAAAGTCTTTAACACAAAAGACCTAATCAATTTCACGGACAGAATGAATTTTACTAGTAAATTTAGTCAGTTTTGACTGTTGTTTGTAAAATTAATTCTATGCAAACTCAATGAAATTCAATACTTTGCCATCTACACTGTCATTAATTTTCTGAAAGAAAATTGTGATTTATATAGGGCCCTAGTTATAACATTGCAGCTTTCCAATTGTGATGCACCAAATCAGAACATTTACAGCAACTCCTCACTTAACGTTGTACTTATGTTCTTGAAAAATGCAACTTTAAGCGAAACGATGTTAAGCGAATCCAATTTCCCCATAAGAATTAATATAAATGGGGGGCGAGGGGGTTTAGGTTCCAGGGAATTTTTTTTCACCAGACGAAAGACTATATTATATATTATTTACACACACACACACACACACACAGTATAAGTTTTAAACAAACAGTTTAATACTGGTACATAGTGATGATGATTGTGAAACTTGGTTGAGGTGGAGGAGTCAGAGGGTGGGATATTTCCCAGGGAATGCCTTACTGCTAAATGATGAACTAGCAATTGGCTGAGCCCTCAAGGGTTAACTCTCACACTCTACAAGGCAGCAGGAATGGAGGGAGGGCAGACAGAGACACAGTGGGTGTGTGTGTGTGTGAGAGAGAGAGCGAGCAATGCACATTTCCCCTTTAAGTATGCCGACTCTTAAGTATACTGCCTTCTTAATTAGATCAGCTTGCAGAGACCAGCTGCTGCCAGCAAGCTCCCTCCGTCGTGTGTCCTCCCTGCTCTATGGAAGATGGGGTGAGCGGGGTGCAGGAGCAGTGGGGAAGGGGACACCCTGACATTAGCCCCCCCTTCTCTTCTCCTCCCCCTACACAGCAAGCAGAAGTCTCAGGAAGCAGCTCCAAGGCAGAGGGCAGGAGCAGCACATGGCAGTGGGGGGAGGGACAGCTGAACTGCCGGCAATCAATAGCCTGCTGAGCAGCTGTTGCAGAGGGAATTTTAGGGGAGCGAGCAGCTGATAGAGGGGCTGCTGGTCAACCCTGGTTCCAAGCACACACCAGCTAACTGCAATGGGCTGCTCCTCCTGCAAGCAGTGGACAAAGCAAGCAGTTGCCAAACGACATTAGAAGGGAGCATTGCACAACTTTAAACAAGCATGTTCCCTAATTGATCAGCAACGTAACAATGAAACAACGTTAACCGGGACAACTTTAAGCGAGGAATTACTGTACGCTGAAGGGGACTAGTGTCAGGTAATAATGCTACAGCCCTGCAAAACCTTCTATTTATGTCCTCTTTAAACATATTGAAGGACAAATATTCAAAGGAGTGATAGATTATATCTGCTAATATAGTTCCAATGGGATTTCCTAAATCTAAACAGAAGTTGGAAGAAACTGATTGCAGGGCTGGCAACAACAGCTTAGAAACCAGTAGATTAATATGCTTATTACCACCCCTATACAGCTTCCTGTCTACTCTATGTCCCTATCAAGGTTGCTCAAAGACCAAATCAGCAGTTTATTCTCCTCATTCTCTTCCTCCCGCCAAGTGTCTGTGAAACAGCTGAAACATTAATACTGGCTGGAGAAACAGTAACCAGTTCGAACTGGCTCTGCGCTAACTCTTTTGACCTATGCACACGATTAGTAAGCAAGTGATCTTGAAAATGTAAAACAGGAAGCATAAGTGGTGCTGATAAATAGCTTTCCCTCTTTCAATGCACAAAACTGCTCTGACTCCAGATTAATTTCTTACCACAAGTTACATATTTGAAAAGCTTTAAGTATCTATCTCAAATATAGTTCATCGGGATGACACCCTACCCCACTCCTACGTAAATTAGTTTGATCAGATCATACATGTCCTTCAGCTATTATTAAAGAATCCATGGCAATCTGGGGTATTAACCCTGCTGTCCTGCCAAAATTCCAACCTGAACAACTATGCTGTGCTTCCCTAAATTTCTTCTGTTGTTTCAAGTGGATCCAGTATTGTTCACTTCTTGTTCTAAACTGTAATGTTAGTATGGGCTGTTTGACAACTGGCCTGTTTCAAATCTAGAGGTGCCTGCATTTCAAGGGTGGTTATAATGATCTTTTATATATAGTTTATACATCACTTTACACTGTGAAGCGCTTATGGAATCTTCAGACAGAAAGGAACAAAATGTAAGATTATTGAAGAAGTGGATTTATACTGTAATAATGGCAATGGGTTTTTCTAGTGAATTCTCAAGCCAAGGTTAGGATTCCACATTATTTTATATATTGTGTTGTCAGCGATATAGGTAACAAATAAGTAAGATTTGAGTAGAGGCTTCATGAGAATATTTCTTTTTAAACCTTCTCAAATCTTACCTCATTTGTTCCCTATATCGCCTCTAATTTATATTTATTTCAAGAAGTGTCAGAATGATCACAGTCCCATTTAATACTCTGCTTCTTATAATGAATTCAACATGCTCCATCTGTGGATCTGGTATGTACAGACCTTCTATTTCTATTGCATTTACCTTCGTACTTTGGTATCTCCCCTCTCTTAAAATGCTACAACTCCTCAGCCAGCACTCCTGCTGCCTGATGTATTCCTTTTGTTAACTCAAAAGCTGCAAAAAGGCTGGTAATAATGCAACCAGATTAAGAGGGTATATGATTAGAATTAATAAAATAATGAATAGTATAGAGAAAGTAGATTGGGAGCTTCTGTTTTGTCTCTTAGCAAAAAGAAAAAAAAAAACTGCATTCAATGAAACCGAAAGATGGCAAATTCAAAACTGGCATCAAACCTCATGATTCAGCATTTAAGCCAATCTAATTATTAGGGAACAGGATGAGACCTTTATGAGGAGCATGTTATCCTACATTTACCTGCCGTAGGTTTTCTGGAGCCTTCTTCTGAAGTGTCTGGTGTTGGCCATCATTGGAGACAAGATACTGGACTACCTGAACTGTGAGTTTGATCCAGTACAGCAACTCAGAGTCATAACGTTTACCATCAGAAGGGACCACCAGATCATCTAGTCTGACCTCCTGCATATCACAGGCCACTGAACACCACCCAGCATCTGCACATCAAAATGGACAACCCAAGTACTGCAGCCCTCAGGAGACTAAACTATTGTGTGACATAGGCAGAGAACAGGAGGAACCAGGGGCACCAACATCCGAAGCCCCTGCAATGGCAGTGAATTGATTAAGTGAGATATATGCAGATGTTCCTAGCAAGTGATTTGTGTCCCAGGTTGTAGAAAGCGGCAAAAAATTCTTTGTTCCCTTCATGTAAACTGGGATCTGGCAGCAGGGGGCTGTATAAATCTGCCTGTTCAAGAAGTCCTTGCATCCCCACTTAATGGAACATTTCTACTCCCTGCACAAAAACCTCACCTCACTGTGCTCAAGTGCAAGGAATCAGCTGAGCTTCCTGCAAAACTCAGTTAATACTGCTCTTTATCAACAGAGGCCAATGTGGGACCCTGTGAGGCTAACTCCAATATGTTCCCATAGCATCTGTGGCATTCCCAGTGGGCCATCAACCCATCCCCATATCAAGTTCCAGTGAAAAAGTATTATTGTGTTAAAAAAACAATTTTCATTATAGTTCTCCCTACAAATGTTAACTCTTGTCCATATTCTGTTGATCTAAATAGCAAGGCCTTCAGAAATGTATTCCCTTACTCAGCTTTAGAGCTTGTTCTGTAGCTGAAAGAGAACATCAGGTACATAGGCTCTGTCTTATAAAAAAATATTGAGACTAGCTACCGAAATCCACCCATTTGGTGTTAAAGGATTTTTAGATTTCTGCTGTTTGCCATTTTTGTGAGCACATTATGACTCACGCAGGTCAGTTTAGTAATCGCAAACATATGAACTCATATCTTGTCCTTAGCAACAAATACGGCCTGCTCCCACTGAAGCCAATGGGAATTTTGCCACTGACTTTGCTGGAGCAGGATCTTGTCCGAAGGCAGAATAGTACACCTTGGGTGAGGTTATAAAGGCATAAGAGGCTATGATTATCTTGAAATCAGTTATCTGGAATGCCTCATTGCTATAACACAATGGACTTTACACTTAGATCTATTTATTTCTTGGACACGACAGAAATGGCTGACTCAGAAATCACTAGTTGTTCCCAAAGTTCTAAAGTCATTCCATTATTATAGCTATTATGACAGTGATAGTTGTAACAACTACAGTGGGACTTTGATTACAACCCTGTTTTCACTTACTCAACATTCTGAAAAATCTCTCCTTTGGGGCTGAAGTTTTCCATGTTAGAGCTCAGCCTCAAACTAAGTTCTTTTTAGAAAGTGAAGCAAGTTTTTTAAATTCTTTGTTAAATTATTGAAGAGTGTAGAGAAAATTATTTAAAGACTTTTTGCTTAAAAGTAACCCAAAGACCACTGGAAAAACCTTACTCTGCATGCAAATAGACTGTAAAAGTTATCCCGTGATGCTGGCAGACCACTCATGAATGTGAGTACCAACCTCAGGGCAGACTGTTACACACAGGGCACAAACCACTCCAGCCAGTCTGACACAAGCATCCAACATGTAACTTATGTTTGCAACATTTGTGTGTCCTGAAGTGAAAGACATGTCACAAACAGGCCTTTTAACTGACATGTCATCACCTAGGAGAGGTAGCTGCCTCAGCAGAAAAATACAGTATAAGATGCCACAGGTCTGCTATTCCACATCACAAAAGACATTGGGCTGTCCATCAACGGTAATTAACTTGTGTAAAAACAATGAGGAGTCCGGTGGCACCTTAAAGACTAACAGATTTATTTGGGCATAAGCTTTTGTGGGTAAAAAACCCACTTCTTCAGATGCATGGAGTGAAAATTAGATACAGGCATAAATATATATTGGCATATGAAGAGAAGGGAGTTACCTTTCTAGTGGAGAACCAATGTTGAAAGTCAGTTCAGTCAGGGTGGATGTGGTCCACGCCTGATAATTGATGAGAAGGTGTCAATACCAAAAAAAGGAAAATTGCTTTTGTAGTGAGCCAGTCACTCCGAGTCCCTATTCAAGCCCAAACTGATGGTGTTAAGTTTGCAAATGAATTGCAGCTCTGTAGTTTCTCTTTGATGTCTGTTTTTTGAATTTTTTGTTGTTGGAGGATGGCTACTTTTAAATCTGTTATTGAATGTCCAGGGAGATTGAAGTGTTCTCCTACTGGCTTTTGTATGTTACCATTCCTGCTTCTGATTTGTGTCCATTTATCCTTTTACGCAGAGATTGTCCGGTTTGGCCAATGTACATGGAAGAGGGGCATTGCTGGCACATGATGGCATATATCACATCCATCTGCTACTACACCATCTGCTCAAGGAACTCCCTGCTACAACATGGGAACAAATATACACAGACACACCCCTAGAGCCCCGACCAGGGGTATTCTATCTTCTACCCACAGTCCGTAAACCTGGAAATCCTGGATGCCTCATCACCTCAGGCATTGGCACTCTTACAGCAGGATTATCTGGCTATTTGGACTCTCTCCTCAGACCCTACGCTACCAGCACTCCTAGCTATCTTTGAGACACCACTGATTTCCTGAGGAAACTTTAATACATCGGTGATCTTCCTGAAAACACTGTTCTGGCCACCCTAGTTGCAGCAGCGCTTTACACCAATATTCCACACAAGGATGGACTACGAGATGTCAGGAACAGTGTCCCTGGTGAGGCCATGGCCAACCTGGTGGCTGAGCTTTGTGACTGTCCTCACCCACAATCACTTCAGATTTGGGGACAACATATAACCCTCAAGTCAGTGCACTGCTCTGGGTACCCACATGGCCTCACAGTATGCACACATTTTTATGGCTGATTTAGAATGTTTCCTCAGCTCTCGTCTCCTAGCACCCCTCCTTTATTTATGCTACATTGATGACATCATCAAATGGATGCACGGGAAGGAGGCCCTGGAATTCCACCTGGATTTCAACAACTTCCAGGCTGAGGTTGATGGAGGGGTGGATCAGTCCACACAAGAAATCCACTTCCTGGACACTACTGTGCAAATAAAGGATGGCCACACAAACACCATCCTGTACCGGAAACCTACTGACCGCTGTACTTACCTACATGCCTCCAGATTCCATCCAGAACACATCATGTGATCCACTGTCTACAGCCTACAATACCCACCTGGGGAAGTGAGGAAACAGACTGACAGAGTGAGATGGGTACTCAGAAGTCACCTACTACAGGACAGGCCCAACAAGGAAAATAACACCACCACTGGCCATCACGTACAGCTCCCAGCTAAAACCTCTTCAGCGCATCACCAATGATCAACAACCTATTCTGGAAAACAATCCCTCACTCTCACAGGCTTTGGGAAGCAAGCCAATTGTCGCTTACAGACAGTCCCCCAACCTGAAGCAAATACTCACCAGCAACTACACACCACACCTAAGAAACACTAACCCAGGAACCAATCCTTGTAACAAACCCTGTTGCCTTTTCTGTCCCCATATCTACTCTAGCAACACCATCATAGGACCCAACTACATGAGCCACACCATCAGAGGCTCATTCACCAGCACGTCCACTAATGTGATATATGCCATCATGTGCCAACAATGCCCCTCTGCCAGGTACATTGACCAAACCGGACAGTCTCTATGTAAAAGGATAAATGGTGAATGGATAAATCTGAAGCAGTGAGTTTTTTACCCATGAAAGCTTATGCCCAAATAAATCTGTTAGTCTTTAAGGTGCCACTGGACTCCTCGTTGTTTTTGTGGATACAGACTAACATTGCTATCCCTCTGATACTCAATTAATTGTGTGTTTCTGAGAATATATGGACTTTATTATGCTTGTAAAGCATTCCACAGATATGTGAATTTCAGAGAGATATACGTTAACTACTGCTGGGTGGTGCACACTATGCCCCTTTTGAGATGTGTCAGATACACATATCTCTACTAATGCACCTTTTTGAGGCACACATCCTGGCACCAGTACAGCTGTGGTGCAGAGATGGCTACTGGTGCTCTCATGTGGAGAAATTCCAGTTTTGTTGCTATACATGTACAGATCTGACTCAAACCCTAAGAAATGAAACGCACAGTAAAGATGTTCTCAATTCACATAACATACTGGAAGTTTAAGTATTAGGTTAAGCAGGGTGGTTTAGCTCCATTGTACTTTTGGGGATAAGCATACAGACAAGGTATCTACTTTTATAGCTACGTCTGCACAAAAATATTTACTGTTTAAAGTATGTTAGCACCTCGCAACGAGTACTACATTTAGTGAAGCATACTGTACCAACGTGGCATTTCTCTGATGCACCTCTGACATAAAAAATTGTGGCTCCCCTATAAAAACAATTCTAACCTCCTGCATAGTTTCCAGAGCACACACTTGAAACCACACCATGTTTACTCCATTCCTGGCCAGACGCCTGTGGCAGTTCAGTTCATGCCCTGAATGTTGGTTGACACCCGCTCTGGTTTCCACTTTCTAGGTCTCTGAGCCAATAAATCACACATGATCTGTGAATACCTGATGCACAGCTTTATTAGTGTACATCTTGAATCCGCAAAACAGAGAGAGCAAAGAGGCTCATATACAAAAAGATCATGCTTTGATTTTCCTTTTATAGAAATGGCAATGGTTTTTCAGGATCCTGCAGATGAACTCAGGATTATGTAATGATTGTATACCAGGGATGCAAGTAAAGTGAACAGTCTTATGAACATTTTATTCAAATCTTGAGGCTCAGGCTGTTTAAATGTCAAATAATTCTGGATTACAGAGAACTTTGAAAACATTACGTCCCTGGTACAGTGAGTTTGTTTGACAGCTGATTTTATTCTTGCATTAATAAAAGTGTGAAAACAGTTGTAGACTGCACAATTACATGTTCAGAAAAGTGACATTGCACCTACTTTTGGTGCTTGTGCAGAAGAACGTTTGTGTGAAGCCAGGAGGCTTGATGTGTGTTATGCCTTCTAAATTCAGATTGATTAAAATCATCTGCATGGACTGTAGAGCAAACCTTTCTTCTCTTTCTTTCTGGGGATCCTTTTCCTTGTAAACAAGGGAAAGAATTTCAACATTTCACTCCAATGCACTAGGACAACAATTTTGACAGATATAAGTTTCCTAGTCCAGATTCTCTAAATATCTTGAGCATAGGAAAATAAGTCCCTAGTTGTAAAGAAGTGGGGGCAGGAAGTGGTAATTGCTATGGAAGCAATAAACTAGGAATAATAATAAGAGGCAAGAAAGGCTGATTGTATTATTGCTAAGGAGTTCCATCCTTGTAATGAATAGGAATCTAATATCTTGAGGGTCTGGCAAGAGACACAAGATGCTGTACCATGATATAAGGGGGCTACTTCTAAGTTTCCTTGATGGTAAATTGGCTTAGAATATGAAGAGAAAAGATATATCCTGGGCAGGATACTGCTTTCAGTCTAAAATTACCCACCCTGCTGGGACATTCTTGGAAGCAAGAACAACAAATCTTGACAGTTTAAAAATAACAAAGCCTATTTAACGGTCTGGCTTTTAAAATAGGTTTTCAATAAGGTCTCATGCTGATGGGGTAATCAACTATGAAAGGAAGAGAACTTCAGTTGGGATTTCAAAGCTCAGATTCTATTCTGGAATCTCCTTACTTTTTATTATTCTATCACAACAGCGTCGAAAAAGCTGCAGCGTGGTAGGTGCTGCCCAAGCATACAGGAATTCATTATTCCTGTCTGGGAGAGTTTACGATCCAATGTAAGAGAAGATGGAGCAAGTGAATGCAAGAAAGGAAAGCAGGGAAGAGAAATCAAGAATAAACGTTTGTGTGATTATGCAGACTGGATGCACAACTTAATGGTTCTGAGTCATTTAAAAAGTAGTTAAATGTTTAAAGTAAATAAATATCAGGCAACACTGGCTGTTGCTAAACATGCAGGTAGTCAGAAATGGTCTTGAGAAAGGATTTGAAGGAGACCACATGACATAGATCAGTTCATACTATGTTGAGACAGAGTGGAAGAAGGTATGGAGATGCAAAAGTTGACAAAGGGGGGCGGTGTCAAAGCTGGCATTGTTGGCGGATCAGAGGGGCAGAGGATGAACTGGTAAGAGAAGACCAGAGAAGCATGGAGGAGAAGATTTGCCTCCTTCCACGTTGACAGTCTAGTCCCTCTACCTGCTCATCTACCCTCTTGCATTATCACCATTTTGGGCAGGAAGGCAAAAAGCAAGGGATTTTGGTTTTTTTTGGGGTGGGGGGGACAAGGAGGGGAATGGCTCAATCAGGGGAATGGAAAGTGGCAGAGACGTTTGAGAGGCTGGGTAGGGGGTGTTTGACAGCTGCCGTGAGAGAAGGGGTATGTGTGTTGATCTTCAGCAGAAAGTCACACCTGTAGCTTAGATTTGTGCCTCTGATGTTTGATGAATTCTGAAAAAAACCTAAAACAAAGCTAGATCTCAAAACTGACATTCCTAATATCCCAATACTAATCAAGAACACACTAAAATGCAGAAATCCCATTATTTCAAGCTCTGCAGTTCACCTTTATATGAATTCAATCTACATTTAGAAAAAAATATTAATTCAATCTGTAAAACATGCCACATACTGTAAAAGTCCATGCTGTCACCAAAAGATCACTTATGGAATTAATTATACCTTGATTCCATCTTCCAAGAGGGACAGTCACTCTTCAGATTGTGTTATTGGTTTTACTCATACTGATCACAGGTTCTGAACTTGCATTGTAATTCTCATACAGTAGACTCTCGATTACACAGGATGATAGGGAAAAAATTAATCCTAGTTAATAAAATCCCAGATAAACACAATCCATAGGAAATATGGTGTGTGTGTGTGTGTGTGTGTGGGAGGGGGTGGTTGGTTCACCAGCCACCCTGCGCTGTGGGGAGGAGGTGTTGGTTCACTGGCTGCCCTGCGTCCTGATGTGGTTTTTTTTTTGTGTGTGTGCTTGGGGAGGCAACAAAGCCAGAGCCGGCCCCGTGTGTTACGTGTATTTTTTTTTTTTTTTTGAGATCCTGGATAATCCACACCCTGGTTAACCCAATCCTGGATAATCGAGAGTCTACTGTACTGTTAACTGCAAGCATCTTTATGTTTGAGGGCCCAAATTTGCTCCCACTGTAGTAAATGGCAAAGCTTTTGTAAACATTAGGGAGAAGGACCAGGTTAGAATTCGAAAATCTGAAAAAAATATTAATCTTTTTTCTCCTTATTTACAAACTTCAACCAATATTCTATGGTGTAAAACAGACATCCTCCCTTGTTACAGAAGCTAATTTTGCCATTGGTTTACATAACCTATAGTCATGTTTTCATCTTGCTAAATTCCAGTGGAGGAAGGAGAAGGATGCTCTTGTGGTTAAGGCACTGGACCCAGGATAACTGGGTTCGATTCCCAGCTCCGCCACAGACTTTCTAAGTGATCACTTGCAAATCACTTTCTCTCTGTCTCCATTCCCAATCTGTAAAATGGGTACAATACTTCTTTTCTGCAACTCTTTTGTCTGTCTTGTCTATTTAGATTGTAAGCTCTCTGGAGCAGGGACCCTCTGTTACTAAGTGCTTAGATAGCATATAGTACAATTAGGTAAGGCCTGCATGTTTACTGTAATACAGAAATACTACTGTTATTGCTAATAATAAAACACCCCTGGAATTAACCTTGTTTAAAGTGAGAAAAGTTACTAATTCAACACTATTTGGTTAACACCCTTTCTTATTACTGATTAATCATTTCTATACTGGTAGTGGCTGAAAGGACTCATTCAGGCTTGAGTTTCTATGTTCTAACTCTAACTACTCATTTAGTAGCTGGATAAAGAGGAGATCCAAACAGTATTTTATTATTTATGAAGCCAAAGGTGTGGATGTCTCTCTATGTATTTGTAAATTACCAAGGGCATTCCCCTGAGGAATTTACTGCCTAAAGGTCTGATCCCATGAAGAAAGGAATCCCCTCAGCCCCTACTGATTTGCCCTGGTGCTGCAGGTATTCAGCACTTCCCAGGGGTGCTCAGCATTAACTACTGATTCTTTCCCAGTGAATTGTGGGAGAACTTGTTTGTCCATCTGGGCACACAGTGGGATTCGTAGAAAGGCACTGGAGAACCACCAGCATTCAAATGATTTAGCTTGTGTCCTCACTGCAAAATAGTGAGTTACCAGCAGGAGTGAAAGCTGCATCCCCAGCCGAGCCAGCCAGGCTGAGTTTAAAGCAACATCAAACTGGGATGAGAGATCGTGTATGTGGGCAGGAGGTGGGTTAGGGGCAACATCCGAGTAGAGAGCAGTTCTTCATGAGATAGAACTGGTTCAGGGATGGATTCTGAGCAGAATATCATTAAGATTCTTCCACGTTTCATCCAGAGTATACATACACAACACAAAAAGTAATCTTGATAAACAATAAGGGAAATTTATGCCCACTCATTACAAACAAGCTCTAAGTTTGAGTCCTTGAAACATCCTATAACCGAGAGGCTCCTTTGATATTTATTTATATTACGATCAGGAATGAGTTACTTTGGAGAGCAAAAAGAGTGCTTAGCTGAATGCATACAGCTTGCATTCAAGTCATTTATTAATTACAGAAATAGAAAGTCAAATCAAAGGATACCTGACACTAAAAACTTCTGAAAGCTCCAGAGAAGGAGAATTTTTAATTACTTCAGGGAAACCATGTTTGTAACACTGGTAAAGAGAATTTTACTCCTAAAAGTGAGACACCATTTGGCTAATACATGGAGAGCAAAACTCAGAAAAAATAAACACTTAAATCAGCAGTCACAGGTGTAGTGACAATACTGTAAACATGTTTGCCAATTTCAGGTAGTTTATTACTTCAGGACCATTAGGTTCTGCCTGTTTTTGTTCTGTTTAGCTAAGCAAGATGTTTCTTGTTCCATGAATGTTCTGTTCAGCATTGGTTTCAAAGTGAGAGGAATGAACACATTACTTCTGCTGGGAGTGGTAGCAAATAGCCCATCTGTAGCAATACCAAGATCTGCACCAGTGAAACTAATACTGATTTCCTGGACTCACTGCTAGATGCAAACAGTATTTAGTCCCTATAAAAACTGACACCCTAAAAATTTCTGAAAGTTATAATGCCCCTATTCCCTCACAAAGCTGCACATCGCAAATACATTTTTGCACACAGTTTTTAAAACATAGCAGAAGCACCCAATACACTTATTGTATGATTTATGAATACTGTACTTCTAAGATTTTACTACTTGCTCCATGTCACTTGAAGAATGACATCCTGACACTTGCAGATCAGAGCAGTTCTCTGCTGTAAACACACTTGTTAAGCCCAGAGCCCCTTGACCTAAGTAGTATAATTGTGTTAGCAGTAATTATAGGTAACATTTTTAGAGCTCGGTATTTAAAGTTACGCACTTAAATTCACACTAAGACACATAAGTAGGAATGGCCTGATTTTAAAAAGTGCTGAGCACCTGCAGCTCTCAAAGACTTCAATGGAGACATTTCTGATTTGCCCCAGTGTGACAGGAGATTCAGATCCAGTGACTACAGAGGCAAATATAGCAGCTACTCTGTATGCTGGAATACCATAGTGAACACAGCCTTGAACACGAAACTGGTTTAATGGAGAGGGGAAATGTTCATCCTGAACAACAAGGTTCACACCACCCTTTTTGAAAACTGCTATGGGATCTCTTAGGGTTAAAACCTGAAAGCCAAAGAACAGCGGAAGGAACTTCCAGTTAACATCTTGTCTAGCAGGAGGGTAGTCATTTAGATAGGACTGTAAAAGATTAAGACTTACTTTATTAGCTGTGGCAGATGGGCAAGAAGAAATATTGAGCATTCTCATGGAGACTTCCAAATGTTGGGGTGGAAGAAAAAAGTTAGGAACAACAATAGGATCTGGTCTGAACAGAGCTGTTAAGCAATAACATCTTGCAGTGTTTTACAGTTACAGAAAACGTTGTAGTTATGCATTTAGATT
Organism: Dermatemys mawii; assembly: GCA_007922305.1. Classification (NCBI taxonomy): domain Eukaryota; kingdom Metazoa; phylum Chordata; order Testudines; family Dermatemydidae; genus Dermatemys; species Dermatemys mawii. Next base: position 4,157,255 of record ML677344.1, on the reverse strand, counting down.
CAACATCATTACAAAAGCTGTTCCTAATGGATACATGATTTTCTAAATAATCCTATTTATTTTTTATCTCTGAATGTTAGATAATTCAGATCACTCAGCTGCACTGCATAGCTCCACAGAGTACAAAACAGTAATGTAATATGACACTCCTTCTAGCCTTATTCTGAAAAATCCAACATGCTTTACAAAAGGTGATACAGTAGACTCTCAATTATACAGGATGATAGGGAAAAAATTAATCCTGGTTAATAAAATCCCAGATAATCACCATCCATAGGAAATATGGGGAGGGGAGAGGGGTTGGTTGGTTCACCAGCCACCCTGTGCTGGGTGGGAGGGGGTGGTGGTTCCATGGCTGCCCTGAGCCCTCGTGTTTTTTCGGGTTTTTTTGTGCTTGGGGCGGCAACAAAGCCAGAGCCGGCCCTGCGAGTTACGTGTATTTTTTTTTTGACATCCTGGTTAATCCACTTTCTGGTTAACCCAATCCTGAATAACTAAGAGTCTACTGTATGTGAAATGGAGGTATTACTTTTGGACATTACTGAAATGTGGCAACTCTTTTTAATTAATTAAAAATAGTGATCTAAGTCTTTTTTAAAATAGAATCATAGAATATCAGGGTTGGAAGGGACCTCAAGAGGTCATCTAGTCCAACCCCCTACTCACAGCAGGACCAATCCCCAACTAAATCATCCCAGCCTGGGCTCTCTCAAGCCTGACCTTAAAAACTTCTAAGGAAGGAGATTCCATCACCTCCCTAGGGAACCCCCATTCCAGTGCTTCACCACCCTCCTAGTGAAAATGTTTTTCCTAATATCCAACCTAAATCTCCTCCACTGCAATTTGAGACCATTACTCCTTGTTCTGTCATCTGATACCACTGAGAACAGTCTAGATCCATCCTCTTTGGAACCCCCTTTCAGATAGTTGAAAGCATCTATCTAATCTCACCCCCCATTCTCTTCTGCAGACTAAACAATCCCAATTCCCTCAGCTTCTCCTCATAAATCATGTGCTCCAGCCCCCTAATCATTTTTGTTGCCCTCCGCTGGACTCTTTCCAATTTTTCCACACCTTTCTTGTAGTGTGGGGCCCAAAACGGGACACAGTACACCAGATAAAACCTCACCAATGCTGAATAGAGGGGAATGATCACGCTCCTCAATCTACTGGCAAATTACTTACTTACACAGCCCGAAATGCTGTTAGCCTCCTTGGCAACAAGGGCACACTGTTGGCTCATATCCAGCATCTCAACCACCATAACCCCTAGGTCCTTTTCTGCAGAACTGCTGCCTTTTCTGCAGAACTGCAGAAAGGAAACATGGCAAGCTGCAATAGCGCACATCAACATTACACAATTGTTTTGTTGGCAAGAAGTGAAAAATAGCTTTTGGTTCAAGCCGTTCAGAAAAATGCAGGTAATCAGGATGTAATTAGCTAGACTGAAATGTGATCCGGACACTGAGATTAATATGCCTAATCCTTGCACAAAGTGTCATGGGAATTAATGGCCACAAATGGTCAGAAATCCTATTACAGGTCACTTGACTGACAGCAGAACAGTACTTCCTAATATGCTGCTGGGACATCAATTCTGGATTAAGAGGGAAGAATGCTACATACTGAATCCCCACTTCCTACAGCTCCTAGGTATTCCTTGGAGATCTCCCATTCAAATAATGGCCAGGTCCAAATTGTGAAGTCTCCTGGGATCACAACGCAAGGTGGTACTGGCTGCAATAAAACTAAATTTGATAATTTTGACACTTCCAAAAGTAATACAAGTTAGGACTAAAACTGTGACCCTAATCCATTCAATTGTGTCCAAGTATTCCAATACATGCAGTTTGTAAGATGACGCTTAATTGCGGGACTGTTGTTAAACCTATGCACAAAAGAGTTGTTCAAGAGACAATTTTCCCGTTAAAGAAAGCTGCATCCAGTTTGCTCAATGTAGTGTTTGGGAAGATACTGGCGGGTGGGAGGGGGCCGGCAGGGGCGGAATTGATCATGTATTAATTGCCAACTGTAATTGAAAATTAAATTTTTGATTAAAATGGACTAACCCTTTGGTTAACTAAGACTAGTTTGCTTACAAGTGACAGACCAACTTGGGATCCCAGTGTTCGGGGATCTGTCAGTTTCCATCCAGCTTTAACATTAGTTTAAATAAATCAGGAAACAAGGAACAGTTTAAAGAAGAAGGATTTTGCTAGAGAATGGCTGAAACAAGAGCTTGAAAGTTCACACATAAAAATAGGTAAAACACACAATTGTGGTTAGGTTGAATTTTTGCCTGTTAAATTTTAAACTGGCAGATAATTTTACACCCTCTGCCCCAAAAAGAGGTTTAAAAGTAAAATGTAACCCAATCATAGCGGTGATCACCAATTACGTTCTAACAGAGCCACTCGCTATTTCTTAGCATGCAAACTGTACTTGATAAAAAAGACAAAAAAAGGATACAACACAATACTAGATTTCACAGGCTTTTCTGACTCTTCAGGCAGGTCCTCACAGCTCTCATCGGAGCAGCTCTCGCTCTTTCTTGTAGACTCTGACTGCGCAGATAAATTCTGAATATGCATCTCTTCATCAGATTCACTTCCTTCCTCACCTTGATAGCCCGCACCTAAACACTCACTACTTTCCTCCTTTCTTTCTCTGGCAATGGTCTTGGCCACACCAAAATCTCTGCTGCCTGGTAAATTCAATGGTTCTCCAGATATTGCATGAAACACTTTGTCTTGTTCTGCTTCTTGGGCTTCAACTACTCCATTGTGATTGACATTCTCTTTTTCTAATGACCCAACATCTGCTTGATGCATTTTGGGTAAATGTGCAGGCTGAAACAGCTCTGAATCAGTTGCTTCAGTATAACTATTTGGACCTTCAAGGCCTTTTCTCACTACACATGCAGCATTCTCTTCAATAAAGGGACTAACACAGGATCGAGCCATGGTGGGCATACTTGGGTGGTTGTTCTCCTGTATACTGGACAAAGAGCTACTTCTTATACTCTCTCCTTTTTGTAAACATTCAGTAGCCTCTGAGTACTGGTCCTCATTTCTCAAGTCTATTGGCTGTCTGTCAGGGCCCTGCTCCTCTTCAGATACAATGCTAGACCAGGGACTGGTTTTGTCAGTTACAGTAGTTATTTCATTCAGAGTCCTTGGTTCTATGACATCCTCTTCATACTCTTCATCACTGTGGGTCTGGATGGCACGTGTATCTTCCTCTGTCTGGCTGTGGTCCAGTGACACAGGATGCTCATTTTCAGTGACTGCTTGGTCTAGAAATTCATAGAGCATACCTCTCCCAAATGCAGACCTTCCAAATGAGAATAAAGATGGTGTATCTATGTGGGCACTTGGCAATTCCATTCTTGGTTGGTCTTGGTGCATCTCAGTTCTCACGGCTTCATTCTTTTGATCCAATGTAACATGAAGGGCATGTTTAGTGCCTGAATTTCTTATATTTTCTTGAATCACACTTGAAGATTCTTTGGTATTTTTCGTTATAGTCTGCAAATCTGATTGATGGTAAACAGCATCAGTACATACAGGAGATAAAGGCTTCAACTCTCATCTTTACACTTTAGTGCAGCTATAGCTGCACTACTTGTGAATAACCACACATGCAAAGAATGATTAAAGGAGCTAAATATGTAAAGCTTGGGTCAAATGAAAAATGGGGACAACTGGAAGGGGATGGTGCTCACAAATGTCAGAAGAGCGCAAACACTGAGAAAGAGAAGGAATTTGTTTAGGGAGGTATAGGGCAGAACAATGAAAAGCATTGCAGTGAAATTGAGGAAGAGAAAAGTTAACTATGAGAAAAAGTTTCCTCCCTTTTTTACTCACTGACTTCAAGACCTTCAAGAGAAACTGAACAGCCTCCATAGTGGGGACATGTAAAACCAGTCTGGACAAAAACCACCAGCAATAAGGGAACAATCCTACATTGACCAGAAACAGGAGATGGGAACTAGATTACCCAGTTACCTTTTCTACCACTAGCTTCAACAATCCTACGGAACAGAGCTAGAGGACATAGCTCTCACTGATACTCTCTCGTTTTGCATATCTGATGGCAATCTGCATGCTTCTATCTATTTCTATGTTAAAAATCAAATGAGAACCCACTTGGATGACTGTCAATTAAATATTTATACCAACTGAAACGCACAAGATAACACCATTTGTTACAGTGCAAAAGTTACAAAATATATATGTTTCAATATTAAAAATGAAGAGTTGCATGCTTCATCTATATAATGTATGAAGCAGGGGAAAGGTTGATTGGCCTAGGAGTCTAAATATAAATAGCCTCCTGTGATACAGCCATGTCTTGACTATTTACAATTTATTTTAATAATAAGGAAATCTATTTTTAGTTTCTAATTTCTAGTCTGATGTACCTCATTTTACCAAAACCTTTCAGGAATTAGGCCATTGGTATTTAGCTGAACTCACCATCAAGGTAAATGTCAAATTAGCGCTTTTGGAGACAAACAACAGGTTTAAAATAAGATTTAAAGAGGATGTGACAAGTGTGTGTGGGGGCACTGGGAAAAAGAACAAGAAGAGCATTTGAGATAGATGTGGGGGGGGGGGTAAGAGGAGCAAAGAAAATAGCACAAAGAGGGTGAACTCTAGAGAACAGGAATAAGTGGCATCAGAATCAAGATGCTAATACTGTATAGCAGAAGGAATGGCCCTGTAACATGGGAGCTGGTGGCACAGTACCAGTCCTAGAGGGTAGACAACGTAGATACTGCAGACAGCCTGCTTCATACTGATGACTGTCTCTCCTCTACCCACTACTTTATTATAAAAAGGCACAACAGACACTTGGGATTCCCAGCCAATTTGCTAATCCCAATGTACCGGAGCTAGATCAGAACGGTGACAGACGACTAGGCTACCATGAACTTAACTGCAAACAGTAACAAGGCTAGTACCAAGGATGGGCAGTAAGCCGACAGTTGGTTTAAGAGGTAGGGTGGAATGAAGAGATGGAGATTTTAAAATCACCATGGGAAGCAACGATATTTCACTTGACTCACTACTGCTACATATCCATTTTTGTAGACAATGTGGCACAAAATTTATCAGCACTACTAGTGAAGAACAGATACACATGAAATTATATAGGGAAATTTAGGTAGGCTAGAATATAATTAACAGGACAAAAACCAATTACTAACTACAACTTAATCTCACCTTCCTAAAATTGTATTTACATATATTTTACTAAGTGGCTTGTCAGCTAAGATTTCAACACCACCACTACAGAACTGGAGCAATTGCTTGAGGGACCAGCGCAAATTACTTGTCCATTAGAGGTTGGTCTTCATAAATTAAAGATTGGGAAACATTATGTCAGGAATTTTGGGGCTACTTTAAAGTGGGGATTTAAAACAAGGGATTACCTATTGTCCGTGGCTCTTGGTAAAGTATTCCAAACAAGGTAACTTCTTACCATTGATCAGAGTGCTGACTTGAGAGACCAAGTGACTAGATTTTTCCAAAAGATGGTGTCCATCAGGATCTATTATTTTGGTCCCAAACTCTTGGCAATCCCCATCCTGCTGTTCTCGATTTCTCTTTGACGTTCTGCCATAGCCATCGTCAGGGAAAGAGCTGGTTAATTTCTGACTGAAGTATCTCTGAATCTCATCCAGCTCAGTCAAGTTTCTTCTATAAGCCGTGTAAGAGAACAAAGATTCGTAATGTATAAATACCTGACTAATTAATCTTGTTTTCCTAAGGTTTAGAACTAGACTAAAAAACTATTATCCAAACAAAAATTTAATCCAAAAATCCCAGCCTAGAAATGATTCTTTCTGAACCAAACAGGAAAAAATAAGGGGAACCTCAGGCAAATCAGTTAATGCTTTGATTTTTGTGTCTGATCAAAATGTTTACAAGGTTTGCTTGTTTTCCTCTTACCTAAGAGAGGACTTTTGGTAACATAGAGTAAGTTAAGTTACAGGATGACAGAGATGGATAGTGCTAGGTATTCAGTCTTGATTTGCAAACACAGCTTCTATCCAGTCCTAGGGCTTCTCACAGCTCTGCCAAAGTGGGACAAATCTAACTTATAGCAACCCTCACTAATCCAGTCTTGTTTTAATATTGCTGTTCAGTTACACTACTATGCCACTCCAAAACCCAGTTTCATACGATTACTATATTAATTTTAATTTTAAAAGAGGATGCAAGAATTGCAAAATTTCAAGATTTACTTTGTGAACTTAAAGCCATACACTACACTGGTAGCCCTGAGTTTGCTTTACCTGAGAGTAGTTAGAAGTGAAGTACGTGATGAATGTGACAGGGAATCTAATCTTCCAGCCCTTTGTGCATTCCCTTCCACCTGCTGCAAGGACTCATGAAATCTGCGGACATTTTGCATATGCTCTTCATGACGAGGTGTCCATGTCTCTGTGGGACTAATTCTGCTAAAAATGGATATATATTTATATACATGCACCAGCATCTCTCTACCTATGAAAGATCTGCCAACTACATATATCAAAGCCTGTTCAAAATACACCCCTTCATCATTAAAGAAGCATTAATGGATTAAGCCCAGAGCATGCAAGATTGACATTAGTAATTCACAAAAAGCCTGAGAACTGTACCGAACTGCACCTAATTTGCATAATAATAGAGTAGATTGCCCCCAGCCTCCTTCTTAACACAGAAGTGCAGCCCACAGACATAGGTGCCAGCTTGCAATGACTAATCTGGATCTAAACAGCCAGTTCAGATGAAGACTGACTACTATATGCTGATGCCGTCACTCTTTGCAAACTTCAGCAGACAGAGTTAATAAAACCTTGCCTGACAGGCTGCTTCTAGGTTATATGTAGAAGGATTATTTCCCATACTCTAAGCAAGCAGAGCATGAATTAATCCTCTCTCTTACATGTTGCTCACTGTGAGCTGCAGTTATTGCTAGAAACAGCTATGAACAAAAGGGATGTCCCCATACCATCTTTTTTTAGCAAGAGTAAACAGAAATTACTGCAGGGTGTCTACCAAACCTGGTTTCAGGGATGTGCAATATGGGCATGCCTCTTCACCCCTCATTTGGTGACAACGAAAAGAAGTATGACATAATACACAAAGATGTCATAGATACTCATCCCTACCCCACATCCCACTAAGCAGGGCAGAGGAAAACAAAAGCCAGTATTGGCAGTGGTACTACATTATATACAGGAGTACAGGGAGTGAAAGCAGCAGCTGGGTGCCTTGCTGGTGAGTGGCTGTGATGTTGTGGTAAGGAATCAGTATCAGGACATTAGGATATTGGCATCTCTTGGGACATTCACTCAAAAGTACATTTCGTAGAAAATTGATTGACAGTCTTACAATTAAATGCAAGTACTGCACACTACTGTGTTAGTCCTTTAAATTGCAGGGGCATGGATCTAGAGTGAGAGGTGTGGCATCAGGTATATTTCACCCTGGTCAGTAGACTTAGAATTTGGACTGGTAGGTGTCAGGTATAATTGTCAAGCTCTGAAAACAATAAATATTTACTTTTACTATTATTTTATTCCAGAGATAGTCTTTTATCAGTTTCCTTACTGCTCCTGAGTAGTAAAATCAACATCCTTTGAGGAAGTATTAAACAGTTGTCCAGAGTGTCTTGGAACATACCTGGGGAATGCAGTCCACAAGGCCCTTGCTTGGAATGAAAAAGAACTGTGTGCAGGAATCTGAAACAGCAAGATTAGGGAGAAATAAATGCGAGACTTCACTGAGCTAACCAACAGTATAAACTTAAGTTTATATACCACTTTGCATTTTCAAAGCACTTTACAAAGACTGACCAATGGGAACAAACCAACTTACAATCTGGATTGCTTTATAAATATTAGTTAAAAGTAATGCAGGTTCTAGCACCAACAAGTCCCACTGCCTTTTTTTTAAAATGGTTTTACAATCATACCCTCCTAGGTGAAAAAATATCTCTCTCCTCTGTTGTTGTGTGAAAGTTGCACACAAACAATAGGGGAAACTTACTAAACGACTATGCAGGGGAAACAGTGAAAATGACAACATGCAGAGTGCTATCAAACATACTGCTAAAAAACCTGAAAATAGAGAAAAATGATGTTTTTAATTTACAGTCATCTTATATGTTATATGTAATAATTTCATACAGGCATGTCTTTTTAACTTATATTGCAAGCTCTGTGAGGCAAGGATTTTCTCTACATTTGTACAACACCTAGAGTAATGGGGCTCTGGCCTCTAAGTAAATGTATTGTAATATAAATAAATTTTTCAAATTGAGAATTCAGGAATTTCTGGCAGGAATTTCTGGTACTGGACTGAGTCATGCTCAATCCAGTACACAATGTTGCTAATCTGCTGGATGTACAGTTAACTTTAAACTTTGTAAACCCAGAAAATTCACTGTTGGTTATTAGGAACTAAATCAGACTTGTGAATAGAAACTGGAGTACATACCGAAGAACCTGGTGCTTTGGTCCGAATCCTTGCCTGCCTTACTTCTCTGAGATGAATTATACTTTCAAGAGGGGAAATAGCAACTTTAATTTGCCCTCTGCATTGTCCACTGAAGTCTGTAATATTGTACCACCCACAGACCAACTGGAAGCCAGAAAGAAGGGGCGAGAGATCCACAGATGCAAATCCTATCACTCGTTCAACATCTGTGGGGAAAGAAGAGTGTAAATCATGCAGTTAAAACTAAGGTGTGCAAACATAACCTTTGCATGGTTTTTAAACAACCAGTTACACAACTCTGAAACTTTACAGAGCAAACCACAAAAAGCGTACAGTAAACAGAGAAAATGTTCAGGTAAAAAGGGAGTGGGGATTATGGAGTCTGAGAAAAAAGTAGAAATGACACCTGGAAGAAATGGGTTTTCAGGAGGGGTTGAAGGAGGAGACAGGATGTCTGCTGGACAAGGAGAGGGAAAAGGTTTCAAATGGAGGAAGGAATAGGAGTGTAGACAGGAAACCAAGAAGGTGAAGGAGGAAAAGAAGGAAGCTGTAAAGCAACAGTATAGGGATGAATGGAGGGAGAAACGTCAGAGATATATGGTAACAAGGTTACATAAAGCCTTAAAGTTGAGGACAAAGAGCCTGAATATGATGTTCTTAATAACAAAAAGAAAGGAAAGTATGTGAGGAAGCAATGACATGGCTGGAGTGGTCAAGGAAGTAAGTGGACTTTTGGATAGAATGCAAGAGTCTGAGCACATAAGCTGGGTGGTCAGAAAGCAGGTTATAATAATCAAGAAGAAAGTGACCCAGGCCCAGACAAGTGGTTTTACTGGTGGGGACAGTGAGGAAAGGGCAGACTATGGTGATGAGGAGTAAAGGGACCTAGCAAGATATTGGTTATAAAAGGGGAGGAGAAAAGAGATGCCAAGATTAAACCAAAGCTGTGAGCCTGGGAGATAGGAAGGTTAGTGGAGCTGGTGACAGTGATAGAGAAGGGATGTAAAAATCAGGCCATTCAAGATCTCTAATCATTAGTTAGAGACATGTTTAGACTTGAAAAATCACAAATACATTTTAAAACCAGTTCTTCTCTCTTTCCCTTAGCTGCCAAAACTCATTGTTGCTATTGCAGTTGTTGACATTACCACTTTGATTAGTGTAAGAATTTAAAGCAACTTAAGGGCCTGAACTCACCACTTTGGCAGGCACAAAGCCTTCACTTCACCTCTGTTATTACATGAAGGATTATACACGTATGAACTGAGATACCAGAAAGGCTAGTGATGAAAGAGGCATTTGTGGAGCTCCATGTCCTTCCTCTGGATCTAGGATTTTGTTTGTTTCTATTTAACAACTCATATTCCCTTTTCATTTTCAAAGTACTTTTAAAATGCCTGTGTGTGATTATTGTTACACTGTTATGTTTATTGCAATAACTTGTTTGTTCTCTCCTGCACATGTCAGCAGGTACAAGGACAAACAATCCTACCAGCGAACACAAAAGAGGACATTGTCTGGGTTACTCCAGCAGTTCAAGTTATTCTTTTCAGAAAAAAACATTTAGCAGAAATTGTGTGTATGTCTAAAGGAGGTTTTTTAACTACAGGACAAAAGTCTATCAGACTTGTACACTTATTGTAGACTCAAAATAAAAGTTTCTGTAGCAAAAATCATCCAGCTAAACTTTAGTACATTTATAAAAATAAGTATTTTGAGTCAGCACTGGAGAGAAAAATAATAAAATACAGCTATCTCCCCAACATCACAGCATATTTTTTAACTTACATTTGTTTTGTAGCAATTAAATATTGGAGGATCTAGTTTAACAGTGACATGAGCAAACAGCAATAGAGACAATGAATACCTTTACCAGTGTAACAACGAACAGGAAGTGCGGGTAAAGTGAATACCTACAGACTTAGGTATGTTGCTAAGCACAAGGCCTATGGCCAAATGCTTCCAATTGTCCCAATTAATGCTAATATTGGCTATAATTTCATTTTTTAAAGTATGTTTATACTGCTATAGAAGTATTTGGCTATATTTTGGTAATAACAGGCAAAGGAGTCCAGCCCTGAGCAGTTGCGGCAGAAGATCAAAGTAGTTTACCTTTTGACAGGGCTGTAATCTTTACCTGTAAATCAGATTCTATTTTCAATAATGCCCATAAGAAGCAAACCAGGGGAATCACACGAACACATCTCCTGTTAGAATTGCTTGGACTTGTTAGGATTTGTGGGCTGCTGAGATGAGGTTGGCACATATAGGAGCTGGTAAGAACCTGGCCTTACATGTTTTCCTAGGGATTAGGGGAAGGTCCACGGAAAAGCCTAAAATGAGGCTTTAGAGAGAAATAGGACTGAGGCCATAGATTAGCAGGATGATACCTGCCTCTGCTGATTGCAGGAGACACAGGAGTTTTTAAGCCATTGCAGAATACTCTTCAGCTAACTCTGGAAAGAACAAACAGAAGCAAAAAGAGAAATAATAATCCATCTCCCCTCCCCAGGAAAATATGAATTCTAAAATCCTGTCAATTTAAACTTGGTGAGAAGCAAGGTTTGAAACCTAAACTTAACTCAAACTAGCTAAATTTTCTGACAGTTGCAGGGACTTTGGCAAGACAGGAAATGAATGGGACTACTTAGCTAGTATAGCCCTCTGTCTCCATCTGTTGGAAAGAGCCAAATTACCCACTGAGTGCACTGAACCCGGGGCTTCTCTGCATTGCACCATGGTGGTTTACCTGCTTTATGCCATACTTTGAAGACCAGGGTTTGTTGTGGATCCAACAGAAGTTCTTTGGATAGTCTATGAAGAATAAAATCATCATAATCTGTTATGCAGAACAATAAAATTGGTCAGACGCTAGCAAGGCAAAGTGTCTCTGGAATTTCAACAACATTTTGTCTACCGTATGAAAAGTATTCTCTGAGTAATGGGGAAAAAACCCAGTGTAGGTCCTTAAAAGTGTAGTGTATATAATTACCACTACATAGGCTTGTTTTCTGCTTACCCAAGGAGTAGGTTTTTTTCCTTGTTCTAAAATATTTTTAAATTAGGGTAGTGAAAACAGCAGGGGAAAAAAAGAAAGATAACTGTGAAAATATTATCAAGCACTGTTTAGCAAACTTTTAATAAAGATTAAGATGGCCACTTGAAACACTGTGACCTAATTTCTGAAAAAACACTTCCCTAAAATAGTGATGAGACAAAATCCCTTACTTCTCCCGCAGCATTTTCAAGTCACTAGGCATATTTCCAGTATTCAAGATTGGCTCTGAGCACAAAACCTTAGAGAATAAAACTTGTAACTGCAGCTATCAATGTCTGAATGATTGGTCTCTGCATTATAAAAACAACTGTCTAGCCAGCAAACCTGTCTCTGTGCAGTCACTGGTATAATTTCCACACAGTCTATGACTGACAAGATAGTGCCTAATATGCTAAATACAATTTTATTTATTGAGAGACAATGTGGAAGAGGTAAAATCTTTTATTGAACCAACTTCTGTTGGTGAGAGAGATGAGCTTCTCCAGAGAGCTCCGTGTAAACACAAAAGCTTGTCTCTCTCATTAACAGAAGTTGGTCCAATAAAAGATATTACCTGGAGGTTCTCAAACTTTCCTCAGCCGTGACCCATTTTTATTTTATTGCTTTGCTCTGCGGACCCTTGTATGTGTCTGCCGAAAAGTCACCAAATGAATTACTACCGCATTCAGCGGCTTTTTGGTGGACATGCCGAGCACTCCCAAGTGTTCGCTGAAACCGGAAATAATCACTTTGGGAGCGCTCGCCATGTCCACCGAAAACAAATGCAGAAGTAATTCATTCGGTGGCTTTTCAGCGGCGCCAGCAGCTCATGACTCCCATAGAAGCGGATGGTGACCCCGGTTTGAGAACCACTGATATTACCTCACCCACCTTCTCTCTCTAATATTTTGGGACCAACTCGGTTATAACAACACTGCGTACAACAATAGAAGATATTTGACTTATTGATTCATGGTGGTCGGTCTCTTTTAGTTTAAAAAATTCTAATGGCAACTGCTTCAGGTTTAATTTGAACACCTGACTTCAAAACTTTGCAGAAACTGTGAGCTCCCCACCACAGACGTACTAGTGCAAGTTATTTATTAATTATATTGTGGCCCAAGAACCCCAACTCTGGACCAGAACCCCATTGTTCTAGGCATTATACAAACTTAATAAAAAGACACAAAAGTGTTATGAAAGTGCAAAGAACTTCGCTAACACTAATGAATGAATCCTCACGACAGCCCTGTAAGGTAGAATATGTTATCAACTCCATTTTACAGGTGGGGAAACTGAAGCACAGAGATGTTAAATGTCTTGCCTAATATCACAGGATAAGTCTATGGTACAGCCAGAAATACAATACAGGTCTGACTCTTGGCCCTGTGTTTTATCCCAGACCATACCTTCTCTCACATAACTCAATCCAGACATTATAGGCACTAGAGCTACTGTAAGATATGCAAACATGGATTTTCAGCTGCGACAAGCTTAGCAAGACTCCTACTGCTTTGACCAGAAAAAGCCTCTCTCTGTTTACTTGGTTAGAGCTGCTGTTTCTGGACCACAAGGAGACTTGCATAAAACTGTGAGTGGTGATAAAATAACATGTAGGAATCATAACAGGGCAGGTCCAGTTACTGGAGGACCACTTTGCTAAGTGCATCTATTCATTCAGTGTCTGGCCACTGGCTGCCTGACACCAGGGCTATGAAAGCGTCTGCCTTTGAAAGCCAATTACATACCTTGTTTGCTGCTGAAAGTCCCAAACTGGTGACTCTGTGTTTTCTATTATTGCAGTGGCTATTGGAGCATCTGCATCAGCAACCGCAAACGTCACATAGCTACTGGGTGCTGTCACTCCACGTTCAGTAAGGGGACTCCCTAAAATATAGTGAATTGTGGTTAGAATACAGCAGATGATTAGTCATTTCATTAAAAAGAAGTAGCATTGTGTTACCAGCAGAACAAACCTATTAGCTACAGATAATATTGGTTGCACCTTGTGACAGATAAAAACTGGGCATCATGGCAAAGACCAACTCAACCTATGGTGGTTCCCTTAGGGCAGCAGAGCTAGTCTAGGATGCTGCTGACATTCACTAGCTCCAGTCAGGATATGAGTGGAGTGCAAAATATTTGTGTGTACCTTTACTATGAAAGTGACTCTAAAAATGACACCAGTGTTCTGTGATTGTTGATTACAGATAATAATTTGCCAAGTTAAGGTTTCTTTTTTTTAAATAAGTACTATCAGCCTTACAAATGCATCCTGGGATCCAAAAGTCAAACTGGAGTTATTTCTGGCTCATCCCATCAGTAACCAGTATTAAAAATTCCTTCTGACAAATTCTGGCTTCAGTTACACCCGACCAACACCATTCTCATCAATGGGGTTTTGTAGGTATAACTAAGGGCAGAACTGGTTACATAGTTAGAAATGAATTAGCAATTTCATGGATAATGCACAACCCAAAATAGAACCCAGCTCACTCTCCCAGATCTGGAATAGGCCCAGAGAAGGGCTACCAAGATGATCAGAGGAATGGAGAATCTACCATACGAGAGGAGACTTAAGGAGCTTGTCTTGTTTAGCCTGACCAAATGAAGGCTGAGAGGAGCCATGATTGTTTTCTATAAATACATCAGAGAGATAAATACCAGGCAGGTAGATGAGTTATTTAAATTAAGTGAAGGGCCAATGTTGGCACAAGAACAAATGGATATAAACTGTCCATCGACAGTTTAGGCTTGAAATTAGACAAAGTTTTCTACCCATTAGAGGAGTGCTGATTGGAACAGCCTTCTAAGGGAGTAGTGGGGGCAAAAAAACTAACTTGTTTTGAGACTGAGCTGGATAAGCTTATGGAGGAGATGGCACAAAGAGATTGACTACAACTGCATATGGCCCATTCACGACTGCTGTTTGCAAATATCTCCAATGGACTGAGGGGAGGGTTGTGACTACAGAGAATTCTTTCCCAGGTGTCTGGCTGGTGGGTCTTGCATATGCTCAGGGTCTAACTGATCACCATATTTGGGTTCAGGAAGAAATATCTCCCTGGTCAGACTGGCCGAGACCTCAGGGGGCTCTTTGCTTTCCTCTGCAGCGTGTGGCATGGGTCACTTATTGGTATGAACTAGAGTAAATGGTGGATTCTCTGTAACTTGAAGTCTTTAAATCAAGATCTGAGGACTTCAGTAACTCAGCCAGAAGTTATGGGGGCCTACTGCAGGAGTGGGTGGGTGAGGTACTGGGGCCTGCAGTATATCGGAGGTCAGACTAGATGATCATGATGGTCCCTTCTGGCCTTAAAGTCTATGAGATTTGTATTGGCTCTGCAGGGCCCCCATACTGATCAGTGACTGAATATGTTCCTGTACCAAGCACAACTATTTAGAACCATTACAATACAAGAACCCACCTCCTGTCAGGCTTGAAATAAGGAAACGTGCATCACCTAACAGAGAAATGCAAGGTGCCAAAGATGTCCAAGGATTAGTAAGTTTTTTTTTACGCAGTGTCTCACAAACATAACATAAGAGGGTCTTAGGTTCAGAACATCCCTGTAAGGTAAGGTATTATCCCCACATAGAGAGAGAGAAATAAGCTCTGTCTGCACTACACTTGCCCCCCAAAAGAAACCTCCCCCCAGCTTCTACCACCAGTCAGCTCCCATGGCAGCAATTTACTTCTTGACATAGTAAAGTGCTGGCAGTCTCTGGGTTTTTGCCATAGTACCATCTAAACCAGGGGTGGGCAAACTTTTTGGCCCGAGGGCCACATTAGGTCTACAAAATTATATGGAGGGCCGGGTAAGGGAAGGCCCCGCCCCTAATCTGGCCCCCTCCCACTTCTGGCCTCAAGCACACCCCCTCCCACTTCCTGCCCCCTGACTGCCCCCTCAGAATCCCCACTCAATCCCCTCCCATCCCCTGACTGTCCCTTCCAGTGACCCCTAACCACCCCCCAGGACCCCACCCAATTCCCCTGCTCCCTGTCCCCTGACTGCTCTGACCCCTATCCACCCTCCCACCTGCTAACTACCACCCCAGAACCTCACCCTCTATCTGACCCACCCTGCTCCTTAACTGCCCCCTGCAGACTACCCCCTTAACCACCACCCTGAAATCCCCCAATCCCCCTCCGCCCCCTTACCATGAGTGCTGGCCCGGCTCTGGGGGAAGAAGGGGAGCGCACAGCCCCGGCCCCTCAGAGTGCTGCCCCAGTGGCGTGGCTTCGGGGGAGGGGCTGAGTGCGCATCCCCAGCCCCCTGGAGCGCCGCCCCCGTGGAGTGGCTCCGGGGAAGGGGCTAAGGGCGCAGCCCCGGTTGGCCGCCAGAGTGCCACCACCGCGGCGCTGCTCCGGGAGTGGGGCTCAGTGTGCTGCCCAGGTGCCGCGGCTCCGGGGAGGGGCTGAGCACACAGCCCCGGCCCCCGGTGTGCTGCCCACAAGGAGCGGCTTGGGTGTGTGGGGGAGCGCGCAGCCCTGGCTGCAGTGCTACGTGGCGCGGCTCCAGGGGAGGGGCGGGGCAGCCTCACTGGCTTGGGGGCCGGATGGAACGGTCCCGCAGGCCGTAGTTTGCCCACCCCTGATCTAGACATTCTCTGAGCAGGGATGAACACGGTTGTCAGAGCACTGATGGCCATTGGCACCTCACCTGCACTTGTTCTCCCACTGGTCCTATCACTGGTGGAGTTGCTCCAGTGGGAAATTGTAGGGGGGAAAAAAGTCTAGTGCATACAAGGCCTAAGTCAGTGGTTCTCAAACCTTTGTATTGGTAACTCCTTTCACAGAGCAAGCCTCTGAGCGCGACCCCATATAAGTATTAAAAAATATGTTTTTAATTTAACACTTATTATAAATGCTGGAGGCGAAGTGGGGTTTGGGGGCGAAGGTTGAGAGCTCGCAACCCCCCATGTAATAACCTCACGACCCCTAGTTTGAGAACCTCTGGCCTAACTGATTTGCTCGAGGAAACAGTCCACCCCAAGGCAAAGAACAACTGATTTCCTGAGTCCCAGTCCCATTTTCTTAACCACAAGGCCATAGATAATGGGCTCCGACTGGCCTTCCCCAAAGTGGTTGTAAAACTGGATTCTAAAAGCTTTAGGAAACGCTGTTTTTAATACAAGTAAAGACGGGAGCTCAATAACATAAAGCTGAGCTACCACAGACAATGCACATTTTGCAAAGTACCAAAGTAGAGGTGGAAGCTTTGCAAGGCTTTTGTTACAAGCTGATTATTATGACTTGCATAAAAATTGTTCAGGATTGGAAACACAAACACTTCCCCCCTCAATTTTTTGTTTTCTAAAAACCTGGGAGAACTCTTGTGAGAAAAAAGATAAAGCAATCAGTTAATTGGGTTGACCTAGTTTGGCTCCCTGTAAACAATGTGCATTCACAGTTACACAAGGTCATATCTAGGAATCTGGACACGTTCCAAAAACTAGAAGACATGGAATATAAAGTACCTCAAAATGCACTGGATGCTATATATCCTCTGGTCATCGGTACTGAATTATAATGGAAAAATGAGGTGCTATGAGTCTAGCCTGATTTGTGCCCTTTGGGAGGGTACTTCAACAGAGGATTCCCACCCCCCAATTTTCTCTTTGCTTTGCAACCCTTCTTCTTAGGTGGTGTCAACACTAGCAAGCTTTGCAGCCATAGTTCACTATGCTGTAGTTCTAACGTTGGTAGACGCTGTAGTAGAAAGAGGATTTTAGTATTTTTACCACTGTGTTGTCTAATTGCCAGTGGAGCTGTTCCGATGATTAATTACAGCTACACAATTTGCTAGTAGGTGAGGCTTTAGACAAGGAGGTGGGGTGGAAAGGACTCTCTTTGGAACCAAATTCTGTACCACCCCTCCATCAGCCAGAGAGGTTGCTATTGATCACTTCCTCCTCTCTGCCTTCAGGGGACTGAGCGTGCTGCCTTTGTACTGTTGTAAGATCCTTCTGCCCAATAAGGGAGTGGCCAAACTCATATTTTAAAACCAGGGTATTGTATGAGTTCATACAGAGCTTTGAACATCAGACAGGTCCAAATTGATATCTTTTTCTCCCCCTCAATATTGTCTTTGGCAATTTTGCCCTCCCATGTCCCTCTGGTGCTTTCTAAACTCAGTCAATGCCTTTGTAGATAATTTGTTCCCTTCTTCTTGCACACAAGATTGCTATTTAAGAAATCCCTGCAATTTGCTGTGACAACAGCCAACAAAATTGTGCTTTTTTCCCCTGGAGATGACCTGGATGTAGTATTTATCAGAGGGCTCATTTTCAGGGCCTTCACATATTAATAGACTTTAGAAATCAGTTCCACATCAACACTAGAAGCCAATAGTGATCAAAAGACAGCCTATGTCACCCTGACCTTTCCGTAGGTGGCAGAGCCACAAGAGGGACATGTCCTAGTATGCTAACACAGTGCTTCTGTGGGATAAATTCCTTACCAAAATATAGGGGTGGTTTAAGCAGCCTGCCACACTTTACACAAATTAGATGCAGCATTTGGGCTCCTGGCAAGTTCAGCAGGAAAAATATATTCAACTTTTCTTCCAGTGAACTAAACTGAACCACTTGCCATAGGATTTCCAATGAAGGATCAGGAAGAGGGCTGTGTGAAAAGCATCTCACTAGGATACACTGATTATCATGGTAACAATAAGGTAAGCAGCTATTGCACTGTACCCCTGATTTTAAATCACTTTCTTCACTTTAATGTAGGAGAATGCTACTGCATCTACCAAAATGGCAGTTTCACACTTTGTGTTAACAGCCACATAAACTGTAATTTCGCTTGCCTGAAGATTCCTGCATGTGAATTCCATTGGGGTATAAAATTTCTTCCTCCATACACAAGAAACATTTCAGAGTTCAGTCTGTTTTTTTTTTTTTAACAAACATACAAAGAGCTTAAAAGGCACCACAAATTTTGCTGTCCTGGGCAGGATTGTGGATGGGGCAGCTCAGATATTGCCTGTGGATAATACACATACTATTAGACAAGCTGGCAAAACCTGTCTGTAATAGATGAGTAGCAACTGTCTCTTCACATGCAGAGGCAGAGCTATGTAAAATGTCCCATCAGCCTTGGCAGTCTATGGCAAAGCTAATGTTTTTCAAGTCCTATTTTGCTTTTTGCTAGGGGCTGTCACTGCCAGGAAGAGCTCAAGCAGCACTAAGGTGGATCCGGTCTCCTGCAACTACTCCCACCATCCTCCTTTCTTCCCCTTTCCTCTCCACCAACCTCCTCTCTATTTCCATTCATTTCCCTCCCTCCTGGCCCATTCGCTTTCCTTTATCTTCTCTCATCTCCCATCCATCCTTTTCCTGAACCGTTCTCCTTTCAGTCTTCACTGTAACTCCTACATCTGTTTATTTCTTGCCTGTTTTTTTTCTCTCTCTCTCTTGTCCACCCTATGTTCTCATTCATTTTTCCCCCCTTTTCTTACTTTCCTCATCCCTAACTCCAGAAATCCTCCCAAATCATAGTTCCCACCACCTTAATGTTAGTTAATCAATGGGTGATTAACACAGGGCTACGGGGAAGCGGGAGGTTTCCAAACAAGAACGTAAGAATGGCCATACTGGGTCAGACCAATGTTCATCTAGCCCAGTATCGTGTCTACCAACAGTGGCCAATGCCATGTGTTTAAGAGGGAATGAACAGAACAGGTAATCATCAAGTGATCCAACCCTTTTGCTCATAACTAGGTAAGACAAATATGATTTCTGGATAAAGGGAACTGGGATAACTGAAATTACACTGTAAATGTCTATTCCTGAGGAATATCAGAAAAACTGAGTAGAAGCATGGGAGAAATTAAGACATTAGGAAGCTAGTAATGGCACGCTAAAGTGACATTAGCAACTTAAAAAACCCCCCACTTCCATCTATTTTCTTCTATTATTGTTACAAGTGACACCCAATATTATTGTAACTAAAATGATGTTAGAGAAAAACCTATTTTTTCAGTTTACTTTGAGTTTGGAAGTAATTTATGTATAGTCGGTTCAACTGTTTCCCCCCTCATTTTTAATTAAAATAGGAAAACGTGATTGTAAAACCACAAAAATTGGTAGGACGCTCAGAGACTGGTTTAGTATCTGCAGCTAGGTTTAGCTAATTTTTTGGAACTGATTTAGTTATTAAATTGACAATGTTTCATTTAAAGTTCCAGAAAACAATGTCATCCTTAATGTACTAGACAGTAACATTCATTCTATCCTTGTTATCTATAGTGTCACAATGAATTTTTCTTTATTAAGATAAATATTCTTGCTGAAACAGGCATAACATAGCTTTTCCAACTCTTTTCTGTTTGCGAGCATCTCTCCCAGTATTCATAAACAATTCCTTTTTAAAACACGCAAAAAAGAGACATTGTTTATTGTGTTCCCAAATCCTTATCGTAGCAAATAGTATTGCATCAAGTTCCTAAACACACACAGAGACTACGACCTTCAGAAGAATATAGAATCACTGTTCATTCAAAAAAAAAAAAAAAAAGTTGGACTCAGAATGTACCAGAAGAACTTGTGCTTAAAGCCCGGTTTGTCAATGACCATTTTATTCTTGTTTTTGCAATACGTCATGCTAGTAAACTCTGGCGGGCAAGCATTTAAATTAATTCATCTGCATTGTTAAACAGTAGATTTTAACTGGAACATTTCTAGGAAAAACTTCAAAGCATTAGCTAATCTGGGCCTTCCTGCACAGTCCTTACTGGCAGTATTGCTTTTATTATTAATATTTATTTTTTGCATTCAGGTATTGCCTAGACCCTAGAGGTTCCAATCCGGATTAAAGGCTCACTGTGCTAAGTGTTCACCACACACATGCACACACACAGGTGCCAAGATGTGGAGGAGTTGAGGGTGCACTGGAATGTATGTGGAAATCTCAAGGGATTGATTCACTTCTTTTTAAACAAAAAGACCTTCATTTAGTACTAACTGCAGGTGGCGTGAATAGCAGACAGCTTAAAAAAAAATAAAAAGGCCAACACGTGTGTCACCTTAGGAGCACACCAAGCGCTCACTATAACCTTACTAAAATGAAATATTTTAAATTATGTTCAGAATTAACAGATTGAAAGATATATTAACAAGCAACTATTGGTGCTCATCATCATGTTAACTGGGCACCTAGATATCATTCTTATTTAACAAAGTGGAAAACTGTGACAAAATGACTTGCTCGATGTTACAGTGAGTTCATTCTAATCTTTATAGATTCTTATATCATCCCTTATTACCATAGATTCTGGCAGCTTCCAGATTCCTAGTTTTGTGTCGCTAGCTTAGTTCCAGAAATGAACAATAAGCTGAAAATTAAAAGTCTGAAAGAATGTCTTCTGCCAACACTGACTAGAATTAAGGATGGGCAAATAGGCTGCTATTTGGATGAATCTCTGACTCCAGAATTGAGTGGTCATCTCAACAGATGTATTTTTAAACATTACACTGCTTGTTTACATTTTGCCCTTATCCATTTTGAATGGAGGATAGAAACAGAATGGGAAGGTTCACTTTCCGATGCTCATGAACTAACATGATGTAATGGCATGGGGCTGCAACTGTGCAGGTGAATATTTAAATCCAAACAAAAATTGTTCTAACTGAAGTTCAAAACATAATGAAAACATTCTGGTTAATATTAAGTTTTGTAAAATCTCCTGGGAATTGTTTTTTTCAATTGCTGTAAAATATCTGACAATATCTTTTAAAAGATGGATATTTTGCAAGAAAATTTCTTTTACCTTTTAAACTTAAGTGCATTGCTCTTTCCACAAGGATAGTGACAGCAAATGTGTTTTCCAGATCCTTTGTGTTAGTCTCCTCAGATGGCTTCACAATGGGGATTTCTGAGATTGGGGAATTCAGTTTGTGATTGTGGCTTTTCAAGACTTGCTGGTCTGTGTCAGGAACCTTCTCTGCGCCTTCATCTTCACTGTTACTGACATCTTCAGCACAGTCAAATCCATGAGCAGAAGTAACAGGAGCATAAGTTGAAGCAAGCGTAAGATGAACTCGTACAGCAGCTCCTGACAGGTTTGAAGCATTGCGCCTGAACACTGGATAGATACCTGTAACAGAGTAGTTACAAACAAACAAACGACTAAATTTAGTATCTTGGAAAGAGCTGTTATATTTCAGAAGACAAAAGTCTGTTCTCAGATCAGTGGGGTGGATCTCAAATCTGGTAATGTCATCTCTACACAAACAGATCCCCCAGGAGACGTTAGTAACTACAGTCTGTTAAGGAAAAAAGTAATGAGCAATCCTAGGAAAGTTAATTCTTTATTTTCCCATGGACTGCTGAAATTAAGATATACAGCACTTTTCTCTCAACTTCATATGTGAATTGGAAACACTACCTTTGCCATGATTTTGTGACTGTATCCAGGAATCAAAATTCAGATGCAGCCTGTGCATAGTTTTTGTTTTGAGGGTTTTTTACCTGCAGTTTCTAGTTTTAACCCCACCAGGTTCGAGCCTGGCCAAATGAGGATCAAATGACTTGTCCAGCTCAGGGGTTCTCAACCTTTTTCTTTCTGAGCCCCCCCACTCTCCAACATGATATAAAAACTCCACGGCCCACCTATACCACAACAACTGGTTTTCTGCATATAAAAGCCAGGGCTGCTGTTAGGAGGTAGCAAGCAGGGCAATTGCCTGGGGCCCATGTCACAGGGGCCCCAGTGAATCTAAGTTGCTCAGGCTTTGCTTTCACCCCAGGTGGTGGGGCTCAAGGCCCCAGGCTTCAGCCCTATGCAGTGGGGCTTCGGCTTTCTGACCTGGGCTGCAGTGAGTCTAATGCCGGCCCTGCTTGGAGGACTGTGTTTGGCTGGTGAGTCTTGCCCACATGCTCAGGGTTCAGCTGATCGCCATATTTGGGGTCGTGAAGGAATCTTCCTCAAGGGCAGATTGGCAGAGGCCCTGAAGTTTTTTTGCCTTCCTCTGCAGCATGGGGCACGGGTCACTTGCTGGAGGATTCTCTGCACCCTGAAGTCTTTAAACCATGTTTAGAGAACTTCAATAGCTCAGAAATAGGTGGGAGGTTTATTTCACGAGTGGGTGGGTGGGTGATATTCTGTGGCCTGCGTTGTGCAGGAGGTCAGACTAGATGATCATAATGGTCCCTTCTGACCTTAAATTCTATGAGGACCCCTGAAATCTGCTCGCAGCCCCCCAGGGGGCCCTGGAGTCCTGGTTGAGAACCATTGGTCTAGAGAAGGTCAGATTGCAAGTTGGCAGGTGACGTGGAATTGATATCACATTCATGTATGAAATACAGAACCAGAACAGAATAGAAAACTCCAAGAGTTTTCCAATTTTCTAGTCCTTTACTTTATCTACTAGCAGACAATGCAGGTTTCTTGTGTTAACTCTAACTACTGGCTCCTTTGCTGTGCTATTGTGCCTAATCATCATTAATACTAGTTCAGCCATTCAGATTCTAATGAGGAATCCTTCCTCAATTCACTGATACTAATTCTTCACCCATTTATTGATCACCATTACCAAATTCTTCACCATATAACTCACTAAGCTTTGAATTCTGTCCTTGCTCACCTTTTCAAGAAAACAAGATTAGCCAACAATATAGAAAGGACAAAACAAGGCTGCAACTGTTTTGCTTCAGACAATGACATATGGATGAGCTTAAATCATCTAAAAAGTACATAAGGAAATGGAACAACAAAGCATGAAGCGTAAGAATGTTCTTTATAAACTGACCACTAACTGTGAGTGTTCTCCTTGACCTCTGTCCAAGTGCTGCAAGGTCCACAAACGCAGAGCCAATAAGGCGATCTGTATCAAGTGGTCTTTCAATGTTGTTTTCTTTCCCATAAGCCCGCCACACTTGGATTTCTAGCTTCTCCTCTCTGAAGTACCACAATAGTGCTTGGCTCCTTGTAAGTTCCATCTCTTTTGTTTTCTTAAACATCACTGTAACATGTTTTTCATCTTCAGTTAATTTTGGCCTCTGAAGTGAAGTCCAAATGACTTCTTGATCATACAATTTATATCGGAGATAGCAGTAAGTGCTTTTATTTATGTGCGTCTGGCCGGCAAGCAGCATGCAATGCATTGGTAACCACACTCTGGGGGTAGAAATGGTCACATTTGCAGGATTTTTGCTCAGATGCCATTCGTCATCATCATCCATACTATCTTCATGGTTTTCCTCATGATTCCAGCCTAAAAGCTTAGCAGCCTCCACGACTCGTTCTCTGTCACCATGATGAGCAAAAGTAATGGAAAGCTCCAGCCCTCCTACTATGTTTTCCATGATGTTTGTGCAATGAGAAAGCACCAAATCCTCAGGTAGGGTTACTGAGTACCATCCTGTAATACCTTCAACAGAACAACAGATAGTAATCAGACTCACTTATTACGTTTTAGAGAAATGCAAGTAAGCAAAGGGATTTTTTTCCCCTCCCTGATCATTGTTCCAGGACCAGTACTTGGAAAAGTTTATTTCTTTTGAAAGCATTTGACTCATCTAAGTATTTGCCACCTGCCAAGGTTAAAAATTATCCGGCCTTAAAAAAATATCCTATGATCCTGATTACCATTTTACTTTAAATTTTCCACTTTAATTAATGATATGGTTTTACAAGTGAATATCTCATGGAGCTCTATTTAATAAAGCTGGAATTCCTAGCTTCCAGATGGTATATACAAACCAATTGTTTTTTAAAACTCTAAGGTTTGAGGAAGTGGTTGCTAAACTCATATTCAGACTGAAGTGGAAATAAACAAGATTATAATCAGAATGTCCTGATTTCAAGGCCTGATAGTTTGCAACCTGTCAGTGCAAGATGTGGTTATTTTACACTACGGAAATCTGGGAATCCAACCTTTTGTTTTCTCATTGTATGAGCATTTGTTTATAGCTGTTATATATTACACACCCCTGACTGAATATTGCAAGTTCTGGATTTCAGGCCAGTGTAGTTTTCAATCTCTAGAATGGTAAACACATTGCACTTGCACAAAAAAAAATTATTAAAAAAAGAATCAGGCAATTAATATTCACTAGGTCAGTTCACAGTGGGTGTGTATTTTTTAATTTTCTTGTGTCAAGTACATACTTCTAGATAATAAGGGAAGATTGGCTCCTCTCTCATCAGACGTGCACTACAAGCTGTGCAACACATTCATAATGTAATATAATAGCTATTCCCAACATCAAGAATGAATCTCGTTTTCACATGGGCCATCTAACAGATCCTAGCCTATCCCAGCAGATAATCTTCAGTTAAATGTGATTTTAATAAGGAATCTTTAATTTAAAAAATCCTAATGCTTATGAGAGAATTTTGACTTCAGAAAATAGGAAGCAAAACATGTAACCCACATAAACAATACAGTATGTTTACTATTGAAATACTGTTTATATGGATAATATCAGTAATATTGCATTTCCACTTTACCTGATCTTTTGATCAACAGATCTTTGGTTGACACCCTGACTGTTCCAAGCAGGTAGTCTCCTGTTGTTTGAGTTTTCATTGAACCGGTGGCTGTAGAATTAAAATCAAAGATATCCAGACACATCAAGCTAGGGTTGATTTGAAACATGCACAAGTAATTCATAAAGTATTAGTCTCCTAGTGAGAGCTAAATCATTTTGTTAGATCTAAGGCCATAATCTTGGCATATATTTCCCTCCATAAAAAAAGAAATGTGGAAGTCCACCGAGGAGGTATAATGCATATTGGGCCAAACTCAGAGTGAAAAACGGTGGAGTAAATAACCACACAGTTGTTGGAAATGCTCTACTTATAGGAGGTGTGCTCCAGCACGGTTGCGTTTTGGGAGCATTCTAGGAAGTACTTCCACTACCAACATGCACTAAAATAAGCATCAAAGAGCTATAGTACTGTCCACAGAGTAAGTGAGTAGCTAACTCATGCCAAAAGTTGATTTTTTTTTTGCCTATCACTGAAGGCTGATATCTTTAATTCTGTTCTACAACATAATGCTGTAAAAAGCTTGAAGATGTCTCCGCTATCTATTGAGACAACAGAAAAAGTTGCCATCATTAAATTGCATACTATTTTTAAGATACTAATGCCTTAATGCAGCTGGAGGGAAATCTATTAATCCATTTAAATGAGATGTAAACAATTATACTTCATACCACTTTTGAAATATATCTTCCTCTTTTAGAAATAATCTGTAACCTTCTTTACAAAAAGTTACCATTTCAGGCTGTAATCTCATCACATTTCAATCTAAGCAAGGTCAGGCAATGTGATTAGTTCAGTGGGAGGTCTCCAGGGGATACCCAAGGGGCTGCAGGAAATAATACTGATGTTTCAGGAGGAATGCAGTGTTGTTGTAGCTCTGCTGGTCCCAGGATATTAGAGAGACAAGGTGGGTGAGGTAATATCATTGCAAGACTTTAAGCAAGTCACTTAATTTCTCTCTCTTGTTTCTATATCTATAAAATGGGAGCAATAAAGCTAATGTGCCTTTGTAATGGGTCCTGAAATCCTCATATGAAAGATGCCATGTAAGTGCAGAGCAGCATCACTACTGTATTACCTTCTTTTGGATGAGATGTAAAATTGACATTGTGATCACTTGTGGTCACTGAAAATCCCCTTGAAATACTAGCTGTAGCCCTAAGGGCTTGGCCGAAGTGTAACTAGAATAATTACATTTACCTAAATTTCACAGTATACTGAATATTCACTGTGTCCCTGTCACAGGGTCCGCACAGGTCTCTATGTCCTTCCCCTGCACCCTGTGTTCTGGCTGATCAAAATAAAGGTCTTCACATCCTCTCCCAGTGTTTCACCCGAGAGTCCTTTATTTACAGTGCTTACTTCTTGGCCTCAGTGCAACAAAAAGTGCTCTCCCCAATCCCCCAACAGTTACCTCACTGTCCTAGTTCCTGGGTCTCCAAGCCCCTGAGGCACCTTGCCTGCAGCAAGGAGACAGTGTAGCAGCCTCCTATTCCCTGCCTGGCCTGCCCCAACTGAGTATGACTCAGGGCTTTTCTAGCCCTCTCAGCTCCTAGTCTCAGCTGTGTCTAATTCACCCAGCCTAGTGCTGTGAGCTAGCCCTCATTAGGGCTTCCAGCTGGGCTCCCTGACAGCTACTGCAAGCCTCTGCTCCTGGCCCTCCTGCCAGAAAGCAGGGTTTAGCCTGCAGGGGCAGGGCATTCTAAGGGTTTTACCCCTGCCCTGCCACAGTCCCCTATACCTGAGAAACTAATGTCAAAAACACCATTAGCAACAGCCACCTAGGATTCCTACTCATTTTTGTTTTGTTTACCTGACTTGATGCTCTGGTGGTAGATGTAGAAGACTATCTGTGCAGACTGCAAGAGCTCTGCCAGACAACATGCTTCTCCACTGCTTCTTTGGATGACAAGGTTACATGGGAACTCAGTGTGGTGCTCAAACTCCGGGCAGAAAGTTCGAGCCACAGCTCGGGTGGTGCGCTTTTCCCCCTCAGGAAGGAAGGAGAGGTGCATAGACACATAGGCATTAACTCCCACTTCTGCACTGGTCTGAAGTGAAGGGTTCTTTTCTGCCACAGCTCTTCAAGTAATAAGGAAAAAAGAGAGGGAGACACACCAGGTGTGCTTACAAGTAATCTGGTTAGAAGTACATATGTATGCTACCAAAATGAAGGGCTTTTTAACGGTGAGAACAAAACAGTGGATTCAATTTGTGCTCTCAGGTCTTGTTTACAGAGAGACTTTTGGGGAATCTCCCATCCTTGATCTAGTACTGCAGCAGCTCCATCAGTGCTAGTAAAAGGCAGGAATTCTAGTGTAGACTGGCTGCTGACAATTTTCAACTCTTTTTTAATCTAGACCTACTACGATCAGTAATCAAATGGTGCCAAAACTGCTGTGGCCTGTCTATACCAGTCCCCCTACCATTGCTCGCACCAATGAATACAACAGGAACGGTGGGCACTCAGCGCCTCTGAAAATCAGGTTCACGAGGGCTACCAGAACATCCCCTTTTGTAAAGCAGGCAGCAGGAACACTCCTCAGAGCAACTGCTCCAGAAGGAAGCAAAGAGCAAGACCAAAACTCTTTTTAGACTTTGATTAGCTGATCCAAAGCTCACTGAAGTGAAAGGGAATCTGTCCAATGGCTTTGAATCAGGGCCTGACTGAGGAGCCCATCAATGCTGCTCAGAAAGCAGGCCAAAGGATATTGCTCAGGAGCGTTGGGAACCACTCCTGTCCTTAAAGAGCTGACTACTCTGTTTTAACCCTTCCTTCTATAATGCACTAAACTTGCCTGCTGAGACTAACCTCCAAGCTGTTTAGCTCTCTTAAAGTAGCATTCCTTTAAAAAGGAACGGTTAGTTTGCTAATTCATTTTGTTTATGTGCTATCGTGCAAAATCCCAAAGAATGAGAAGAGGATCCAAAGCACAAAGGTTTGCATAACCTCTTTTTCCCTTTAATATAAAGTCTTTTATACTGGAAAAATTGTGGCTGAATGTAGCTCTGCTCAGCAAAGTGAGGGGCCAAAGAAAATGGCTAGAGCCACATCTGTTATAGGCAGGTATTGTACAAGTTTCCTCCCTAGCCCAGCTTTGCTAATGCACCACAGTCTTGAACTACACCACTGCCTGTTATTTCGGTTCCAGGCTTCTCTTGAGAAAACTGTACTAAACTTTCCAGTGGTTTGGTGGACAGAAATAGCCACTGATGTTCTTTTCATAGTTAACTTCACTTCTGAACTGAACAACATTTGAATCTAGATCTCCACAGATGGAAGGTTAGCGAGTGACAATTTGTTCCACCACCATGGCACGCTGCTCCCCTACCCCGCAAAAGTTATGTTAGGAGAAAATCTTGTCTTAGAATTAGATCTTACCTGGCTGCTGCTTGCAAACCAGCTGCTCTGTGTATCTGTACAGAAATAGAAATGGCTCGAGCAGCTATTACTCCCCCTGCTGTTTTTAGTGAATGTCTGTATCTCACACTCACATCAAGCAAGCCTGGATTTAAAAAAAAAAGAAAGAAAAAAACATTCATCTGTTTGTTTGTTTTTTATAAATTACAGCCAAAGTTAACCAGGATTTATTCTATTAATGTAGGCAAATAGTTTCATACAAAAAATCTATTAAAAGGCAGCATTATTGTTGCATAGTTAAGAATTAAAATAAGTCAGGATTAAATGTCTAGATGCACTTTTGTTCAACCAGTAGTTATTGTAACTCCTTGATGCAGGAGTTACTGTGTGCAATTCTATGGCCTGTGTTATGCAGGAGGTCCATCTAGATAATCCTAATGGCTCCTTCTGACCTTCAAATGTATGAATCTATGAAAAGAAAGTGACAAAGAGTCTTGTGGCACCTTAAAGACTAACAAAAGTATTGAAGCATAAGCTTTTGTGGGCTAATACCCACTTCATTGGATGCATGCAGTAGCCCGTGAAAGCTTATGCTTCAATACTTTTGTTAGTCCTTAAAGTGCCACAGGACTCTTTGTCGCTTCTGCAGATCTAGACTAACACGGCTACCTCTCTGATTCTATGAAAAGAAAGTTATCTGCACAACCTTAACTCTGCCCTTTCGCATGAATTCATTATGATTCAGTCCTCATATAATTACAACATCTTGGTATCATATCAGACAGTTGCTTACAAACAGGGGGGATGGGAGTAAAATGAAATATACAATTCTCTAAAGATTTTAACATCTACAATACTCTCAAAGTTATCAGATTCCCTTTTGCCAATGCAAGTATATGTTCTGCAAGAAGCTCACTCCTCCATACCAGTAAGCCTCTGTGGTTTTTACTTTGGTCACTCCTGCTCCTTTATTCTTGCGGTTTATTCCTCTCAGACACCATATCACAACTGTGACGTTGCACTCTATATTCTTTATGGAAATATGCTTATGATAGGGATATGACATAACTGAGATGTATTTTATGCAAGATGGGTCTTGTAAGATATCATTGGAAAGGTTATAATTTACTGAATGTGATTATCAAATTTATATGCATACTTCACTTCTGTATCTAAAGTTAGGAATGCGGACTGTGTAACAATCACAACTTGGTGTGTATTGGCAAGATACCCACCGGAAGACAGGCCATCATATTTGATGAGCCATAAGGAAGGGACAACAAAACCATGAAGATACTAATCTCTCTCTCTCCTGGGAGGCATCCGGGGATGTAACTGTGATGCTAGTAGGTCAGGTGGTCTTGTCACCTGATATTAAACATTACCTGGGACTTCTTGTAACTTTCCATTGAGAGGAGAAAGGGGTCAAATTTGGGAAACAAAAGATTCCCGCCTTATGGAAATCCTATTTAAGTGTGGGGAGGAAGGCAAATGGGACTCCTCCTCTCCATGGCCTGTCTGCCCAAGAAGAAAGATTGCTAAAGCCACCTGAAGGGAAGGCAACGGGGGGAGTCCAGACTGAGACGGGGTCCAGGCTGAAAAAAAATATGGCAAACTCTGAACCATAGAAACTTTGCAACCTGCCTAAAAATAACATTTAGGGTAAGAAATTACATTTTGTCACCTGTTTCTTAAGTATATTGAGCTTGGCTTGCATATTTTGTTTTATTTGCTCAGTAATCTGTTCTGCTCTGTTGTCTCTTATATTCGCTTCAAATTCACCTTGTAGTTGGTAAACTTATTTCTTGTTTATAATATAATCCAACGTACAATTAATAATTGAAATGGGGGGATAAGAAGCTGTGCATACCTTCCTCTACACTGAGGGAGAAGGCGGATTTCATAATATACCTTTGGGTCTGCACTCCAAGGGAGGTGGACACCTGAGTGCTGGGGACAAGTCCCTTAAGCTGAGCCTTCACAGAACTGATCTTAGTGTCTATTTCATTCTGCAGTTCGGTGTGGCCCTGCCTACGTGTGTGCTGGGGGAGGCTTAACAGAATTGCTTGGCTCAGCAAGACAGGTAAAAAAGGGTACCCAGGCTGGTATAATAGACAGGCTCAGTGGTATCTCAGCACATCAGGTGGCATCCTAAGTGGAGCAACGCATCACAACAACCACCTTGTTCTGACTGAAGAGTCCTAAAAGGATTTCCTTAAAAGCCTCTTCAGTGCTACTTTTGCACCATCTGGAACAGAGGTGGGCAAACTATGGCCCACGGGTCACATGAGGCCCGCCGGCCGTTTTCATCTGGCCCACGAGCTTGCTGTGGCTCCCCACGCTCTGTGGCCGGGGCCTAGTGCAGCGCAGGGAACTGCTAGGCCCTGCGCTCCCTTGCCAGGAGCTGGCCAAGCCCACATGCTGCCGGTCCCTGCACTCGCGGGCGGGCCTGCCCCGTGCTCCGTGGCAGGGTCGAGAGGGGAGTGCTTGGGCCCCGCCCTCCCTGGTCGGGTGGAGCACGGGGAGCCGCTGGGCCCCGCGCTCCCTGGCCGGGACCGGCCGAGCCCCGTGCTGCAGGTCCCCGTGCTCGCGGGCCGGGCACACGCCGCGCTCCCTGGCCGGAGGCCGGGTGGAGCGTGGGAAGCCAGGGGCTCCGCACTCCCTGGCCCGGCGGCCAGATGGAGAGCGGGGAGTCGCAGGACCCCGCACTCCCTGGCCTGGCGACCAGGTGGAGCAGGGGGAGCCGCGGGGGCCCCACGCTCCGTGGCCTGGTGGATAGGTGAAGTGCGGTGAACCGCGGGGCCCCGCACTCCCTGGCCTGGCGACCAGGTGGAGCTGGGGGAGCCGCGGGGCCCCGTGCTCCCTGGCCCGACGGCCGGGTGGAGCACGGGGAGCCACAGAGCCTTGCGCTCCCTGGCCCGGCGGCCGGGGGAGCCACGGGGGCCCCGCACTTCCTGACCCGGTGGCCGGGGGGAGCACGGGGAGCCATGGGGCCCCGCTCCCTGGCTGGGGTCCGGGTCCAGCTTGGGAGCCGCGGGACCCCGCGCTCCCTAGCCAAGCCTAGTCAAGGAGCACCCAGCTGATTAAGGTAAGGGGGCGTTAGGTGGTGGGGTCTGGGGGGGGGGTGGTTAGGGTGCGGGGATCTGTAGAGGGGGCAATCGGAATAAAGCAAGGGGGCTTAGATGGGAAGTGGGATGCCAGGGAGTGTTAGTTAGGGTGGGGGGATCTTGGGAGGGTGTAGTCAGGGAACAAAGCAGGGGGGCTTAGATAGGCAGTGGGGTACCAGGGGTAGTGGTTAGGGTGGGGGGATCTCAGAAGGGGGCAGTCAGGGAACAAAGAACAGGGGGGCTTTGATAGGGGGTAGGGTTCTCGGGCAGCAGTTAGAATGTGGGAGGTGTCCGGAGAGGGCAATCAAGGGACAAGGAGCGGGGGAGGGGGAGTTGCATGGGTCAAGGGTTCTGAGGGGGGCAGTCAGGGGGCGGGAAGTGGGTGGGGGTTGGATAAGGGGCAGGGTCAAGCTGTTTTAGGAGGCACCGCCTTCACTACCTGCCCTCCACACAATTTTTAACCCTGATGTGGTCCTCGGGCCAAAGAGTTTGCCCACCCCGATCTGGAAGAACCTGTGAAGGGTGGACAAGCTCCTTCCCACTCCGTAGGCTAAGCATATTGCTTCAATTCTCTCCTCCCTTCTGGTCTGAGAAGTGGGAGACCAAACTGGAGACTCTCATGTAGCAGTGAGATGTGGTAGGCCCAGGACTGGCTCACTCAAACAGCTTTCTAGTAAGTAAATAAAATATAAGTCCAACCCTACACCCACTGAAGTCAATGGAAGTTTTGTAATTGATTTCCAACAGTGAGTTTTGACATCTTGGACTGGTACAACCAATGTGCTGGATTATTATTAGGCTTCAATCAAGGTGAGTTTCTCTTGTTCTCCTTGGCAGTGGATACACACATTTCACTTTTTAAAAGAAAAGAAAAGAATGTCTTCGCTTACCTGAGGATCGTGGACGAAGTTCTTCTGGGCATTCGGTTCTTGGGACTAGAGGAAGAGAAAAGGTCTGTATCCCTACTTCTTTGTGGTGTTGCATTGTTACCATAGCACACAGGCGTGACAGCGGCAAGGTCCCTTTTGCAACCATCTGATCTCTGACATTAGGATAATAGTACCTGCACAAGACACACAGATGCATCAGCCATGACGTTTTGGTCAAGCTGTAGTGATTACTGGCTCTCAGGATTGAATACTGGTCAGTTTAAATTCACACAGATACTTTCCTACATTTAGAGAAACCCACACAAGGGCAATTTCACAAAAATGTGAATAGTCTGAATACTCCAGAGATGATCGTTCTACGGCTGTGTTGATGTGACCGGCACAGAAGGTCACCTATCAATATGTCAACTAAAAACTGACATCTAAAAGAAAACAAGAGAATGGACTAGCACAAAATAGACCAATCAATAAAATATAAGCAAATTATTAAGAGAGCCTGATGCAATACAGTGAAAAAGGATTTAAAATCAGTAACAATACCATGAAGTTTGTTCTTGGAGCACCAGTTTACCAGTAATAAAGAAGATTTGAAAATAATGACTAGACAGTTTTTAACTGTGCTCTACAGCTATGAACTACAGTTTTAAAGGCAACACATTCCATTTAATGAATAATGATCAAGTCAGGAGAAAGGTAACCACATGCTACCACTCAACTGTGCTTTCAGTAGGAGTAGGGCCCTACCAAATTAACGGTCAATATCACAGTCATAGGATTTTAAAAATAATACATTTCATGATTTCAGCTATTTAAATCTGAAATTTCATGGTGGTGTAATTGTAGGGGTCCGGACCCAAAAAGGAGCGGGGCGAGGGGGTTTGCCAGTTACTTTTGGGGGGGGGGGAGGAGTTGTGGTACTGCTACTCTTACTTCTGCGCTGCTGCTGGCAGCGGCACTGCCGTCAGAGCTGGGCAACTGGAAAGCGGCAGCTCCGAAGGCAGAGCCACCACCAGCAGCAGTGCAGAAGCAAGGATGGCATGGTATGGTATTGCCACCCTTACTTCTGCGCTGCTGCCTTTAGAGCTGGGCCCTTGGTCAGCAGTCACCACTCTCTGGCCACCCAGCTCTGAAGGCAGCAATGCAGAAGTAAGGGCAGCATGGTATGGTATTGGCACCCTTACTTCTGCAATGCTGCTGGCTGGGCACCCAGCAAAGACTCACTGCTCTCCAGCCATCTAGCTCTGAAGGCAGCGCAGAAGTAAGGCTGGCAATACTTGTGATCCCCCTGCAACTCCCTTTTGGGTCAGGACCCCCAATTTGAGAAATGCTGGTCTCCCCTGTGAAATCTGTATAGTATAGACAAAAGCACACAAAAGACCAGATTTCACCGGGGGTGGGGTGGGGGTGGGAGAGAGACCAGCGTTTCTCATATTGGGGGTCCTGACCCAAAAGGGAGTTGCAAGGGGCTCACAAGTATTGCCAACCTTACTTCTGCTGAAAATTCAACTGCATATTTTGCTGATGGAGAACGTAACAATCTTTGCGTGGTTAGCAATCCACACTGTCATAGGGACATTATAACTGTTCTTCTGTGCTGGCTTCCCATCTGCTTCGGGATGTATGCTTGAAGTGCTGATTTTAGTACAGAAAGACCTATTCTGTCTGGCATCTAGCTGCCTAGCAGTCACTGTGCCTGAGCTCTTAACCAACAGTGGAGATCTGCTGATAGTTTCTTCTTGACCGTTTCTAGATTTAAAACTTGGGGAAAGGCCACGGGATGCTTGCAGTGAAGGGTCCTTGGCTCTAAAACACACTCAGTTGACTCATAAGAGCCTGAGTTTGCTGTAGCAAAGCTCATGTATTAGTCAAGCATTTTCTTCAGACGGGGCTGAGCAGTAGAGGGTCATACAGCGTGTGAGCCATACAGAAGACAAAACTCATCATATGCAAACATTCACACTATATTCTCCTAAAAATCAATGGGTCACAGTGGAAAGAAACAATAAAATAGCAGTATAAAACAACACATACTGCCACTTTATTAAGAAATGGAACCTAAGTGCACACGGATTATTTAAACCCAACAAACAGATTATTAAACTAGTTATAAAGCAAAAGTACAATTTCCCAGTGAGGTCAAAGGTGGTCAGTGTCTCCGGAAAAATCAGGTCAAAAATCTCTGTATAGACACAATGTTTCAGAGGAATAAACTGCATACTCCATAGTGACATCACTAGTTTATTGCTTGGCAAGAGATTTTCACTGCAAGTCACTCCTGTCTGTTTGTTTTCTGAGCTGTAAAAAAATGGATCTTTATTCTGTACCTGCACCAGATTTCAAACTGGATTCCTCCTCCTCCTGCTAATCCTTGTGGAGAGAATGCACTGAGCAGGAGCCTCTGTACTGGGACATCAGCAGGTAACAAGAGGGAATGATGATGCTCATCATTAAAAATGGGATCAGGGATGCACAAAGTAGTCGCTGAGCGGAAAGGCTTTAACCGAATTCCTATAAAATCAAACAAAGCCAGTTAAATATTTGATCCTAACTTTATATATCCAAGAAACAAGATGGCAAACACTCAGATCGTAATCTGAAAACAACCTAATGTGACTTTGCTTAAAAACTCATTGTCCAAATTCTCTCCCCGTGGAACTCTCAAAAAAAAAAAATCCTGGATGCTACAGAATGTAGTGCTGGTGATTGAAAAGCAGCACTGAACTAATTCCACAGCAATTGTTCTTCAGTGTGCTGCTGGAAGTGCTGTCTTTTGTATGAGGCAGAAATTGGAGGTACAAAGCACTAACAACCCTAAACCTCTGACTGTCAGACGCACTACCCCATGACTCTAAGCAAGAAAAGAGAGAGTAATTCAGGTATCCTGGCCCAATTCCCCCTTCAGGAATTATATCTACAGGAACTCCTCACTTAACATTGTAGTTATGTTCCTGAAAAATGCGACTTTAAGTGAAACAATGTTAAGCAAATCCAATTGCCCCGTAAGAATTAATGTAAATGAGGGGGTTAGGTTCCAGGGAAATTATTTTCACCAGACAAAAGACTATATTATTTATATATACACACACACACACACACACACACACACACACACACACACACACACA
>ML677344.1:3979927-4121731 GCA_007922305.1 Dermatemys mawii | reverse complement strand
ACACACACACACACACACACACACACACACACACACACACACACACAGAGTATAACTTGCAAACAAACAATTTAATGCTGGTACACAGTGATGATGATTGCGAAGCTTGGCTGAGGAGTCAGAGGCTGCGATATTTCCCAGGGAATGCCTTACTGCTAAATGAACTAGCAATTGGCTGAGCCCTCAAGGGTTAACTCTCACACTCTATAAAGCAGCAGGAAAGGAGGGAGGGCAGACAGAGATAGAGACACACACAGTGTGTGTGTTTGTGTGAGGGAGAGAGAGATGCATTTCCCTTTAAGTACACTGCCTTGTTAATTAGATCAGCAAGCTGAGCTGCAGCCTAGGTCAAGCTCCCTTCCAAGCCCTGTCCTGTGTCCCTGCTCTAAGGAAGATGGGGTAAGTGGGGGGCAGGAGCAGGGGGGAGGGGAACACCATGACATTAGCCCCCCTCTTCCTCCCCTCCCCACCCCACACAGCAAACAGGAGTCTCAGGGAGCAGCTCCAAGGCAGAGGGCAGGAGCTGCACATGGCAGTGTGGGGAGGGACAGCTGAACTGCCTGCAACTGA
The DNA here is from genome assembly GCA_007922305.1 of Dermatemys mawii. Classification (NCBI taxonomy): domain Eukaryota; kingdom Metazoa; phylum Chordata; order Testudines; family Dermatemydidae; genus Dermatemys; species Dermatemys mawii. The sequence continues at coordinate 4,121,161 of ML677344.1, read as the reverse complement.
TAGCCTGCTGAGCAGCTGCTGCACAGGGAACTTAGGGGAGCAGGGAGCTGATGGGTGGAGCTAATAGAGGGGTTGCCGGTCTACCCTGGTTCCAAGCCCCCACTAGCTAGCTGCATCCGGCTGCTCTTCCTACTAGCAGTGGACAAAGCTGGCGGCTGCCAAACAACGTTAGAAGGGAGCATTGCACAACTTTAAACGAGCTTGTTCCTTAATTGATCAGCAATGTAACAAAGAAACAACGTTAATCAGAACGACTTTAAGTGAGGAGTTCCTGTACTTAGAATTCCCCTGCAGCTTCAACTGCATATATCATTCAGTCCTAAGACTTTGTATAGTGTTTCAATTAAAGCAAGTGCCATATTTCATTTCTGCAGTAGCTGAAATAAGCCCTATATAGTCTGTAAGTCAGTTTATGGACTTTTTCCTACGAAGTCTTATGCATGTGAAGTCTGGATTACTCACATTATGTAAAATTAAGCACATGCTTATATCTTTGCAGGATTGGGGTCAAAGTTTATAAAGTGCTTTCAGATCTTTAGGTGAAAGGCGCTAACAATCAGTGGACACAGGACCCGATACCTTTTACCGAAAATCAGTGGGAATCTTACCATCTACCTCAAAGGGTGCAGCTTTTAGTTTGTTGAGCTGACCCAAAGTTAGCTGTACATTGGCTTTCCTCTGTGTAAAGAAAGCACTAGTCATATTACGGAAGCACAGAGATACAGGCACTGCACCTAGAGAGCTAGAACAGAAATAAACAACGCTTAGCTAAAGCAATGCTTTAAACAAAGTCCTGTCACAAACCAAACTTACCGTTTTCATATAATTCAGTCCCTTGTAATCCACTGGAGTCAGGCTCATGGACAGGAAAATAGTACTGCACATAACAGTCAGCCTCTCCCCAGACTGTGGACTGTAGGGGAGTGAGCCCTTTAACATTCTCCACATGAATCTCAAATACATGTTCCATCAATCCTTCCCCTTCTCTCTCCAACTGCTAAATAAGATAAAGGGAATTCCTGTGAACAAGACCAGCACCTCTGGTGTACAAGAGCTATATTCCTAAAGGAACGAGAAGATGAGGTTCATTACCCGGACGCTGAAATTGCATTAAGTCATTTCCTCTATAGTTTATATCGGGGTAGGCAACCTATGGCACGGGTGCCGAAGGTGGCACGAGGGCTGATTTTCAGTGGCACTCACACTGCTCAGGTCCTGGCCACCAGTCCGTGTGGGCTCTGCATTGTAATTTAATTTTAAATGAAGCTTCTTAAAAAATTTTAAAACCTTATTTACTTTACATACAACAATTGTTTATTTATATATTAAAGACTTATACAAAGAGACCTTCTAAAAATGTTAACATGTATTACTGGCACACAAAACCTGAAATTAGAGTGAATAAATGAAGACTTGGCACACCACTTTTGAAAGGTTGCCGACCCCTGGTTTATATAAATATTTAAAACATGGTAGCAACTTTTATTTAGTATCAGAGAGGTAGCCCTGTTAGTCTGGGTCTGCAAAGGCGACAAAGAGTCTTGTAGCACCTTATAGCCTAAACATCTGTTAGTCTATAAGTTGCTACAAGACTTTTTGTAACTTTTATTTAGAAAAAGAGAAACACCCCTCCCCCCAACTCTAACTGTTCATACAAGGCTTTCCCAAACTCCGGGGCGAGTCCCCTGGGAGAATTCCAGTCTTGTGTTAGGTGCACAGGGTGCAGAGGGTCAGGGGTTAGATACTATAAAGAGGACACTATAGACAATTCTAATCTAGATGGAAGCAGTGGGGATGTAGGAGAGGGTCAGCACTGGTGTGGGGGGAAGTTATATGACCCTGGATCTGCTCTGATTGGCACTTCAAACATGCTGTTGTGGGCAGCTTCTTTAAGTTCAGCCTCCCTCCCTGCTCCTGAGGCACATGGGCCATAATACAGCTGGACAAAGCATCAGGTCCTACGTACAGGGCTACAGGCTCAAAAAGAGCAGTTCACCAGCCCAGGTTGCATGTGTCTCCTCTCACAACACAGTTCAGCTGCACAAGTACATGTCCAGGTCCAAGAGAACTACCAATGTGCCATCGCTTGGAATGAGAGGTGACACGTGACAATCTACTGTAAGATGGTCTCCAACAAAAAAAGGGACCCCTGGTTTATCAAAGATCAACTGAACAAGGTGAGATTGGCCACTGTTCGAAGACAGGATCCTGGGCTAGATGGACCTTTGGTCTGACCCCGTATGGCCGTTCTTATGTAATGAGTCTCTGAAAGCCAAAACAGCAGTTATGGGAGCATACCATTGAGTGACTCGCAGAGGGAGGATCCAGAGAGTGGGGAGGCCGCTGCATGATGGGAGGTACAGTTCCTTCTTCATTTTTTAGTCTCTGCAGTGCCACTATTTGATCAGCTGAACCCATTGCCAGAATGACCCTTAGGCTCCCGTTTTTATTGCCTGTAAAAACATCTATCACAGACATATAGCTGTCCACTGCAACCACTGGATACTGAGCTTGAAGCAGCAGGCGAGAAATCTTGGGGTCTCTGGAGAGGAAAAAACAAGTATCAGAACAAGCCACTAGGGTATCACATGTTTAGACACAACTTGTTTCACCTGACACCCTCAATGCAATGAGACAAGGCAACACTTTTTTTTTTTTGGTTTAAAAACAAAGCTCTGGTCTTACAATGACCCGTCACAGATAAGGAGATCCTGCATCCCCCACCCCCAATCTTTGCACTTCATATCAAATGATTCCCCCTTTTGGTGGATAGGAGAAACTACCTTCACCAGCTAGTGAGCAGTGATCTCTCTAGGAAATGAGATAAAGTGCTCTCAGCTACTGCCAGCCCAGCATATGAAGGATGAGAGCTAAGGGCCTGTCCATAGATCCCGATTTAGGAGCATGACATACTGTCACTAGACTACAAAAACAGCCATCGAGTGTATGATTTTACTAGTTAAAACCATTGAAAAAGAACAAAAAGACAGGTGACAGTGAAACACCAAGACCTTTAGTGGTAGTGGTCAGAAGACATAGCAACTTGTATTTACTTCTTGATAAATCCGTGTCTAATGTGCACTGAATGTAATAATAAAGCACCTTCCACCTAACTGAAGCACTAGCTGATTTGCTCCTCTGTTTAATTTGACTGAAATGTCAGGAACAAGTAACTTGATTTAAAAATAATATATTTTGTGTCCTTTATTTTGATCAATTTAAAATCACTTTAGGTAGGTATTGATTGAAAAAAGCTGCCATTAAATTAAGGAAGGAAGGAACCAAAATCCTGAACAAAAGAGGAAAAAAGAAACATTCAGAAAAGACTACCTGACAAAGAGACAATTACAAATAAAAGTTGAGCTATTCAGATAACATTTTTATATTAGAAGCACTAACCTGTGCTATGGAAATTGACAGTTCCGTGGTAGACTTACGGATAATATCACCTGCTTATTTCAGTCACAGTTTGGGAAAGGACAGATTAAAACAAGTGGATGGCACTGAATATTGTTTATAGTGCACATACCAATTTCTATTCTAATCCAACGTAACTAATGATAATTATGAATGCCACGGCTTGCTATTTGAGAATGGTCAAGGTGATCTGCTACAGACATATTTTCTTACAAACAGGATGAGTTAAGATGGTTTAGTTGGAGAGCACTCCAGCGGGCTTCATTTCTAATTGTTTCTGCACCACAACAGTGTTGTGCAAATGGTGGATTTAAAGCTGTGAAAGTCATACATTTCACATTACTGAACATCAGTGGGACCACTATTGCTTGTCTTGTGGATTTTCTTGTTACAAATTTATAGCCTGAACTTGCAATCATATCAGCTATGGCAGACTCCTGCACCCACGTAGGGCCCCTTTAAAGTTGGCTCTGCACAGACTTCTGAATTCATAGAATCACTGAATATCAGGATTGGAAGGGACCTCAGGAGATCATCTAGTCCAACCCCCTGCTCAAAGCAGGACCAACCCCAACTAAATCATCCCAGAATTCACCTTCAAGGATCTGATTGCAGGATCGGGACTTAATGCCAATGCAACTTTAGCAAAGTTCCAATGGAGAATATAGTTTAACAATAATATGGATCAGACATTTTACACTGGTGACAAAGCCTTTTCAGTCTAACCAAGGACACATGTTTTTGAGTCTGGCCTTCAATTCTTGCATCTTACAATGCAAGGAGCAGACTCTTGCACCAAGCTGCTGTAAGGACATACATTCCCTTTCTTTCCCCTGCTACTGGTTGGCACATACCCCACACACTGGTCAAAAACAGAACAAAAAATTCAAGAGCCTGTTTACTTGAATGACATGTAAAACTGATGCAGAGGAAGCTTCACCAGTCCTAGTAGTCTGTCGCATCCGGGGGTTGGCATCTTGTTCCAGGCTTCAATAACCATTATGTTGTTCTTGAGTCTCTCCAGATGTTTGGGAGTCAATGAAATAGGCATCACCTAGCATGGGAGAGAGTTTACTGCACAACTAGTAAATGAAGCAAACTGCATTAAAACAGAAGGGAAAGCTGTTTGTCAAATACAGAGTATTTGTTTTAACAGAGGAAGATTTGCCTACTGGTCTGAGTACTGTTAGAAAATTCAGTTCAGGCTTGTCTACCCAGTTTTGGTAGAATTGGAAAATGTACCATGCAAAGAAAAGTGTGACTGAGACGGCAAGTGATTTTTATTTAGATCGTTTTAAACTTCTTTTTTTTTTGGCAGGGGAGGGGAGAAGGGGAGTGTAACATCTATTTATCATAAATACCAGTGAAGTGACTTGAGATAAAAATATGTCTTTGCTATGTCTTTCAATGAAACCACACTTTCATTTAAGGTCTGAGGACTCCCACAATTCACATCTCTAAGACTCCCAATGACTCCTGCAATAAAACTGGGGAAAACAGATTTGACATTCCTGATCTTTTTAAAGAAAAAGGAAAAAAAAACCCAACAAAATGGGATTTCCGCTATAACAATTTGGTCAAAATGATGTCAATACACCAGTATGTGAAACATGGCTGCATTTGTGTAACAGAAGTCTACAATTTTGGAATTTCCTGGCTGAGGCTTCTTTCCCTGCATTAACTCTAGCTTTTGTGCTGACTGATGCATATAGTATGTGATGATAAATACAGGATTATAAAGAAATAAAGTCATCCCTCCAACATTCTAAGCATCCCTTTCCCTTCCTGCAAAGAGTAGTTGCCTTCTTTTTCTTGCTTTATAATATACAATCTTCCCTGCCTACCTTCCTTTGGTATTTTAAAGGTCTCGTTTGCTATTTGGGCAATTTCAGGACTCACTCATCTGCATTTCATGGTTTGTGATATGACCAAAGTAGTAATAAGAGCACTTTAATACATCAGAGAGAGATAGTCAGAGAAGTCCTTATGGCTTGTATTAAGATTAAAAACTTGGGCTTGGGAAAAAGTTTGCCCTCACAGGAATATGCAATTTAGACAGCATAACAGGAGAGGTGTGTGACTTGCCTGAGAAAAGCTAAAGGCAGGTTGTGTTGTACCCCACATGACAGCAGATCTTGTTGCCTCCTCTGTGCTGAACATTTTGCAGTTTAAATACACATTACAGGAACCATGAATTCCAGAGCCTCCAGCAATAAAATCCTTTCCATCAGGCACCATTAACAATACATGCAATAATAATCCATCCTCTTCTGATGCTTTGATTTGTGTCATCAAGTTACGGGACGCAGACAAAGGAATGGATGGTGGTGACTGCAGCACGCCTGTGCTGGGTACTTCTGTTTGCTTTGAGGATTCCTGGTTGCTTTCTTTCAAAAGTCGAGGGCTTTTTGCATGTATAACATTTCTGTCAGCTTCTTGTAACTTAATCCCTGGACTTCTGATGGCATAAACTGGGGCTTGCTGGACAGTACTAGCTGACCTGGTATTGGAACTGGTAAAGTCTTTGTTGTCAGCTGCAAGCTCCAATGATATCTGCATTACATAAGTAGAAAACAGTTAATCAGAATATCTGCCCTCTATGAAAGACAGGCCCAGCAATATCAAGTCAGAAATATATAGCATACTTGGTTCAACAACTGCATTAATTTTCCTTCCACAACCCTAAAAGCTCTTTTATGGATGTGTGTTGATCATGAATCTCAACCCTTACTGCAAGAAATCCTATAGGAAGATTTGCTAAATATCTCTCCACACTCACACACCCTAAATGAAGAAAACCTGTACAATTTCAAACTTATGCAATAATACAGCTTGAAAAATGTACTTGACACCAACTAGCCAAGGTAAAAAATACTACTTCCTATAGGGCACTTTTTCTGGACATGTCTATATATTATTTTTCTTCACATTGTATAGAATTATTTGATCACAATACTTTGGCATTGAATTCCTCCCTTTCACTTGTACTTCCTTCTCTCTTTCTATCTATCTCATCTCTTCCTCTCCTGCTATGGTATCTTTGTCTTTTCCTTCATCTTTCAATGACTATTCCAGTTTAATTTTTCTGTTTTGTAATATTTCCTTACTTTTATTTCTTCCCCGCTTTATTTAAGCCACCTCTTTCTACACTCCTCCTTTTCCTCCTGTTCTCTGTCTCTTCCTCTTTCACCACTGATTTCCCCATTCATTTTACTTGTCTCCAAATCTCCCCCTCCTCAGGCTCCATTCCCTCTCTTTCCTGTCATCCCCCACACTCCATTCTATTCCTCCTTTCTCATCTATTCCTCCATCCCTGCCTCCATTCTTTTCCTTTCTCGTACTATCTCATTTCATTCTTCCCTGTAACCAACACAGTCATGCTTAACTCAACCCAAATACAATGGCCTCAATCTTTATACTGCCACTGAGTGGCAAGTAGATCAGTTCCCTGGCCACTTTCCTCCATACCTTCCCCTGCTCTTTGGAGAAGGGAATATGTTCACTCACTCTGGTCAGTGGGTTTTTCAAGCCTTATAATAGAAACACTTGCCATTCTGGCGGACTATAAAAGTAACGGAACCAATCTTTGCTTACATTCCCCAGGGATTCCCCAACTCTATAGGGCTAAAATTCCCAGGTACACTCCTCCTCCTCCTTCCGTTCACCTGAACTGAATGGTTCTACACTGTATTCAGAGGAACTACAATTAGAACTCCTGATTTTAAGAAGGTTACAAAAGAAAAGAAAAAATATTCAGCCACCAAAATATAACCATAAACAATGATTAAACATTGTATGGGAATGTATAACTTAAACATTGTATGGGAATTTATTTACCTTTATAGGTCCAAGCTGTGTCTGACCTGCCTCTTCCTCCACAGGTAGCTCACAGCTGACAGTGAGCAGTTCGGACTGGATAACCTTCCGTAGTGTAAGAATTGCTGAGCCAATCAGCAGTGGCTGAGGACAGGAAAAAAAAAAAAAGACATTAATTCTAAAGATTTCTGAAAGATTAGCTGTTCAGGAAGAAACTCAGGAGTTATTGTGAAGAGACAACTTCTGAAAGGAGCCTGTAAACCACTGTTTTCCTTTTCAGCTCAGAGTCTCAAAGTTATATTACTATAAACCCATTAGTTCCTGATCCAGGCATCACCATGGGATGATGGCAAATGGGAGATCTCAATTTCTTGGAGAATTTTGGATCACTGCAAGAGATGTGTCCCAGATTCCTGGGATGGAAAATGATTTTACACTTACCAAGGAGACAAATTATTCATCATTTTCCATTAGAAAATGATTATTAGGGCAGATGGAGAATATGTTTAATGTTATTGCCAATTATAACAAAATCTGAACTGAGTTAACCCCACTCTTGGACTTGCTGTAGGCAGCTGAGTACGTGAATGTGATTACTTACATGTACCCATTTAGCCAAAAGAAATATACTTTCTTTTTTTTTTCTTCAAATGCATAGGTTACTGTAGTGTTTCCCAAGCTTTTGAAAGCTGAGTCCCTTCTTCAGGAAAATGAAACTGACCATGCCCTCTCTCAACCTTGCTGTGTGTTCTTAAAGGCTGACTCAACTTAATGTGTACATCTTCCATGCAGCAGCACTGGGGCATGTGCCACACTGAGAAATGCTGGATTACTTATGTCTGTTTGCTGGTTAATGCTTAAATCCACCCCCTACTCCTTAAATGGCAATACCGTGATTTTAGAGAACGGTGAAGAAGAAACTTATTTGGGCTTTTCAGTTTTGAACGGATATAGCAAGATGAACACTATATTATTCCCCTAAAAACAGCTGCATGTACCTCAAGCCCTTTTAAAACATCTCAGGTTGTTTTTACTTAAAGCAGCAGCCCATTCGGATGCCATCAATTTGTCGGTCTTTCTCTTGTGATTGAGATTAGAGCAATTCCAATACAGCACTATAGATAATGTACAAAGTACATCAGACTGTACAAAAGTATTTGGGTGCCCAAAACACATCAGTTTTGGCTTACACACATTAATTAACTTGTGGCAAGTACCTTTTTCTGTGTGCTTTTTCTCATGTAGATTTTGAAAGCAAGATCAGAGTTCCACCAGTGCTCTATCATCATTCCACTAAAGCGAATAGGGAACACAAAGCGCTGTTGAAATTTCACCACTGTAAGAAAGATTGACAGCTATGAGTGTTTGTCTGGACTGCCATGAAATTGAAAAGGATCAGAGAAATCTTCAGTCAGTATATGGAGGGTAGACAGGACTAGTTTGCATGAGGAAGTTCCAGCCCACATCAGGATAGCAGGCAAGGACTCTGTGCATTTCTCAGGCCATATAAAGAGAGGATGGAGTATGAGGATCAGAGTCAAGGGTTCTTGCTGGAACCTTAAAACAGAATATCTTTGAGTTTTCAGCTATTCAGTTCTCTCATAACGGAAACTAACTTGCCTTTTTGCAAGAGTAACAAATGCTCAGCCATACCTGTGCATTAAGAAAATTTTCCGCTAGGGGCAACAGTCTGCTATTAGCATCTAATTTTTTCATTCATTTTTAAAATTAAACTCAAGAACGTTTAGATTCCTTCTCCCTGCAGGAGAGCAGTCCATCTCCAAAGCCCCTGTGGACCTGTGCCCTGACCAATTAAGCAGGTTCACAAGTGGATGTTTGGGTTTCCCTTCCACAAAGCATAATAAAATATCAGAAAGAGCGAATACATTTCTAAGAGGTGTAGCATTCAACACAACTGAGATTATGAAAAAATAAAACTCTTACCTTCACCTGTGATTTTACTTGAAGCTATGCGAATCACTTCTGTTGCTAGGGAAATCTGTCCTGTTTCATTTTTGGACACCCCCACTGGAAAGTGGTACTCAACAAAGAAAGTGCTACAAATAAAAACGTGAATTAAAGATCCCAAGCTATTAGTGGTATAGTGCCTCTAATAAAGCCATACGCAACAGGAGTAAACTTTGTAGCCACAGTGTCCACAAGCCCATGTTATTGGGCCCATGGATCCTTCAATATTAGAAGACTACAGTTTTTTTGTTATTGCATGTTTTATCTGAGTGCTGTTGCTACTGGAACTGTGTTAAAGAACTACACAGATGAAAAAGAATTTATTCTCAATGTAATGCAATATTGTTACTTACACAATATCCAAGAACAACATTTGTTAAATTAGTTAAGATTGCTTAAATGCATTTTCTATCAAGGAAATAACCAGTTAAGACTTTATTTCCCAGACTAATCTCAATTCATATGCTTTACCCTGCAAATATCAGATTATCCAAATGCCCTCAGATTCTTCTTCTCCAGAAACTCACTTTTGTTTCCACAATGCAAACACCCACAATACACACATGCAGCTCCTCAAAACCACAGAGACATACACAACCTGACCTTAAAATATCTTGATCTTGTTGAAGTCTATCAATGAGACAAGGTGGGTGAGGTAATTGTGATGTTCTGTACCTTGGGAGAGCACCCTGTAACACCCCCATATTCCTCATCTGTAAATAATTGTGATATTACCTTACAAAGCATGCTTTACATGATTCAGGGGAAAGGTTACAATCTGCTGAAAGTGTTGCTGTGTGTTGCAAATAAGATTGCTTCTGTAAAATGTTGCATTTTGGCTTCACGTATATGACCTTGGGAGCCCAACCTCCCTCTATCATCGCTGGCTGAACAGCTGCGCAGACACAGAAAGCAGCCACGAAGAACTAAAGACAACTTTCTGCGTGATGTCATGATGCACTCCGCGGCTGAAAAACAAGAACTGAAGGAGTGATGGGACAGTGAGAGGAGGGATCGAAAGAATGCGGTGCGCCAGAACGAAGCCACAGAGCAGCTCTTAAATCTTATGGAGCACCAAGCGGACATGCTCCAGGCACTGCTAGCACTGCAAACCGAGCAGTTCAGCACACGCCCTCCCCTGCAGCCACTGTCACAAATCTCTTTCCCATGTCCCTTCCAGAGCCCCCAACACACTGTTATCAACCTTCTGGGTCCAGTTTGTACCCGCTGCATTCCACTCCTGCCCGTCACAGTCCAGCCGTGCAGACTCCTAGTACCCACTGCACTCAACACCCGTCCCTCTGCAGTTTAGTCCTGCTGAAGTACAGTGCCTGCTGCACTGTACTCCAAAGGAGAAGGTTGGATACAATACCTGGACATACACAAATCTTTTACCACCCCGCGACTTTCCCTTTTCCCCATCCCCCTCAGTGCTGATATGTTTTTTTTGTTTCTCTCTCCCCTCCGGTTGTTGTTTTTTAACAAAATAATTGTTTTGGTTTGAAAGCAATCTTTATTCCAATAACTGAAAGCAAACAAAGCCCTGCAAAGCAACAGGCAATTTTCTTACACCTTCATAGTGCATCATCTGCATCAATCACGATCACCACCTAGCATTACAAGCACGGCACTCCCCAAGCATAGCAACAAAATATGAGTGACATTCAGCTTCAAATTGCTGCCTCAAGGCATCCTTGATTCTTATGGCCCTGCACAGCACCCATCTAATAGCCCTGGTATCTGGCTGTTCAAATTCAGCCTCCAGTTGCTGAGCCTCAGAGGTCCAGCCCTGAGTGAAGCTTCCACCCTTCCCTTCACAAATGTTATGGAGCCTACAGCACACAGCTGTAAGCATAGGAATATTGTCATCAGCCAGGTCTAGCCTCCCAAAAAGGCAGCGCCAGTGAGCCTTTAAATGGCCAAAAGCACACTCCACAGTCATTCTGCACTTGCTCAGCCTGTTGCTGAACCATTCCTTGCTGTCAAGGTGCTCATAAGCCACGGCATTAAGGGGTAGGCAGGGTCTCCCAGGATCACAATGGGAATTTCAATTTCCCCTATGGTGATCTTCTGGTCTGGGAAGAAAGTCCCTGCTTGCAGCTTCCTGAACAGGCCAGTGATCCGAAAGATACGTGCGTCATGCACCTTTCCAGACCAGCCTGCGTTAATGTCCGTGAAACATCCACAGTGATCCACAAACGCCTGGAGAACCATTGAGAAATACGCCTTCCAATTAATGTACTCTGTGGCTAGGTGGTCTGGTGCCAGAACTGGAATGTACATGCTATCTATCGCCTCTCCACAATTAGGGAAACCATTTGTGCAAAGCCATCTACAACGTCACACCCGTTGCCCAGCATCACGGTCTTTCAGAGCAGGATGCGGTTAATGGTCCTGCACGCTTCTGTCAACACAAGTCCAATGGTCGACTTTCCCACTCCAAACTGGCTAGTGACTGACAGGTAGCAGTCTGAGTAGCCAGCTTCCACAGTGCAACCGCCATGTGCTTCTCCAATGACAGGGCAGCTTTCATTCTTGTGTCCTTATGCCACAGGACTGGGACAAACTCATCACACAGTCCCATGAATGTGATTTCCTCATACGAAAGTTCTGCAGCCACTGCTCGTCATCCCAGATGTGTATGATGATGCGATCCCACCAGTTAGTGCTTGTTTCCTGAGCCCCAAAGTGGCGTTCCACGGTGGAGAGCACATCTGTGAATGCCATAAGCAATCTTGTGTCATAGCAAGTACACGTGATGAGATCCATGTCACACTCTTGCCTTTGTAGTTTAAGGAACATCTCCACTGCCAGTAGTGATGCATTAGTAAGAGCAAGTAGCATATTGATCATGAGTGCATGATCCATTCCTGCAGGCAGAAGAGGTAGAGTGCGTAGTACACAAACCGTTGAAAAATGGTGCCAAATGCGGACAGAAGTACACAGATTGCTGGGATGCAAAGCAGTGCATCTCAGGGCATTGGAACAGGACCCAGGATGCCCCACAACCACTTCCGCCTTCCCACAACTCTTAGTGTCAGAAGAGAAAGAGATGCTCTGTGGGATAGCTACCCAGAGTGCATTGCTCTGAATATCGTTGCAAGTGCCACAAGTGTGAACAAGCTATTGTGCAGGCAGCTGACAGTGTGAACACACAACCGTGGTTTCCCTTCAGCGCTCTCTCAGCGGCACTGTAACTACCGGTGCTGTAACTCTGCCAGTGTAGACATACCCAGAAACATGCTGTAAGACTGGCCCAGATTTCAAAGGTGAAATCTGTACACTATGGACCAGGTGGGATGAGAAAAATTGTTTCTAGTTGCCGCCCAGTCTAACAGAGTTGAGAATTTAGATTGCGTGCTTATATTATATTACTTTTGGTAAGTAACTGACTTTTTGCTTATCACTTAATATCACTTAAAATTTATCTTTTATGGTCAATAAATTTGTTTAACTCTTTATCTTTACCAGTGCATGGGTATGAAGTGTGGGAGCAAATCTGCTCCGGTTTGAGAAATGCTGGTGTTTGTTCCCATTCCATTGGTGAAGTGGTGAACCAGTTAATAAATTAGACAGTACATTCCTGAGGTACAGTGCTGGAAACTGGGGAGGATTTAGCTGGTGCATTTCTGTATGATTCGTTAGTGGCTCTGGGAGCATTCATGCAATATAGCTGGATATGGGGCTCCACGTGCTGTTGTGCTAAGTGATCACAGTGCCTGGAGGGGCTTGCTGCTGGTCACTAACAAGGCATTGTGAGAGACAGCCCAGGCTGGAGAGAGTGAAGGGGGCACAGAGGTCTCACAGTCCCAGTCTGCACTCTAGAGGGATCCCATAAAAGTAATATCTTTTACTTGACCAACTTCTGTTAGTTAGAGACACACTTTTGATCTTACACAGCGCTCCTCAATCTCTCTAATATCCTGTGACCAACACAGCTACAATGTTGCATATTTTATCATTGTATTTTGTTTAAAAGTCTATGATGTGTTACGTTTTAAGACAAGGCGAAGACGAGGAAAGAACCTCAGGACCCTACTGAGATAAGATCCATTGAACAAAACACCAGCATTCAGAGAACTCTGGTTCCAAAATCCAACAAAGGCAAAAAAAAAAAAAAAAAAAAAAAAATTCATAAAAATAATAATTCGTACCTCTTTTTAGCTAATGCCGGTCTTGGTGGTTTCCCTGAGAAGCTTTTCTTGCCTGGTGTAGTCTGGGTGCTTTCAGGAGGAATTTTCAAGCTTTCAATTATGACTCTGGCTAAGTGTATTCGACCCAGCAATGCCAGTCTGTCCACATTTAAGGTTATGGCTTGCCCTTCCTCTGTGCATTCTGTGGGAGCTTCAGAAAGTGGTCCAGCAGAACAGCTGAAAAGGGTTAAAGCAGAGAATCTGGCTTAGACAAACATTTATTGCAGCAAAACCCTAAGGGAAAAGTGTAAGCTGGCAAGGTGTTGGGCTCTTTTAAAATGGTTCACAATGGGTGAATATGCATGTTTGTTTTTTTCACTGTACTACCCTTTTCATCACAAGTTCCCTACTCACCCTTTACAGTCAAAGTATGCAAACTGCAGATAATGAAGGTGGCTTCTAAACTAAAATGTGTTATGTACTTAAAATACACCTATATAAAGAAGGAAAAGTGCAGATGTTTTCTTTCCACGCAATTCTAACTGCACAAGACAGGATACGACACCCAGCTCAGCTCTGCAACAAGAAAAGGTTCAGGAAGCCTGTGACAGTGGTCAGAGGGTGCAGATGCTGCAACTGACATTAGGTAAGTTCACTTGTGTGTAGAGGACCAGCAACAGGCCTATGAACCACTTACATACCATGTAAACTTTATCTTGAGGCCTTTAGTGGTACATAGGCTTTTTGTCATGCATCTCCACAGAAGTGAATTTCACCTGCAGAGAGTAGAATGCAATGATAGCAGCAAGTGTGGAATCTGGGAACTTTAGCACAGCCATTTAGAAAGTCAAGGAAGTATACTGATTGGGTTTAAAGAAAAGTTTAGTGTATCATTAAATTGGTTAACTGGATTACTGAGAGGCACCACTGTAAACAGTATATAAGACTGACAGTGAAGCAATTCTCAATGTGAATACAGTATTGCTTGGTGTAACTTCCTCTCTGACTGTTTGACAGAATCTTTTATGCTAAGAGTTGTATTTATTCTCTATTTTTTTCTTAAACGTTTCATGTTTAGTGGAGATTTTATTGTAAGTCAGGAAAGATACCTTGAGCTTTCTGTTTATTTTTTACGAAGCCTGTGGTAACATGCTTTTTGTGGAGGCTTTGTAAATAATGCATACATTTGGTTAAAGAACATTGTCATTTCAAATGTGGTTAAGAACTAGCTTTTGTAAAAACAAGCTTATAAAAAGGTTACATGCTCTTATTTTTTTGTTTATTTGTTTTTAAATTCCAGGAAGTCAGATTTTCACTCCTCTGCAATACAGGCAGCCCAAATATTGCATGAAGAACTTTAAAGTGAAACTGGCTATTAACAAAAATGAAAATGGAAGTGTTCATCTTCATTATGAAAGCTAAAGGCAATACAAAAAATAAAAAACTACAGAAAATGAATAGCAACTTTTGTTTAGAATATTTTGTTTTTATTAATTCAAAGCGTTATTATTAGAAAGGTAGATACTTTTTTTGTTTTGCAAACATGATTTTTAACTTGACTAACTGATGTATCAGAGTGGGTATTCGTCGGAGAATACCCACTTTGTCGGATGCAAGAAAGCTTATGGTCTAATACATCTGTTAGTCTATAAGGTGTCACAGGACTCTTTGTCGCTTTTGCAGATCCCTACTAACATGGCTACCCCTCTGATACTTTAACTTTACTGTATCTCTTTAAGCAGCTAGTCACATTTTCTTAAATGTCTGGTAACTCTCTGTATTCCATCATACAAAAGGACATCAAATTCTTAATCAAATTGGTTATTCAAAGCACTGTTACACTATATGTAAGTGAAAGTGCGTTGGAGTGCAGTGGTTCTCAATCTATTTACCTTTGTGGGCCACATATGTGGTCCACAACATGTTTTGTGGCTCGCATCCAATATTACCTGTATGGCTCTGAGGATGTCACATGGGCCACAGCTGTGTGCTGATTGGCCTGCAAACGGCCCACAAGCCGCAGGCTGAGAACCACTGCATGACTATTGCTAATGGCAAACTTATAATTGGAGGCTACTGCACAAAGGAGTCTGTAACTGAACTGTTCACCTGGGTTTCATTTCTGTTGCCTTTTCTTTCTGATCACAGATGCTAGAATCCAAAGTTTTTTGTGACTTCTGATGGCTTCCGTGGTCACCTTTCACAAGCTCTTTTGTCCTGATTACTTTTTTAGATGATATAATAGCCTCATCATCACTGAGGAAGTCAGTTAAACTGGTATCAGACTTCTAAAGAGATATTGGAAAAAATAAAAGTTTAAATATTATTAATGCCAACAAAAGATACACAAGAGCCACAATAAATGAAGGTAGGAAAAATAGCATGTGATCATGTAATCAGACTGTAAAAAGCATACTCAGAGGGGACAGAATTAATGCTGCATGGGCAATCTATATTCTGGCATTTGCTGACGAGAGTGCTTCACTTATCTAATAATGTACTTTTATCAGTTTTTCATGTAATTTTTAATATATTGGCAAACTTCTATGGCTTGCAGTACAAAAATACCTTATAGATACTAAAACATCTATCTTCCTTCTGATCTGATGTCTTGATTTTCCTTTACCATAGCACTGTGGCCTAAGCATCTTCCCCTAGTTCCCCACTTACATGAGCTGTGTAAAACAAATTCTCCAGCAGACTCTGGTCATAGTGAGGATCATTCAGTTCGCTGTCATACACCTCACTTCCTGCAGAGAGAGATTCCGGAGGGGAACCTGTCCCATCCCAGAAATGCACAGGGGATAAATCAGCACTGTGGACACAAGAACAGGAAAAAATATCCCTCTTAATACAGCAGTTTCATATCAATTCTAATTGCATTGTTTATAGAACAGCCACCTTTATATTCTGATTTGAACTTACTTGTGATGTTCAAACTAGCAACAGTGATGATAGTGCTTGACAGTAATGAAGAGTCCAGTTAAGGGATATGGCACAGGCAGAAACAAAACAGAAGTACTTGTGGCACCTTAGAGTCTAACAAATTTATTTAAGCATCAGCTTTCGTGACTACAGCCTACTTCATCAGATGTATAGAATGGAACATATAGTAGGAAGATATATATATATACATACAGAGAACATGAAAAGGTGAAATTGCCATACCAACTCTAAGAGGCTAATTAATTAAGATGAGCTATTATCAGCAGGAGAAAAAAAACTTTTGTAGTGATAGTAAGATGGCCCATATCAGACAGTTGACAAGAAGGTGTAAGGATACTTAACATGGGGAAATAGATTCAATTTGTGTAATGACCTAGCCACTCTCAGTCTCTATTCAAGCCCAAGTTAATGGTATCCAGTTGCAAATTAATTCCAGTTCAGCAGCTTCTCGTTGGAGTCTGTTTTTGATGTTTTTCTGTTGCAAAATTGCCACTATTAAGTCTGTTACTGAGTGACCAGGGAGACTGAAGTGTTCTCCTGCTGGTTTTTGAATATTATGATTCCTGATGTCAGATTTGGATCCGGGGCATTGGGGGCACATGATGGCATATATCACATTGGTAGATGTGCAGGTGAACGAGCCCCTGATGGCGTGGCTGATATGATTAGGTCCTGTGATGGTGTCTCTTGAACAGATATGTGGACAGAGTTGGCATTGGGCTTTGTTGCAAGGATAGGTTCCTGGATTAGTGTTAGTGCCCCTCCAGTGAAGTCAATGGAACCACTCGCATCTAAGTTTTTACTTAATTTAACATCTAAGTTATCAAATGTACTAAAATATATAAATCTTTGCAGGGCCTAACTTGGCTTCACTATTTAACTGAGTGAAATGTAAAAATGAAGCAATTATAAATGGGAAAAAATAATTAAAAAAAGTTAATTTAGATATCACCAACAGTTAAGGATGGTGTTTTAAAAATATATATATTGTGTACCTGTGTATATACTATCTTGAAAAGCCACATAAAAATGTAAGCAACGCTTTGGATTAAGAGTGGAGAAGAGAAAATGTAATAACTGGGCAAAGGGTAAATATAACTAGTGCCACTCTATTTTGCTTCAAGTCTAGATTGTATATTTTTGCCTAATATTTGCCTACCATCTCTGCAGGCAATACATAAACTATAACCAATTTGCACTAGAAACAGTGCTTAGTCTTCCAACATCATCAGTAACATTGCTTGAACAAAAGACCCTCACAACAAAGGTGGGAACAAACTCAAAGTGTAAAATACTTTCTCTGACCACCACCTGATAACCCAGTACTCCAAAGTATTTCCAGAAATGAGGGAGAGGACGCGCTGACTCAAGAAGTAACCCGTATAATATAAGAAATAGATAATTGAGTCATTTTGGGAATGTTTATGCTAACATCTCACCTGCCCAGTAGCAGGTGTATTGCTCTTTTTTCAGCTTGGGGGTCAAATTCTTGAACTGTGTATTCAGATGCTAGGATAAGCGGATCTTCAGCAGTGGATACGACATCAGGGTCCAAGTTCTTAAGGCTCCTGGATGACAGTTATTCCAGTGTAGAGGGATCAGGAGGAGGAGTAAGAATAATAAGTGTTTCTAGTTTGTTCTAGATTTTATTCATTTCAGCTATCAAATAAGCAGATTTTCTCTTATTTAGCACAAATAAAAACCTATATACAGCATGTTTCTATTTGCATTTTAATCCCCGAAGTACAAAAAGGACAAATTCTCTTATATTACACTAGGTAGATTTTGCTTCAAGTTACCATTTTTGATCCAAACTTGTAATATAGTTTATAACGTGCCAAAAGCGCTGCCCAATCCTTCAATTTAAACGTAGCAGCTGCAGGCTCTTTGCTTTTTCTCATTCTCTCTTTTTATTTTTTTTAAAGTGCTCACAAAAGATGTCTGATCAACATTGTGAGGGAGACTGAAATCCTCTACTTATTTTCAAATAAAATTTAGCACAGGTACTAGTGCTGGAACTGTCTCCCTATCAATACGCCTCAGACTGTGGGATCTCTTTTAGGTTTGACTGGGTGTATCAGCCTCTCAACTCATGGAACCTTTTAACTCTGCTTAAACTACTATCAAGAGTGCCAACTGTGAATACCTGTGCATCACAGACAGTACTACTCCCTCATATCAGACAGATCACTGAATGACCTTCAGATGGCACTAAGTCATTACCAACATGGACTGGAACTGGTGAGGTGAACTGTAAGCGTTTATTTACAATGGGACTTTAATTTTCCTTGTTTGAATAAGAATATAGAAAGATGTGACACAAATCACAGCATTATAGGAAAATATGATAATGCCTTGAAATATATGGCTTGGAAGTAAAACACACTCCCTCCTTCAAGCTCACTTTGCTGTTGCTTTGAAAGTGTCTCTCTTTACAGAAGGATGCACTTCATTCAACTCAATGTCCGTATCTGGGCTGGATTTCATTGCAGAAACAGCCATGGCATTGCGGAGTTTATTGCCTTGATCCAGAAGAGCTGGAAAATAAAGAGTAAAAACTCAAAATTAAAATGTAATTTAAAATATAAAAGCCATGTGCACACAAAGCAAATGTGCTAGATGTAAATTTTATGTCTGTCATCATAAAGAGCCCTTGACATATTGGAGATTAAGCTTGCAATATAGCATAAAGCATATTACACAGTGGGGAGTAAGAGGGAGCAGTCCTACTTCAGCTTTGAGTACAGGGCAGTATGAAGCTCAACTCACTTGTGCTAGACAGACTGAACCAGATGGTGGGGAGAGGGCATGGTAGGTACGATAGCCAGATTAACCATGGAAGGTTGGCTTCACATCCAAAGGTTCCTCACTAGCAGTCCAATTTCACGATTTCTCAATAAATACAACGAACGGCTCAGAAGATTGGCAACAGGATATATAGAAGCTTCCACTGATAATTTACTCATCTAAATCCAGCTCAGGATGACAGTGAGCTAATAATACTAAAGCCTGACAACTGATTTGGTAGCCCATAGCAACTGAGTTAGTGATCTAAGTTCAATACTTATCAAACAAGTGCTGATAGCATAGGAAAAACAAAATCCCACTAACACAGTCTGCACTCTTGATAGCAATCTCAGCAGATAAATCAAGGATTAAACAGGCGAGGAGACTGATATTCCCTTCTTGTTCCTTCAGGTCAGAGATGAGGCAGGATAAGGTAGGGCAGGATGAGGTAATTTGTACAGCCGTTACCCATACTATACCTGTTCTATGGATAATTAGGCCACCTGCCACCAGAACCAAATTAAATCTTTTTTATGTATTAAATCCAAAAGTGTTTTTCGACTGTCAGTTTAAGTTCCAAATACTGTCTCTAGAACATTACAGGAAACACTTATCCCAAAGCCTTGAGTCTTACAAGAGCACCAGCTTGTATCACATGCCAGTTAGCTAAAACACTAATGAGCTCGTACAGTTTCAGATGAAACCTAAACCCTGATGGCAAATATTTACAAACCTGAAAGGAGGTCTTTTGTAGCTGGGTTGTGCAAAGACAGTACGTGTGCATTACTGTGGCTCCCCACAGGTGTTCCTGCTTGCAATTCAGGATCAGAACTGATGGGAAATGATGTCTGTTTCTTTGGAGGATTCACTTTTAAATTTTCATCTGGCAAAATCAGACGATGTTGAGACCCAGAGAAACTGTTCTTTAAATTCTCAGAATTCTCTTGAAAGAGCAAGTGGTCTATTCCTCTATTTAAAAAGAAAGTTTAGTAAAACCCAACATTGATTTGTAAATATAGTGCTGCTTAAACTCTTTTGCACATTCCTTAATCAGAGTACTCCACCCCCGACCTCAAAGAAAAACGTGACATGTTTGTATTTGGGTGCACAGAGAAAATCCTGACCTCTGTTCTTACACTCGCACAATGAAATACGCTGACTCAAATTATAATTAAAACATTTTGGGCTATAGCTTCAGCTTATGTAAACCACATAGCGCCAGTGAAGTCAATGGGGCTTTGCAGATTTATACCAGCTGAGGATCTGGCCCTTACTTCTTTTCCTAGCTAGAGGCCTAATTACAACATGATTTATACTATACATGCAAGTACTTCTTAATCTATATGTCATATATAAGGCTGTAAGAAAGTTGTGATTGTTTGGTTCAAAAATAGCAGTTAGTTTGTTAGAGTTGTGGTTGTGATGTGGTCAGCACAAAAGACACGCCGCGTATTCCCGCTTGGCTCTTGAAGATAAACATGACAGAGGGGCAGTTGGTCCAAATCTGAGTGAGTGGTGTTGCGACCTGGAGCATGGGGTCACAACACCACTCGAATCTGTAGAAGCTATACAAAGTTGCTGTTTGCACAACAAAATTGTGACTCATGATTTTCTTACAGCCTTAATCATAAACATAAAAATTAATAAAACTTCTAAACAAAGAAATTTCTTTTTATTTCAATCTGGAAAAAAAGTTACCTTGGAGTAGCTGCCCTGCTACTGTTAACAGACTCTCTTCCTGCCATACCAGGCAGTCCATGTAGTTGTGCTGGAGCAAGAAACGGAGTCTTGCTGGATTCAGTGATTCCTCTGGTTCCCTGAGCAGAAGCAGCAATGTCTAAACTCACATCTGTGGTTGGGATGGAGCTGCTACTGTCATAGGTTTCAGACAAGGGCTCTAAGACTAGAGATGCCTGAAAAACACATGTGAGAAGAATGTGTTTTTAAATTAAATGTGCCAAACATTCATGGTTGTTTTTCTTTCCATATTATGTAGCATGTTGCATTTCCTGTACTAGAGGCTATGTATCTGATACAGTTATGTCAGATACTAGCTTAATCTCTGGAATATTTACAAGCAGTTAGTTCACATTACACATTTCCAATCAAACAAATCAGTTTCTTCAAGGGAATATAGCCCAGGGGCAGGACTTTCAAAAACAAATACTTAAGGTTAAATATAGGTTTAGAAGCCTAATTCTAGGCCCCAATTTTTTAAAACCTTGGCTGGCTCAGGTGAGCGGTGGAGAAAGAAATTTCAGTACTACCTGTAGTTCTCCTAATTTCTCGGATGTTGGTGAAATAATGGTGAAAAATCCACTGATTGGGTGGCTTGGAGATAGTTGTGATAGTCCATTGATTTGAGCTCTACCAATTGGAAGATGATCAGGTTTGGTCATTACCTCCAGTACAAGAACACCCATATCTACAGGAGACAGGAACAGCTAACTTAGATCTGGTCTAAGACAACATATTAAAAAATCCTTTGTGAACAACAATAATATTCCAGTTAAAATTAGGGCTATCATTAATCACAGTTACCTCAGAAGGTTAACTCAAAAAAATTCATTGTGATTAAAAAAATTAATCGCAGTTTTAATCGCACTGCTAAACAATAGAATACCAAGTGAAATTTATTAAATATTTTTGGATGTTTTTCTACATTTTCAAATATATTGATTTAAATTACAACACAAAATACAAAGTGTACAGTGCTCACTTTATATTATTAATTTGATTACAAATATTGGCACTGTAAAAATGATAAAAAGAGCATTTTATAAGTAGCACAGTAATGCAATTTATTTATTGTGAAAAAACATAACTCACTCAAAAACAAAACAATATAAAATTTAGAGTCTACAAGTTCACTCAGTCCTAATTCTTGTTCAGCCAATTGCTCAAACAAGTTTGTTTACATTTACGGGAGATAATGTTACCTGCTTCTTATTTACAATGTCACCTGAAAGTGAGAACAGGCATTCCCATGGCACTTTTGTAGCTGGCATTGCAAGGTATTTATGTGCCAGATATGCTAAACATTCGTATGCCCCTTTATGCTTTGGCCAAGAAGTGGGCAGCATTATCTCCTGCAAATGTACACAAACTTGTTTGGCTGAACAAGTAGGACTGAGTGGACTTGTAGGCTCTAAAGCAGGGATAGGCAACCTATGGCACGCAAGCTGATTTTCAGTGGCACTCACACTACCCGGGTCCTGGCCACTTATCTGGGGAGCTCTGCGTATTAATTTAATTTTAAATTTAAATTTAATTTTAAATTAAGCTTCTTAAACATTTTATTTACTTTACATACAACAATAGTTTAATTACATATTATAGACTTATAGAAAGAGACCTTCTAAAAACATTAAAATGTATTACTGGCATCCAAAACCTTAGATTAGAGTGGATAAATGAAGACCCAGCACACCACTTCTGAAAGGTTGCCGACCCCTGCTCTAAAGTTTTACATTATTTTATTTTTTAATGCAGGGGTTTTTTTGTACACAATTCTATATTTTAAGTTCAACTTTCATGATAAAGAGATCGCACTACAGTACTTGTATGAGGCGAATTGAAAAATACAATTTCTTTTGTTTCTTTACAGTGAAAATATTTGTAATAAAAATAAATATAAAGTGCGCACTGTACACTCTGTATTCTGAGTTGTAATTGAAATATATCTGAAAATGTAGAAAACATCCAAAAATATTTAAATAAATGGTATTCTATTATTATTTAACAGCATGATTAATCACACATTTGATGGCAATTCATTTATTTAATCGTACAATTAATTGTGATAGTTTTAATCACTTGACAGCCCTAGTTAAAATATAATTAAACCTGCAAAATAAAAAACAAGAACAAATGAAATGCAAAAAAACAAAACAAAAAAGTTTAATTAAAATAGGGAGAAGGGGACTATATGCGGGGCAATGGGGTGTATGGAACACTTGATAGGGATTCAGGGGACCTGGATTCAATCCTTGGCTCTGGTTTGATGGATGACAATGAGCAAATCACTTTCCCCTGTATATCTCAGTCTCCCCATCTGTAAAATAGAGATACTTGGCCTCCTTTGTAAAGCACGGAGCTCTAGGAATGAAAAGCACTAGATAAGAGTATTACTAGGACATGTAACAGGTAGATAAATGTTATATTGCTAAAAAATTACTATAAATATGGTTTACACACTTACAAGTAATAATATCACACATAAGAATGAAATTACTTAAGACTCCCAATCCTGCAATAAGGTTCATACAAGTGTAAGATCCATATAGAGCTTGCTGGATGATTGGGGCCTTAAAGTTTTGTTTTTTTAAAAAGGCACTTGACAGAATCATTTTGTCTACAGCTGCAGAAAAACAGGATGTTGATTGTGACAATTATTTGCCTAGAAGACACAGAGCTCTCACTCTGTCTCTTGAATACTTTTGCCATGATCCTACAAGGATATTGAAGAACATCTAGTAGTATGGGATAGTTTTTTATTTTGATGGTTCTGCTGAGGGTTATGAACATGCAGTGCCCTTTGAAATATCACACAAGACACTACATAAAACCATCTTTTAGATTCAGTAAAAATAAAATTAAATTATGTTTTATTACTTCCCAATTCCTGCTAAAGTCTATTGAACTGATGCAATAATACAAACAATTTCAACTGCAAAATTAATACAGAGGATATAGCTATTGTACCTGTCAGATAGGAGGCAAACTGTTTTGGCCCACAGCGAATTGCATAGCGGGTGGTGGTTTTCACAGCTTTCTGCTCAGTCTGTGAAGTATTCCTGGGATTAAACAGCGTACCATCTGATGTCTCCCCCCACCACCTCACCCGGATGAGAACAGAAGAAGGCGGTTTAGAGACCATCCATAAGATTTTGCTGACTGTTAACTTGAGAAAACAGCGCAACTGGCCTTCAACTAGAGGTGGTAAACTTGTAGAAGGGGAGATATCACTGATCCCTGTGGAGATATAACACAGTATTATTTCTCGAAAATATAAATGCAAGTAGTACATCTGAGATGCAGATCATTTTACAGAGTTAAAAAAAATACTTGGTGTTTATCCTGCAGATATGTCTAACATTCTATGCTATCCTTAGAGTTAACTTATAGATATTTAGAACATTATAGCCTACAACATTTGTACATTGCACATTCTTGGCATGACTGTAACACACCTGGTGTTCACATACAAAATCTGTTGCAACAATTAACATTCACACCACCACTGAGACTATGATTGCTCTGTGCACAGCCATCCATTAGTGCCAATGAAGCTGGAAAGTGCTGCTGTTGCAATTGGTCTGTTCAGTACTGCCTTGCAATGACCCAGACCATCCTTCAGCGAATGAACCCCTTGGATGATAGAATGACATCCTCCAGACACCTTCTACATCGCCTGGGTGCCCACCGCATGCATGGAGCCTGTCTTAACCCAAGTATGCCCTTAGGGTACCTGTTGCTCCTTATTACCTAAAAAGAACAAGGAGTACTCCTGACCACCTTAGAGACTAACAAATTTATTTGGGCATAACCTTTCGTGGGTTAGAACCCACTATGCATCTGATGAAGTGGGTTCTAACCCACGAAAGCTTATGCCCAAATCAATTTGCTAGTCTCTAAGGTGCCACAAGTACTCCTCGTTCTTTTTGCGGATACAGACTAACACGGCTGCTACTCTGAAACTTATTAGCTAAGTGGCTTTAAGTACTGTAATCACCAAGTCCCATACCGGGCTCCCACCCTCTCTTGCATCTCAAGGGTGCGACATACCACATTATAATCCCCAAAGGCCACCCTGCACCTACTACACCAGTGCGGAAACTACCACCTCCCGACAGGCTGCGCAAGGTACGGCCACCCCAATATCCCGATCCCGCTCAGTGTCGACAGGGCGAATCATGCTACGGAGGGTACTGCCACCCCATCCCTTCAGATGCCCATCACAGGATCTGCTGCCTCTTATGGGCCCCACAGCACCCACCACTGCACGCCCCACTGCCACCAACGGCTCAGGTTATCTACCAGGTCCCCGCCCCAGGTACCTACCTGGTCCCACGCTCCCCTTCCGCTCCCCCCTCAGCAAGGGCATCTACCGTGTCCCCCGGGTACCGCCCCCCCGGGCAGATCTACCGTGTCCCCTGGTACCGCCCCCCAGGATATTTACCGCTCCCCGTGGCTCTCACCTCTCCTCTTGCGGGCGCCTCCGCCTCCCACCCTGGGAGCGGGGCCCTTCGGCCTCTTCTGCTTCATCCCCCCAGCCGCTCCCCCGCGCCAGGCCCGGCTCCCAGCTACCGCCGCTGCCCGGCAACCGCCACCGCCGCCGCGGGGCCCCCTGGGACACGGCGGGAGAATCACCCAGCCCCGGGAGAGCCGCGCACAGCCGAGCGAGGTGAACTACAATTCCCAAGGGGCGCTGCGGCCCCGCTTCCGGCGAGGGGAGAGAGCGCGCGGGCAGGCACTTCCGGCAGAAGAGGCCCTTCCCCGCCAGTGAGTCGGCGTGGGGGCGGACTCTGTTTCCCGTGGTGCAGCGCGGCGTGGCAGGGGGCACTTCCGGCGGGGGGTGGGTGCCGTTGCTGCTGGCTCGGTGGGGTTGATACCTGCCCTTGTGTCTCGGCCTCTCCCCGTCATGTCGACCCTGGAGAAGAACCTGCACTTGGGCCGCCTGCCCCCGCGGCCCGCCGTACCCGGCGGGGGCGGCCAGTCCGGCTCCAAGATGCGCATGGGGTAGGTGGGGGAAGGGGCAGAGGAGCCGGGGATTTTACCACGGGGACGTTGGGGATCGGCAGAAGCGGGGGGCGCCCGTTGCGGGGCTCGAGGGGTGGGAGGGGGCTGGGCCGAGGGGGCGGGGGGCGCCCGTTGCCGGGCTGGGCCGAGGGGGCGGGGGGCGCCCGTTGCTGGGGGTGGGAAGAGGCAGAGGAGGCGAGGGCGCCCGTGGCCAAGGGGAGGGGGGATTAGTGGAGGAGATGAAGGCATCCGTTGCGGGGTGGGGACATGATGGTGTTAATATTTTAAATTAGTTCTGCCAAGCACTAATTTAACCATAAATTCCTTTATTAAATCCAAAGGCTAAATGGTATTTATACCATTGCTCCAAATGTGCCCCCAAAGCCTAACTAATAAGCAAGTTACTACATCCAAACAGTAACAAAACATTTATATCAGAGGGGTAGCCCTGTTAGTCTGGATCTGCAAAAGCGACAGAGTCCTGTGCACCTTATAGACTAACAGATGTATTAGACCATAAGCTTTTGTGGGTGAATACCAGCTTTGTCAGATGCTTATAAAACATTTATAAGCATTTGATCAAGATATTTACAAATGGGCTATACCTTGGGGTGCTTAAACACATATTGATGGGCTCTAAAGTCATCAGACAGGTTTTAGCAATGAACCCCTTTAAGAGTTTACTTTTTATACCCTTTAACAAACAAATGATGTCATTGCCAATTACTGACTTCAACTAAAAACCAATTTGAGACAATTTACCCTTATTTCCAATCTTAATCTAGATAAGATTTACAGCCTCCTTTCTTCCCAAGGCCTTTCCTTTCTTATCTTCCCCCATCACTCCAGCAGAACAGAGGGAAGGTTTGGACTTGTTTCTTTTAAGACCATTTTTGTCTTGTTATTTTATTAGTTACTTTTGAAACCATAGATCCTTCCCACACTACAAGTAATACTACTTATTATTTTCACAGCCTTCTTTAACTTGCTGGTTGGGGTCGTCTTTCCAGCTCACACACTTAACTAAATTTAAGCTAACTTTAATTCTTTAATTTTATACTTATCCTGCAGGGGGGATTGGCAGAGGAGGTGTGGGTGCTGGTTGTGTGGTGGTGGTAGGAATTGGCAGAGGATGTGAAGGTGCCGATTGTGGGGTGGGTGGGGATTGGCAGGAGAGGCAAGGGTGCTGTCTGTGGCTGACAGAACATTTGGGACATTGACCTGAGGCATGGAATGGGAATTCTAATGTTAATTTGAGATGTATTTCAGCAGATTGTGTAGTTCCCTGGAGGGTTACTTATGCTAATAATTTGGGTGTTTCTTGTGTGGTTTTGTTGGAAATTCAGTTTCGAATCAGAGTGTTCACAAATGCTAATGAGATGTGTCTGTACCTAACTTGTCAGACCATCTGTCTATCTATATGAAGAGAATTAGACAGATGGATGCCTATTTACAGTAAAGAGCATCTCCTTAGTTTGGCATAGGCAGCTGATTTGACTCCTACTCAAAGAGATTCTGTTAACCCTAAGCTAGTGTTCCTTCTACCCAACTGATAAAGATGACTTGAAATATTCATAGTGTGAAACTAGGGCCTACCTGCTGCCTTTTCCTTAACTTACTACTTGTCTAATTGAATACACTCTATTATTAAGATCCCTCAACATCCTTCTCTCATGAACCTAGAGCCTGGTGAAGATAAATATTTCAGGACATCTCTTCATTTTCAACAATGATTCTTCTCTGAAGCTGTGTTTATTTGTGAATGAAGAAATACTCTTTTATCTGGGGCAAACTCTGTGCTAGTTTAGCTTAAATATTATTACCCAGCCGGAGTCTCCATGAAGCTAGGCAGTAGGTGAACTCTGTCAGGCGAGTAAGTCTTTGTTCCTGGGAAGTGACAATCTGCCATCTGGGATGGCACAATGCAGAGTAAACAGGTAGATACACTTAGACTTGTTTATGAAGCTGTCATTTGAGAGCGAAGGCCTGGTCAATATTTAACATTTAGAGTAACCTGGCTACGTCACTCCTGGATGTGAAAAATTCACCCCCTGAGCGCTACGACTAAGCTGACCTAATTCCCAGGGTAGATGCAGTTACGTTGACGGAAGAATTCTTCTATCAACCTAGCTGCTCCTCCTTAAGGAGGTGGATAACCTACATCAGTGGAAAAACCTTCCATCGACACAGGGAGTATCTGCACTATGGAGATTCAGCTGCACTGGTGTAGTGTAGGCGTGCCCTGAGAGAGAGAAAGATTGGCCAATGTTAACTATGAGGCTGTTCTAGGTGTAGGAGGAGGGATGAAAGAAAGGAAATGGCCAGGAAAACAGTTTAGCAGGAGAATAGTGACAGAGCAGGGGATGACGGCCTGGAGTTAAGGGCAGTTTTGAAGGTGAGGAGAAGAAGCTTGAACTTTTATGTGGTAGGAAAGGAGGCATCCAAGGTAAGGAGATGATTATAGCGGACACAGAGAAACGTGGTCTTGGCAGCAGGGTTCTGGATGACCTGGAGTGGGAGAGATTATAGCTGTGCAGATCTGGAGAAGGGGAGGTTAGCAGTAATCACAACGGCGCAGGCTGTCTGTGGAGATGTTGTAAAGTAAAGCAGCAGAATTTGGTCAGAAGCCAGATATGAAGGGCCAGAGAGAGGTTTTGGGTTCTGGGGAGGATGTTGTTGGTAACAGTGACAGAGATTAATGGAAAAGTAGAGGTCTTATGGAAAGGTAATATGTTTGGGTGTGCACATTGCTGGCTCAGATTCTCTTCCAAACCAAAGAGGCTACATGTTGCTTCCACTCTGAGACCAAGGATGAATTTAGTTAGAATTTGAAGTGATGGCACAAAACCCATGAGAAAACAATAGCAGAGAGGAGCTAAATGGTTGGCCCATAGTCTTATAGTGAGTTAATGACAATCATAAATATAACACAGAGGTCCTGACAGCCCTGGATCTAATTATTTCTAATTGATCGTTCACTAACTTCAGCTTCTGCATCCATATTTTTGAATTTAGTTACGAGTCCCATGTTTAAGGTAACATTACATTCTTTAAAAGGAGAAATATTAGAAGGATGTTATAGTAGTTAACAAGGGGAGTGCAAAGGATTTAATCCTGCGTTGGATGTAACTTGTAGTGATTCTTAATCTTTCATCCTAGGTATTGTGATGGGCTGTTCAGAAGTACAGGTAGTTAGACTCTCTACCCTTTTCATACACTAGTCAGGTGAACAGAAAGATCCGTCACCCTGATGTGCACTAGCTGTTTCTTTTAAAACAACTTTTACTAGTCTCAAATAGTTTAACAGCATAACTGTTGAATGAAACTTGTTAGAAGAAGGTCTAGTGCCATTCCTCTCAAGTGCTGCCAAAATCTTGTATATTTTTAGAAGCTTAAACTATGCTATAAAAATATCCTCTCTGCAGGAGCTGGCATGTATCATCTCAGGGGAAAAAAATTGTTGCTAACTCACGATTGTTAAATTTGGAGAGAAACAAACCACTGGTTTTTAGGAGTGTAAGACTTGCCACACTGAAAGAGATCAGTAGATCATCAAAAATTGGGGCGGTAACTAATAGCTGATCCTTCAGAAGAAGGTAAAGCCTACTCTTATAATACATTTGGGGCTGAATCCTGTGAGGTGCTAGCATCATGAACTTTCTGTTGACTTCAGTGTGAGTAGAGGACACAATGCCCAAGCCCTGATTCTGTGAGATGCAATGCCATTTATTGGGTGAAATATCCTATCAGACGAGAGCAGGAAATCAGCTTTACCCTGAAGCATGAGATCAGGTAATTTACAAAATTTAGCCTCTGTGATATTAACCAAATTCTTTTGGCCTCTGCAGGTGTAGGGAATGTTTGAGTAGGTTGTTACTTCTTGAAAATTAGTAAATTTTTTTGTGTATTTACCTCTGCAGAAACTTTTCACGTAGTTCTACAGGGCTCTCTAATTTTTGACTTATTCCATTCTGCGTAAAGCAATGATATGCAATAAAACTTGCTCTAGATCTTAATTGCTTTGTTTTAAAAGTTTAAATAAATATTAATAAGCTATACTTGTTAATATTTTTTCATAATTCTTTTTAAAACTGAGTTGCATTGAAGTGTTGAATGACATGGCTTTGTACCTAAAGCAAGGAATATCAGAGTTAAGAATTACCTTGTACTTTTCACAGAAGTAGAAATGAGAGAATGAAAAAATCTATAATACATTTTGTTATTGCGGAGGTCTTAGGACATTGAGTAATATGTGTTCATATCAAATGTTCTACTGCAGTACAGAAGCACTGTGGAGTGAATTAAAAACTGCCACAACTTTGCTAAGCAGAAGTCTGAAAATGCAGTCCATCTATTAGAGAAGTTTTTGTATGTGAAATCTTTTTTACAAGAGGCTTTAATAAAAGGAGTAGAACTGAGTGACTTATCAGAGGAGACTATGTATCTGGCGAGTGCACCTGGCTTTGAGAGCTCTGTCTCCTAGCTAGTGGTCAGGATTGCTGGGTTCTATTCTCTGACATGCCTCTGAGCTGTAAGACCCTTGAGCAAGTCCCTTAACCACCAATTTTCCCTTGTGTGAAATGGAGCTGCTTACCTACTTCACAGGGATGTTCTGAGGATTAATGTTTATAACACTTAAACCCATTCCCCCATCAGCCTTTTATTTAGATTAATTATGGTAATTTGCATTCATAAAAACCCACCCTAACATGCACACTTTGCAAAAAAGGATCTTTCAGCCTTATTTTATGTAAACCTTCCCATTTCTTGTCCATCATCTTTCTTGTATTGATGTTAAATATAACTAAGAGCTCTTTTATGGGAGTTGAAGGGACTGAGGACCTTGTATTGGGTCCACATACTAGAAGCGCTTTGGCAGGCAGCCTGTCTTAATTCTTTCAGTTAAAGCACTGTGCACACCTATGGCACTATAAACAAATGTTAAGTAGTTGCACTGAAATACTAATAAAAAAGCTTTCATTTAGTGTTGTTATCCTACTTTAATACTTAATTAGGAGACCTGTAACACTTAATATTTAAGTAAAATGTACACCAATATTTTTCTGGAGTTAAGTCTGTGTTAAAAGCAGGACAGAAATCAGTTTGCAATCTGATGTCGGTCTGTTGTTCTGCCTGTGTCCACTTCTGTCATGTGGTTGCTGAAGGCAGGTGGCTCCAAAATGTTTCTTTTTAATATTTAGACACATTTTCCTCCATACATGGGGTGATAAATGCTTGATATCATGGGACCTTTCAGCCTACAGGCCGAAGGGGCTACAATTTCTTTTGATGTTAAGTTTCTTGCGTTCTTTTGCAAAATGCTGGTGGTGTTACGTATCCTTTGCATCAGTACAGCAGATTCCTAAATAACCAGCCTACTGATCCTTTTAAAAAAATTTGAACAATACACAAAAGGAAAGCCTAGTAAGTTCTGGTTGCTTCTTAACCTCTAGTAAAGTTGATGTTGTGTTGGCTTTGTTAGTGTTTTTTGCTTCATTACAATTTTGATCTCTGTTAACCTGTGATGAATGAATATATTTAGTAATTTCAGATGGATTGAAAATACTTGCTGTTTGTTCCTGGTTAAGTTTTGCAGTTAGATAATGTAGATGGAGTGCTTCTTAGTAATAATACTGCTTAGCACTTACATAGCAGTTCCCATCTTCAAAGAGCTTTCAAATCTCCTCTGTATATGTGCTGGCTAGTGAAACAGGAAACATTTGAAGCTGTAAAATGTGTAGAGTTACCAATACCCCTTGCCAATTTTTAAGGTTTCACAGTCACAATTTGCTGTTGAGTGTTTTTCTGACTTCTGTTGCTGTGCGAATGGTCCACACAAACAAGGAGAAAATGACTAACCATAGAGGGAAATAGTAAAACTGACTATAAATAAAAATATGCCTCAGTACAGGGGGCTGGATTTGATGATCTCTTGAGGTCCCTTCTAGCCCTATATTTCTATGATTCTAATATATTACCTTGCCTGCCTCATCTCTCTAACATCCTGGGACTGACAGGGCAACAACTAAACTGCATAAAGAAAGTGCTGTCAGATGTGCAAAGTAAAACTAGAGAAAAAAAGTTTTTCTTTAATCTTTTGTTTATAATAATCTTAGCGTTACTTGGAACAAAAAACTAAAAGTCATGATTTTGTTTAAAGTTGATGATATTCCTTCTCCCATCATGTTCATACATCTGTTCATTTGGAGAAGAGCTGGATTTAATTTTTTCAGACTTGGGAATAGGGCCAATGGAGGTTCCCTAGGGAGGTGGTAGAATCTCCTTCCTTAGAGGTTTTTAAAGTCAGGCTTGACAAAGCCCTGGCTGGGATGATTTAGTTGGGGGTTGGTCCTGCTTTGAGCAGGGGGTTGGACTAGATGACCTCCTAAGGTCCCTTCCAACCCTGATATTCTATGATTCTATGAGGGATTCTTTCCCCATTAGAAGGGGTGAAGTTTGTCCCATTTAGAAACAACAGACTCTCCTCAAGAGCCATTGAAAGCAGCATCTCCCAAATGGCTAAAAGGAAAGCATGCAGGGAGAGTGAAGCTCTGGTTAGACTTTGTATCTTAAAATGTTAGCAAAGCAATTTTCCTCCCAATAACCTCTTTGCATTGCTCCCACTAGACCAGTGGTTCCCAAAGTGAGGAATGTGAACCCCCTGGCGGGGTTATGAAATATTACAGGGGATGCTTGGGGAAAAAATTTCCCAGTGATGCACAGCATGGGTCCAGCACCCCAGAGCCCCTGGACTTCCAAGAGCTAAGCAGATCAAAGCAAGCATATCTTTCACACTGAGGCAATTTCAACTTCAGGACTGCTTATAAGAAATGGAAAGGGAAGTGGATATTTTTTTTGCTGTTTTTAAAATTAAATAGGCAGCTAGTATTGTTTTTAAAATGATTATAAATAACAAGTTTAAGCTTTGTAACGTTTGTTTGCCTGGACTGCTCAAGACTTGAATGCTTGTGTAGGAGGAACTCTTTGAGTTGGCTTCTTAAATACCTTCTTACTGTTTCACATCTGATACTCCTTGATGAAACACAGGAGCCTTGTCTTATAACAATTCAAAGTGATACAAGCTATGAAAGCGAGATCTTGGAAGAGTGTTGCCATTTGCATAATGTAATAAAAATACTGTAATGATAAATAATAAATACTGTGTAATAAGCATGTCATAAAAACAAATTTTATATTTTCAAGATCACTGCTTTTATAATTTATACTCAGGCAAAGGAAAAAATCCTTGCAAATATTCATTGTTAGGCGGGGGGTTCACGAGACTTGACCTTTTAGTGAAAGGAGTTCACAGGTTGTGAAAGTTTGGGAACCACTGCACTAGACCTTTGACAAGGGAGTGCTTTTTTGCCTATCATCAGTCACCCAGTCTGTCGGGTGTGACTTCTGAGTCGTTGTGGAGCAGATCGTGGGAGGTAGAAGTGGAGTGACTTGGATCACTCCAAGCAAATAGAAAAAATGATTTACGAGGGAACTGAGATTTCTAAACCAACCATCCTTTAAATAGTGGTCAAGTGCTTTCTTCATAACACCTTGCTCTGACTCTGATGTTATCCATCTTGGGAAGGAGTTATTGCTGCCATTTGTACTGATGATTTCTCAGGCAAGGAGGAACTGTTACAAGTTCATCTAGGACAGTAAAGCCTTTTTATGAGGCATCTCAGTGGGTTGTGTGTAATGTGATGTTACATTTTATCTGAATTCAGGGAGACTAAGAGAACAGTCAGGAAATAGGTTTGCTGTGTTCCAACATGATGGCTCCCTCATGTTGCATAGCACATGATATTCTCTGTTTTAAAGCAAAATCTGAGTGATAGGGAAAGGAAGACCATGGTGCTGTATCCATGTGTGATGCCACATGAGGCTGAATTCTGCTGTGCTCACGGAAGTGTAAATCTCACAACTCAGCAGGTGTCAGTGGAGTTACTCAAAATTTACAGCAGT
Source organism: Dermatemys mawii (assembly GCA_007922305.1). Classification (NCBI taxonomy): domain Eukaryota; kingdom Metazoa; phylum Chordata; order Testudines; family Dermatemydidae; genus Dermatemys; species Dermatemys mawii. The sequence goes on along the minus strand of ML677344.1, from coordinate 4,087,391 downwards.
GTAATGAGAACAGTATTTGGCCCTGTGAGATTATAAATGAGCCCAGCCATGTAGCAGGAATGTAATGAATCTTTGATCTGTACTTTAATTTATGAATAATGCTAGTATTAGTATTTAAATAATAATCTGAGTACTAAAAGGCTAAAATGGCTGCTGCAACATAGTGCTGGCTGGCTTTAACAGAGCTTCAAAATGTACATTTGATTTTTCTCACATCTTAGAGTGCACTGCATCTCTTTCTGCTAACTCCTTCCAGAGACAGATCCCTTGTGCTAGTTAACCCCCCCCATTTATATTTAAAGTATTTACTGAATACTCAGATCAGTTATTTGACAGCAAGTTTAATACTGAAAATATGGATTTGTCACATCCTTTTTATTAAGTGAATCAAACTATTCCCAGGACCATATATCATCTTTTGTTACAACAGGATTTGACTGTAGGTGGTGCATATTTGACTAGCACCCTGTGTTCCTTTTAACATGTATCCTAGGATTTGTGAAAAAGGAGGTGGATACTTCTTGCTGGGGAATGGAGTATTGCATTCTTGGAGTATTGCATAGGAATAGAAGTAACTCCTGTCATATCTGCTACTTCACTCTTGGTATGTGCACGTGTTCCTTGTACTATGGCAAGGACAAGCCACACAATGGGTTAAAATTAGCTCTCGAAAGGACCTGGAACTAGTTCCTTGATTTTGATTTAATTCACAGTGTGTGTTAATTGGCTTGGTTTATTGTTTAAGTTCTCAGATCAATCTACAAATGTTATTATATTGGATCAATTTTTATTTACTATTTTAGTTTGTTAGACATGTTAAAAAGCAGTAATTAGTTATTCTCCATCACAGTTTAATTGTTTGGCCAGAGAAATGCTGTTTCAACATGAAAAGGTGCAAAATCACAGCTGTTGTTGGGCTTGCGTCTGCTTTTTGGATGCCTGCTTGATGTCACTAAGAGAGTCCAATATGTCTTTTCCTTCTCTGTTCTATTTTTATCTAGATTCCTTTAGAGACCAGTGGAGATTAATTCTCTACTGCATGTTCTCTGTTGCTTTTTTGCAGTCCAGTTTGTAAAATTTGCTTGTTTGCTCCATCTCATCGATACATCTTCATCCTGTGTAATACACAAGTGTTTGCTTGAAATAAGATATTTCTCAGCCTTCTGCAGGCACCAGCCATCTTGTGAAAAATTTCATACTTATTCTCACTCCTAGCAGGAGAGCCCAGTGTCAGATCTTAATCCTGCTATAATATTGTTTTAACAAGTCTTAAGTACAAGTAATTAGTCTGCAGGTATACATCTTCGTTAGAGATAGAAGGACCTATTAACTTTTCGGACATCTACTCTTTTCTGTCCCTTTCTCCCTGCTAATAGAGGATTGCTAGAATATGTTGTTCCATCATATTTTAAATGTCTCAAATGGTGGGGCTTCCTCTACTTCCCTTGAAAAATATCTCTATCCAAATGTTAACATTTTAAAATATGGGCTTGAAATATTTACCAAAGCTCACCTAGTCAGAGGCTGATACAACAGATTAGGTGACCCCCTCCAGTGAGATGCAGAGCAACTTTCTGGCAAAGAGCCCAGTGGTAAGCTCAAGGTAGTAGGTTTCCTACCATAGTATTCTACCTGGGTCCTGCTCAGATGCTTAGTCTTTCATGTTAGCCTTTGGTTAATAGGTATCTGGAAAAATCTGAAAGCCTCCTCCCTTGATTGTTAGAAGGAAAGAAAGAACTTTCTCTTTTGCTATCTTAAATTGCACTGTCTTCAAATCTGCTGCGGGCAGCAATCTGAGGTTGGGAAGGAAGTATAGCTATCCCTTCCTCCTGACCTTGAAAAGTTCCAGTTCTCCCTGCTCATAGTTAAGAACATAAGAGCGGCCATATTGGGTCAAACCAAAGGTCCATCTAGCCCAGTATCCTGTCTTCCAACAATGGCCAATGCCAGGTGCCCCAGGGGGAATGAACAGGACAGATAATCAAGTGATCCATCCCTTGTCGCCCATTCCTAACTTTTGGCAACGAGGCTAGGGACACCACCACCAGTTTTTCCAAGCAGACACTATGAAAATTAGACTGTTTAGTTTCAATGTTATTTATAGGTTGTAAATAGCAAGCATGAAACTGACTAGAGTTGTGTAAATTTCAACGTGGCCCTACTTGAGAAAGCTCATAGCTGGACAGAGATGCCTGCTTTTTGTCTGCAGACTCCAGGAGATGGGACTGCATCGGGTCACTCCAGAAAGGTTGTCTTTTTCAAGCATGATTGTTAGAGATGTGTCTCTTAAATTTTATTGAATCCTACAGTTATAATATTGAAAAGGACTGATAGCAGCATTTACACTTAAGATTCTCTATTGACCAAAAATATCCAATCCAGGCAAGAAAGTGCACAGCAGAAAATACCATAGAAGGCAACCAACCATTTTTAGCTAACATTTATCAAAAATCATTTAGGAGTTCTTAGCATATTAAAAAAAAAACAACCCACAAAATAAAGTCAACTTCATAAAATCGTCTTATTAGTCAAGAATCAATGATATATCTGGAATAATATTTGTAGAGATAAGCCAAAAGAGACCATTCTGATCATAGTCTGATCTACAGTATAATGCATGCCAGAGGACTTCTCTGAATTAATTCCTGTTTGAGAGCAGATCTTTTAGCAAAAACATTCAATCCTAATGTTAAAAATTCCCAGTCATGGAGAATCCACCACAACCTTTCGTAAGTTATTCCAGTAGTTAATTATTTGAACTGTTAAACATTTGTGCTTTAATTCTAGTCTGAATTCATCTAGCTTCCACTTCCAGTCATTGAATCTTCTTATGCCATTGTCTGCTAGATTGACAAGCCGAATCCTCTATTATCAAATTGATATTCCTTGTGTAGATACTTATAGACTGTCACCCCTTAACCTTCTCTTTGATATCAGATTTTGTCAAGCTAACTTCTTTTCCATAAACCCATGTTCATTGACATTAATTACACTATCCTCTTGTAATTCTTTAAGAGTTCCATAACAGCTGTTCCATTATTTTGCCCTGGATTGATGGCTGGCTGACAGACTTATAATTACCCAACTCACCTTGTTTATCCTTTTGAAATACTGGCATAACATTTCCTTTCTCTCAGTCTTCCCCAGTGTTTTAAGTCTTAGAAAATCAACATTAATTTCCCAGAGAGCTCCTTGGCCATTTCTTTTAAAATTCTTGAATGCAGGTTATCCAGACTTCCTGGTTTTAAAATGTCTAGCTTTAATAGCTGCTGTTTGATATCTATCTTAGTTACTGTTGAAAGTGAATGTTTTCCATCCTAATCATATAATATGGATACATCATTGGACTTTTTTCCAAATATAGAACAATACTTTTATTGAATACTTCTGTCTTTTTGAGTTATTGACAACTGCAATTTCCATCTAGTAAGAGATCAATACCATTGTTAGGATTCCTTTTGTTCCTAATATTCTTTAAAAAAAAACTCTTATCCTCCTTAATTTTGCTGACCATAGATTTCTCCTTGTGTCCTCTTGCTTTCCTTATCTGTTTTCTACAGTTCCTAGCTTCTGATTTATATTCGTTACTATGAACTTCCAATTCCCTCTGTTTATTAGCCAAAGTACTATTATTGACAACATCATAATTTTGTGCTAAACGAATGCTCATTTGTTCCCTCTTTTCACCCTCTTGTTATTGGTTTAAAGGTCTGATTGGCCTAGCTCTAGAAGATTGGTTCCCCTTCCCCTGAGACAGAGGTCAGCCAAACTGCACAGAAAGTAGACCAATGTTCCACAAAATCCAAACCATCTTACGCCACTTACCTAGCCAGCAATTCACTTTGGGACAAGAAGGATTTCCGTGATGAGCACTTAAGGCTTGGTTACACTTACAGCTTTATAGCGGTTTTGGTTATACTTGTCCTCGTATACAGCAATAGGGATAGCGCTATAGCATGTCCACACTGAGACCCACCAGCGGTATAGTGTGGCCACATTTGCGGCCTTGCAGCGGCACGGGGAGTGGCACATTATGGGCAGCTATCCCAGCATTCAGCTGAGTGCAACGTGCTTTTCAGACGAGATGGGTGAGGGGGAATGTGTTGTGTGTATGCAGAAGGAGAGAGTTCGTCCTTCTGAGAGCCTGTCAGTAAGTGTCCTTTGACAGAGAAGACTAGCAGGCTTTGTATTTCACATAGGCTCCCTCCGTAAACATTTGCATTGCTTATCTGCCGAGTTAAGAGCGAAACTCTGAAAACGTACTTCCGCATTCCTCCAGCCTAGTTCAAAACAAAGTGAAGAGACGTCAATTGCCTTAAATGGCTCCAGGAGTCTCGAGAGATCACTTGTAGCGCTTGGAGTGTTAATGCCCATTCACACTTGCGATAATACAGATCACTGAATATGCATTAGTTGTTCATCCTCTGGGAAGGGAGGATTACCAGGACCGGTATAACTGTGGGTTTATAGCGATGTACGTGCCTCGCCAGTCTGGATGGGTAGGGAGTTATAGCGCTACTGGAGGCTTTATAGCGCTATAAAGTGCCAGGGTAGCCAAGGCCTTAGCCATTCTTCGACTTCAGAGTTCCCTGAAGTCATCTATAATCTGTCAGGTTATCCCATAAAGCAATGTTGTTAGTGCTGATATGCACTGAGACCAGTAGGTCCTTGTTTGCTTGTTGCTTCTGCAGAATTTTCTTTCAAAGCAGCGGGGGACTTTTAGCACACAGCAGCAGGGTACACATAGACTGAGTTAGTGCATAGCATGTAGGAGTGCTATAGATTTGCATCCTATCTTGCCGTGCACTAATTCATCGTTTAGACGTGCCCTTACTATACAGTCCCCAAAAAGGATAGTCTTTCTTCCTTGGATGAATAGAGATATTTATGGGCTCACCTGATTTCTTTTTTTCAGGTTGGGCTGAGCAGTCATCCACAGATGTGTGATTACACCTCTCTGCTTCATTCAGCCAGCTGGATCCTTAACATCAGCACTCAAATCTAGTTTTTCACATTCAGAAAATGAGGAAGCTGAGATACTAGGATTTATCATTATCTTAAAATAGGTGTGTGATGTGTCATCTTCTAATTGAAGCTTGACAATGAATAATACTGAAGTCTGGAAATGCAGAGAAGTAAATCTAGAAATATAATGGAAAGTAGATTTTATTTTTACAAAACCTCAAGTTGCCTTTCCATTTCTTTTTTTAAATGAAAGTTAAAATTCTGCAGAAATGTCCCATATTCACCAGAGAAGATTTCCTTCTAACTGTGGGACTGGGATGTTTCAAGCCCTGATTTTAATATTCTCTGCTGATTACCCTCCCCAGAATAGAAATGGAAAAAAGACAGTCAAAAATGGTTCTCTGGTACTCATCTTCTCTGTTGCTTTTGTCTTGCTTGATTATGTCATTGTCAAAACAAAGCCTTGTTAGTCGTGTTGAATGAGTTTAACTGTGAGAGAGATTTTTGTCTTATGCATCATCAATGGAATTGTCAGCAAAGTTTCCTTTGGAGACTCTTTTATTCACAGTGGTGATGTAAGGGTGAGAGAGACTGAGAAGGGCCTTGAGCTCAGCTGGATTTCTAGTTTCCTGGTTGAGTCTTCTGCTATGGCAGTTAGGAAAAAAATCCGCTTCAGATTTGTAAACTGGGCACTTCTGGGTACTGTGCTCTGTAATGTTCCCGCGGTGTGTCTCTTACAGCTTCATACTCAGGACAGGCTGCATTTTGTGTGGCGGCTTGGCACCGCCGAGTGTACTGTGACCAATTTCGGGTCACAAAGTGTAGTTCTTACTCACTGCAGTTGCTAGTTCATGCTGCTTGCAATTCCTAGTGATATACCTGTCAATGAGCAGAGCTGGAGGCTAGATCCTTGTTAAAAGGGGAGGAAGTAAGTCAGCTTGCTCTAGTATTGTGTTCTCCCCTCTAGGGAATAAAGAGTATTCACATGTTGAAAAAGTGCACTATTCCAAAGGAGGAAGCCTTGCTTTATTGCCTGTGTTCAGACTCCAGTCTCAGTTCAGTGCTTGGTAGGAAGTTACCAGCTGGCCACATAAAGTTGAACCAACTGAGAGCTGTGATGGAGTGGGGAGCAAAAGGGACTGGGCGTAGTGGACAGGAAAGAAAATGCATACATTAAAAGGGAGCTGTACTGCCTCCCAACCCCTTGGCCTCTTGAGAGCTATGCGCTGAATGAGTGATGGCGGTATTTCATATTGAATGTTTTGGTGTGAATATAATGCTGAATAGCCCACGAGATCAAGTCTTTTCTAGTAACAGACGATTCCACAGAGGCATCAGCAGTGCACACTGCCTTACTGACATGCCTCATCTCCCTCACCATAGAGAGAACCACCATAGGAGTCAGTTATGTACATACAAAGTTGATTGACACTTTAATAATATGTGAGGTCTCCATGGCCCTGATGTATGCAGGAAGTCATCTGTTCCATCAGCTGCATCTGTTCAATCCAGCCATTGATGTCTGGACTTTTGTTCTTAGTCCACTGTTTGAGAATGGCTTTCTAAGCCAATAATGTTAGCATGAAAACAGACCCTTTCTTATTCCGTCCACTGATGACAGCTCCTTATGAGTCTCTCGGGTATACATAGTGCTGGTTACACAGTACAATGGTCTTTCGTGGAGTACTTTGGCAATGATTTGGCTGATGTCTGATTGTGGAACCGTCTGATTTCTAGACTGTATTTCTCCCTTTTGTGCTATTAAATACCTGGGAATATTCAGCCAGCTGGATCACTCCACTGGTCATTTGCTTTTCTGGTGAAGCTAGAACCGTGTTTCTCAAGCAGCGGGCATGATTCCCAGGGGATTCACAAAAGGCAATCCAGGTGCTTGCCAGATATTTAAAACTCTATTAAAATCTAAAACAAAATCTTGCTCCTACACTCCCTTGTCCTTCAAGGTCAAATATTCTGTCAACCTCTTGAAACACACAACTAATTCTCTAGGTTTAGCATTGGTATCCTTACAATAAAAGAATTAAAAATATAGGGGAATCATGAAGATTTTTTACTTCGAATAAGGTATCTGCAATCCAGAAAAGGTTGAGGAACGCTTTATTAGAGTAATGTCCTTCCTAGTGGTATGTTGTATTATGGAATGTTCCATTTGTCAACCAGGGGAAACAAATTATTTGAAAAATAAAGTTTTGGTATTTTTCCATTCGTACAGAGTGCCCCTGTAATGTTTCTTTGTCTAAACAATTTAGGCAAGATGTTGACAGCTTGATTTTTATCTCACTATTCTTAGTTTCAGCCATGCTTCTCCTGTGATAACACTCCAATAACAGGTAAAGAAGCAGTTTGGAGAGTACTTCTAAGACACTGATCAAATTCTCACAGTCCAAAGGCTCAACAGGGACAATACAGAAGTGGAAACGTAGACTCTGAATTTGCCGGCTCTTGTGGAGTTAATCATATTTAACTTCTGTATAACTTTGGCAGTGCTGCAGTACTTAAAGGCTGTATGTATTAGACCTGTGTACACACATTTAGTATAATAGATTCCAGATAACTTTTTTTAATAAAACTCTCCCTTGTGTCATAGGTAGTGACTTCCCCTCTTTCCCGTGGGTGCTTGATCCCCCACCCCTTATTCCAACTCCTTCCCCAAATCCCCACCCCACCTTTTCCCTGCCTCTTCCCCTGAGTGTACCACGTTCCCGCTTCCCTCTGTCCTGGGAATGTGCTAATGCTGCCAAACAGCTGTTTGGCGGCAGCCAGGTGGGAAGCGCTGGGAGGTAGGCAGAGGAGTGGGGATGCAGTGTGCTCAGGGGAGGAGGTAAAGAAGAAAGGGTTGGGGGTGAGAGGAGCTTGGCTGCCGGTGGGTGTAGAGCACCCACTAATTTTTTTCCATGGGTGCTCCAGCCCCAGAGCACCAACAGAGTCGGCGCCTATGTCTGATGTAAACTTCCCGCTTGGGATAGAGCTGTTCTGTTCCCAATAATATTAATAGGCATTAGATAGGTAAATCCCTATATGCTTCACTATATTTAACTTTTCTTTCCATAGGTTTTGCACTGTCTTGTCAACCACAGTGAAATTTGTGTTGCCTTTCTAGATGATCTTTATTGGTACTAACTACACTGTATAACAAGAGGCGACTTGTTGGCACAATTCTGATCTCATCACAAACACTGATTTATCAGATGCAGAATATCTTTATTTAGATGCCATGCTAGATTAAAAACCACCCTTGTTAAGTGGCTGACTCTTTACTGTTCAAGCCAAAAGCATCAAGGTAGTTTTTGTAGATTGCCAAATTCCATTTTTAATTATGGTCTTTCAGCTGAAGCATAAAATTAGGACTCTGTGCTACTGTCGATCAACAGTGAAACTCCTGATGTTAGTGGAACTTTGCACGAAAATCAAGGATAGAATATGACCCGTCTTTAGTAACCTTTTCATTATCCTAATAAGTCTTGTTCAGTATCACTTAGTGTGAAAACATTCTCACCTTCACAGCTTCCCCTACTTCTGTCCTTTGTTTCTCTCTGATTTGCCACAAAAAAAAACCTAATGGGAGGTAAATGGAATTGGCTGACAACTATAAAACTGTTAATACTGTATGAAGGAACTACAGGCAAAGTATCCTTCACTTTCTACCCTAACCCTCTGGCTAGTGTTGCTATGACATGTACATTGTTTAAGCAAGTTGTTTCATCAGCTTATGGCAATTTCTAAGTGAAGCATTATAAAATATTTATACTCTTGCAAAAATTTTGTTTTGCAGTCCTGGAAGAAAACGAGACTTTTCCCCAGTCCCTTGGAGCCAGTACTTTGAATCTATGGAAGATGTTGTGGTTGAAAATGAAAATGGCAAAGATATATCCTTTTATTTTATTCCCAGACTGAATTCTTCCTGATCTCAAGTGGCGGTGGGATTGCGTACCTTGGAAGTTATCAAGGATTCTTTTACGTTTTTTAATTTTTCCTCTATTACCCATCTTTTCCTTTGTGCTAATTAATGCTACTGCCCTAGGCAACCCCTATGTGCCAACAATTAGGTTGCAGAGGGAAAATATCTAGAAAGATTGGCTTCTTGGTATTGCTTTCTCACTTCAGTTAGTTTGGCCATTTAAAACTGTGTCCATGGGACCTAGATAATAGTGTGTTAACGCTCCAGACTTCCTCCTCTGAAGATGTGAGATCAAATTCTAACTCACGCACGTACAATGAGTTGACTGGTTAGTTCATGTTCCTGGGATGGTCAGTCTTCTAGTGAGGGTTTGTCAGCATCGCACGAGAAACTCAGTTTTTAATACAGTCATCACTCTGTTCAATCCAGGCCACGGCAAGGATAACACTATGAGTTGCAGGTCAGGATTGAGGTGCATTGGCACAGCTACGTGGGAGATGCTTACGCTGTGTTTACCTGTACTGGGATGAGAGCGAGCCAGGTATCTGGGGACACTGTTTCACTAGCACCAAATTCATCAGGTGAAAACATCACTCTTCCAGAGAAGAAGCTGAACTCCTTTTACTCTTCACCATATTCATTTAGCCTGTGGGTGAGGGATGCCCTTTAGCAATGTACCACTGGTTGCATGCTAGTTGGGAAGGGGGGAGGAACTCCCTTTCCAGAGAGAGAGGAGAGCCATAGGGTAGGTCTACACTACCTGCTGGATCGATGAGTAGAGATCCATCTTTCAGGGATAGATTTATCGCGCCTTGTCTAGATGCGATAAATTGATCCCCGAGTGCTCTCCCGTTGACTCTGGGACTCCAGTGTCGATGGGGGAGTGACTCAGCGCTGTGAAGACGCTGAGGTAAGTTGACCTGCATATGTCGCCTTCAGCTACGCTATTTACGTTGCTATTCATGACCTAACACACGCTGAAGTTGCATATGTTGAGTCCGTTTCTGCCCGCTTGGGGGCCCCCCACCCACCCACCCAGTGTAGACCAGGTTGAGAGCTTCTGTGGTGCCACTTGAAGCCTTCTGGAATGAGGAGAGGTTTAAATTCTGCCCAGGATTCTGAAAAGCCATGCTAGCAGAGACTGCCTGAGAGATGCTCTGAAACAGTACATTTCCTGAGTGCCTTCCCTTACTCTGCCCACTCTGTGCACTACACTGTCTGACTCTGGATTCTCCATTGGGAGCCAAGTGATGAATCTGTCCAACTTCCAAGGAAATCCCTTGAACCATTCAGTTTCAGAAGCAAGGGGAACAAAAAGAAGGCTGATGCGCATGACCAGGAATAAGAAGTTCTGAGCTCTTTATCTGGGTCTGCTACATGAATGACCTAAGCCAAGCTATTTCTCTCTGTATCTCAGGTTCCCCATTTATAAAATGGGGACAACACCCCCTACCTGTCAGGGCTATTGTGAACCTTACTTATTGTTCGTAAAGTGCTTTGAGATCCTTGAATAAGACGTGCTGGAGACATGCAAAGTAGCATTTCTATAGATTAGACTTTTTACAAATTAGTACAGGCATGCTGCGTCTTGGTTATGCAATTTCCGCTTTACATGGTCGACGGAAAAAAAATTTAAACTTTCTGTAGGGGGCGCGATTTTGCCTGCCATTGAAGTCAATGGATTCTGGCTATACGCGGTTTTCACTTTACGTGGTAACTGCGGAACGGAACCCTCGCACAAGACGTGACATGCCTGTATAACTTAAACAGGTCTCAATTGCCAAGTGGAAAAGGAGAAGTAAATTGTTTTCAGGCCGATAGGAATCAAAATTACAATCGAGAGCCAAAAGCCTTTGTTGTTTCTGTAGGTCCAGAAATGTGTGTGTGATGCATTAAACGATTAAAATCACCATAAAAGCAACCTGAGTAATATTCCTTACTTCATTCACTTGTTACTGTCCCTTGTTTTCTCTGGAATCGTGTTCTGCAGAGATTAGGCAACTCTCCCAGGTTTCAGAGTTCCTACTGATTTATTTGTATTACAGTAGTACCTACAGGTCCTAACCAAAATTGGAGCCCTGTTACGCTAGGCATTGCACAAAAACATAGTAAACGTAGTCCCTGTCCTGCAGGTGGTGGTCTAAATAGATGAGACATTCAAAGGTGTAAGGGAAAAGAGCAGAGGTGAAATGTTGAGCTGACTGGAAACTTTCTGACAGAATATGCCATGTCATTGAAATTGAAACATTCCAATGGTAACCTGCCCACCTCCGCAGCCGCAGGGAGTCTGGGAGCCCCTCTCAAACTGAAGCTTTCACGGTTGTCAGGCTCCCTCCCATGCAGCCAGGATTCTAGCTCTCTGGTAGGTCCCTTGGACTCAGATGCTGCTGGCTGCTCCATTTCATTTTTTATTTCTACTTTTTGTTCCAATCAAAAGAAAAACTTTTTCAAAATATCAGGATTTTCCTTGAAACAGAAATTTTGTATTTTAAGCAGGTCTAGTAAAGTTATTTACCCAGATTGATTTGACATTAGAGCCCAGATCCCTTGGGTTCCAGTCCTATCCCTGGTGCACGTTATCTCAAGATCAGTGGGTTTTAACCTTTTTTTTCCATTTGCCAACCTCTACACAATTTCAGGTGGAGGTGTGGGTGCCTTTGGAAATCTTAGACCGGGGTCCACGGACCACGGGCTGAAAACTATTCTTCTACTGATTTGCTACTTTTTTAGCTGACTTTCCAGCATATGCAATTAGCTGATGTCTCCCTACAGCCTACCTTAACAAAGACACTATACTAACTCATGGATTCCTAAGGGTAATTTTATTGCCCTTAGTGACATGTATAGGTTTGTCTATTTCCTTTCTCAAGTAACGGGAGAGCGTATTAGACAAAATGCCAGTTTGTGGTCCTGGTGTCCTGGGCATTCCAGGCTTTTAACTTCATTTTTTCCTCTTGATTTGCTTTCTTTGGTACACAATACATACAGATACGATTTTCATGGAGAAGAGTGTGTGATGAGGAGGTAAAGAATATATAGAGTGTGGGATGATGGGGAGGTTGGCAGTGAAGCTAGGTGGATAGTATGGGCTAAACTTTGCCCCTGCTTGTAGCTTGATCTATAGATTATATATTGATTTGATTACTTAAGATTTCCCAGTTATCGCTCTGAGATGTGACAGGTTCTTGTCCCAAGATCAGGCCCAGTATTAAAATTACTGTTCACTTGCAAACCCTGATGTGCACAGTTGCAACACTCGCATTGTAGGAACCCTTCTGTATTTACAATAGTTTATTAATACATTTAGCAAACATTCTATCCCAGCAAAGTAGATGGAGATAATACAGAACGTACATCTGAACATCCATATACTTACACCACCCCTTGTCGAACAACCTGAAATGTTAGCCATTATCTTCCTCATCACCATCACCTTCCTCCTCATCAGTGGCTATCATTCTATACAAACCTATTGAAGTTGAACAGAGGGCAGAATTGGGGCTTTCTTGTGGACGTGAGTAATAATAAAGTGCTGGCAACTTTGTATGTGATGTGAAGGGTTTAACTCAGCTTGTTTCAGATAATTTGATTAAGAGAGATTGTCCTTAACTGTTCATACACTTTTCGAATTTATAAAAGCGGATCGGAGGGCCCTGTCTTACTTCTGTTGCATGGCGGAGGTCATTCGGCTCTTTCCTGGGCTGTGTTCAATGTAAGTAAGTTGATTGGAAGTATATGTATACAAATGTTGCATCTTCCATCCATGAATGACATGAAAATATGAAGCCCTGCTAAGCATGGGAAAAGTAATTCAGAAGGGTCCTTGTAATCTGCCTGTCTTTTTAACTCCTGCATTCTGACTCTTTATCATGAGCAGTAACTAAGTTTTAGGAACAAAACACATCAAAGGCCGAGCGTCTGCCAACAATTAGGATGTGGAGCTTCATCGAAGCAACAGCAATCTCCGTGCCTCTGACCTGTTTTAATCTGAGATGCCAGGATCTTGCTTATCACAGTTAAACCAACTTTTTTCCCCAAAACTGACTTTCCACAAATAAGATGTTATTGACAACTTCTAATGGAGAGGAGTAAGTTTGAAGCTATCTTATTTTCACTTTGACAATACCGGTGTTGCATTGATGACACAATATTGTGCCCAGGTTTGAATGTTAATTCAGAAAGCCTCAGTCCTTGAGAAACACTGAAACCCAACCGGATGTTGTGTCAATGGTGTTAAGTTTCATGGCTTAACTTTTTCCCCTCCAACAATTTTTTTTATATATATAAAGCCTACAGGTTATAAACCCAGCCAATAGCAGTATGTGTAGCTGTACTTGGGACACTGACCTTTAACCAAGCAACCCCTAATTATAGACCTTGTGCCCGGCAGGTGGGTCTCCATCTCTTGATCTAATCTGCCTACAGATTTTATAGGGCAACTTTTAGTGAAGTATCTGAACTTTTTAAAAACCTTAAACAGATCAGGTTCACACCAGTCACCTGCAGTTTTCCCCATGGTATTAGTCCTCGTGCAATTAGGCCAAAGTGACACTCTAGACACTATGAATAAAAGTCCACACAAGTAATGGGAATGAACAAATGAACAGTTTGCAAGCGTTAGAGTCCCAAGATGATCGGGCTAGGAACTTCACAGCTCACAGCTTCCACCTTCGTGGGTCTGACCTCGGAGCATTTAGCACCTTCTGCCCCTCCGTGCACTTCCCCCAGCGCACCCGCCCAGGTGGAGTCCTGGGGAAGCCAGTGGGTCCTGCACTCCAACTCCACAGTCAGTTGTGAGACTCAGCCAGCCAGTAAAACAAAGGTTTATTAGATGACGGGAACATGATCTAAAACAGAGCTTGTAGGTACAGCGAATGCAACCCCTCCGCTGGGTCCATTTTGGGGGCCAAAGAGTCAGGCAGCCTGCCTGGAGCTCTACTCCTGTTCCCAGCCAGATCCAGAGTGAAACTCACCCTCCAGCCCCTCCTCTGCTTTTCCTTTGTCTCTTGGGCAGAAGGTGTCACCTCCTGCCTCCTCCACCTGGGCTCAGGTTACAGCCCCAGGTCTCGTTCAGAAAGGGAAGTCTGTCTTCCATCCCTGTACACTATCCAGAGGAAACATTAAGAACATTCCCATTCCGTCACACAAGCATTACAGAATCCCAAGATGATCGCCACTGAATAAATCAGAGTTTGTACACCTAGCCAGGAATCATGTTATAGTCATCCGCTGAGAGGTGGGGTGCTGTAAAAATTACGAGATATGTGGGGTATCGGTCAGGTGCCTCACAATGATTTGACAGGCTAGGTTCTTTTGCATGTGTAGCCTGAGTTGACCCACATCTTGTCAACTAAAGTTTAACTTCCAATGTGGGGCAAGTGTTTTTCAAATCAGCACTCTCTCATTGAATTCTATAAAAACAATGAGGGGTCTGGTGGCACCTTAAAGACTAACAGATTTATTTGGGCATAAGCTTTTTGTGGATAAAAAACCCTACTGCTTCGGATGTATGGAGTAAAAATAAAATAAACTCTAGAATTACACCATTGTAACTTCTAGTATGTCTGTTATCTATGCAGTTACTGGACTTGGCAGTTCAGTAGTGTATATGGAGAGAGAACTACGAAGACAATTAGTCCATTCCATTCTGTTGCCAGTATCAATTTAATTGGGGATTGTTCCTGCTTTGAGCAGGGGGTTGGACTAGATGTCCTCCTGAGGTCCCTTCAACCCTAATATTCTATGAATTTGTTCCCTGTGTATGTTTTTTAGTGAAAGTTTGCTCTAGTCATTCATATGTTAAATGTTTTTGGGATGAAAAAAAATTGTGTGGGTAAAGACTGTAAATAAAATTAGTACAGATACTACTACGTATCTTTCTCTCTGCTCATTGGTCTAACAACTTGGTAAATGTAATGGTCATGGATGTATTTGTATTTGTTCTTGTCTCACCAAAGCAGTTCTGTTCTAGTAAGTCAAAGTCATGAGAGAACTTCCGCTACTATCACATCATTCAGGCTACTATCTTACATTGTGATTTTTAGCAGATGACCTCACAAACTGCTGGTTAAATTGACGCTTAGTATTTTACCATTGGCAAACTGGGGTTCCAAGTTGATTTTAAATGATCTAAAATCTGTTTCTGGCTGTAATTGTTCTCTAGATTGTGGCTGCCACAATTATTTTAGATTTGGGAAAGGTAAACAAAATGAAGTAAACAAAAGGATGTCGTTTTAATGGCCAATATCTAATGACATGCTGAGCCAGAAATGAATGCTCTACGTCAATGACAGAAAAGGATTCCCTTATCTGAATGGTATAAAGCATCCATTTCTAGGCCTAGCAGGTATGAGATACTGTCTTCAGTGCCTTGGTCCCACAGTGTATTTTCCCTGGACTTGAATATAGTAAGTTCTGAAACATCAGGTAAGTGTAACTGTAGGTCTGTGCCTATCAGATAGATGGTCCTCTCTTGGTCTTCCTTCTGTTAATAGCCTTTCAATAGATTTCAACATTACCACTGGGACATGATTTCAGCAATTGATTTCCCAACACAAAATCCTATTTTTGAAACCTTTTGTTCAGCACAGAATGCCACTTAATCACCATGGTGCGTGAAATAACTTATGTAAATTTAGATGGCAGGAACAAATAATGAGGCGTAATCTTATTGCAGCCTGGTGTTACTTTAAAAAGCACCATTTTTTTAGTAACCCAGAGGAGGACAAGAAACTGAATTTGGTATATTTCAGTGTTACTGTAAAATTCCATTCTTTGAGAGCAAATTGAGTCTGTCCTGTAAAGCAGCTGCTATATTTTCTTGCCTGTTGGAGGCACTTCTAATTTTGGAACATGTGGGGGCTCAGAAGGGGAAGTATCAGTTCAGTGTATATAATGGTATTGCTGCACTTCAGTTTTCACAGGTGTTGTGGAGATTGAAACTTTTATCCTAAGAAATTTGATTTCTCCTTTGACGGAGCTATGGAATGTAGTGAGAGGGGGAGGAATATCCTTGGTAATCAATTGACTGATGGTAAAAAGTGTGGTGCTTTTTTATTTGCTTATTAAGGATCACTTATACTAAATATTCTTGCTTCAGCTTTGACATCATGGCTACTCTGGACATGGGACACAATCTTGCTTCAGCGCTGTCACGGACAGTTGAGTTTCTTTTTGACGCACCATCTTGGTTTTTGCTTCTGTTGCAATGCTTCATTTAATATTGTGAGCCCCTTCCTTAAATGAGGTGTGGCAGTTTTCAAACTGTATATCTTTGTCCCCTCTTGCAGTCTGCAATCATTAACCGGATTCAGTGTAGGACTGTGGCTTTAGATCTCAGAAGTCATGGTAAGTAATTAGACTTAAAATTGAATTCATGTTCCAGTATATTTCTATTTACTATTTATTTTTTACATTTGCATTTAAATTAGATTTAACTGAATTACGCCTGAGTTTATAGACTGCCTATGAAATAATCAAAGCACTGCTATATTATAACTAAGGTGGGGATGAAAAGAATGTGGCCCATGTAAGTCTACAATAAAGCTAGTGGCTGCTGTTATAGAAGTGGAGATTCCACATGCCTGCGTATGATGCTCCAACTTGATTCCCCATACATACCGGGATCAGTAGTCTTTGTGAGCCCCACTACCATGTAAAAGATGACTGTGTAGGCAGCCCACTTCGTAAGAACCTAGGAATGATCCTTAGTTTTAAGTGGCCAATATATGACCTTTACTTGGGCATAGTTTCACACCTCTGAACTACAATGTAATAAAGTACCAAGCATTTTTATTAATCTTGATAGTTTTAATTATCTAAGATGACTGTGAAGAGATGATGCAAACAGTTATGATTATTGAGTAAATATATACAGAAAAACTATTATATCTGAGCTCATAGTTGCTCCTATTTAACTCCTGAGGATTCTGAAGATTTTTAATCTGCTTTAATAGTGTCTTCTGATTTTGTTTTTTGCTTTGCAGGTGAAACAAAAGTTAGGAATCCTGAAGATTTGTCCGCAGAAACTATGTCAAAGTATGGAAGTTTACGTTCTCTTCAGCCATTTCAGACTTTCCCAAATCTTTATATTTTCTCAATTCTTTGTTCTTTCATTCTTTTCAATGTTTTTTCCCACTTTCAGTTTTCCTTCTATGAAGACATCGTACATGCCAGTCATGTAACAGGGCACTAGAACTTAAGCTGAGTTCCACTTTTCATTCTAATTCACCCTTCTCTTAGTTGCTCGTAACTTTCCTTCCTTTTTGGAAAGTTTGAGCAACATCAGGTTAGCCGCAAGTTGAAAATCATAACTGCAACAGTTGACGCTAGATATTTCAAATTTGACTTGTTTGGTAGATCTCACTGAAAGATAAAGCTGATGAGGAAATTCCCCTTAGTGATTTAAAAGTTATGAACATTTAAAGTTGGTAACGCTATGGACCCATGTCAGAATTTTTCTCCCCCTTGTAGTTGTTTTTGTAAGAACTCCCTCAGTTAAAACCCCTCTGCAATTAAGCAGTGTTCTAACTCACTTCTAAAAAAAATTCTCCAACTCTTTCCATAAAGAAATTAATGTAATATCAAAGCTAACTGCTGAATTTGAGCTTTTACTGCAGTGTTCACTCAGCCACTTTGTTCATATGTACTATGACCTTCTTTACATTTTTTTCTGTTAAATGTGAACTTAGATGGTCAGCTATTTGTTACTGTACTATCAAGGTACAGATTTTGCACTGTGACAGATTTAACAAGAATGCAGTGATCTTCTGGAATGTCATGTGGGGTGGGGAGGGAGAAGTGAGGCTCTAATTTTTCATCCTGAATGTGGAATTTACACTATTTCTTAGTATTTGATGTTTGTAAAGCTAGAAGTGAGTGTGATTTCTCCACTTGCACAGGACCTCTCACATGAACCTTGCTCCCCTGTGACTGTCTCCTTCCCCAGCTCCACCTTCTTCCTCTCTCATGACTGTCTGTTCCAAGCCCTAGCCCCAGGCTTGACCTTCCCGTAGAGTCGTTTCTTTGCTTTTAAATGCCACTCAGAAAAGAACAGCAAGCATATATAGACTTCCTTCATTCTACCCTTGCTTCTCCTGATCTTCTGTTTGGCCTCCATCCCTGTCTTCTCAACTTTCCACTCTCCCTCTCTGCCTGAAAGCTTACCAATTTTATCAGGGAGAGACAGTTAGTTATTTGTCAGAGGGGTGGCCGTGTTTAGTCTGTATCCACAAAAACAACGAGAAGTCCGGTGGCACCTTAAAGACTAAGATTTATATGGGCATAAGCTTTTGTGGGTAAACCCCCCCCCCCCCACTTCTTCAGATGCATGGAGAAGAACGCGTGTTTTTACCCACAAAAGCTTATGCCCAAAGTTATTTATAGTCTCCTTTACTCGTTGTTCCAGGAAGAGGTCACAGTACACACGTTTAGGGTCAAATCCAAAGCTGGTGTAAGTTGGTGTAGCTCCACTGAAGTCACACTGGTTTACACGAGCTCAGGGTCTGGTTCTTGTATTACTCTACTCACTCTAGTATCTGGGTGCACAGCTTAAATACAGGGAAAACCCCTTTCCATTATTATTTCAGCCTGTATTTCAAATAACGGTGCTTATCCATCTTGATGTGGGTCAGGTTTTTTCCCCTTGAAAGGTTCCTTTTCCATACTTATCCCTCACCCTTGGGTGAAGGTTGCGTGTGACTCATGCCCAGTTTGGAACCACTACATCGAGAAAACGTGTCCTGCACAGAATGAGACTTTCGGGCATGGTGAAAGCTGCTTAATCAAATTGCAGTGGCCTGCTTCTGAATGCAAACCCTTCTTTTGTGACAAGCTGTGAGAGAAGCAATTACCTTCCACCAAAAATACTATATAATGCCCACATTTAGTGCAGAGAGTCTCCTGAAGGTTACAAAGTCCTTCATGCTAACAGACCCGCTTGGTTTGTTCCAGGGAGGCCATCTGTGAAATAGATTTTGACTTATTGTGCACTTTATTGTTGCTTCTCAGATCCTGTCAGCTCCTGATATACGGGTTGGTGTCCTGAGGAGTTGCCATATGCAATGATCATTTTTCAGATCTGGAGCAGATCTTACATGGGACCAAACAAAAAGGCAGCTTTTCATTTTAAACCTTCCTGCCCTCCTAATGCTAGATTCAAAAACCTTTTCCAATTTGTTTTTAAACTGGAGCTTTAAACTGTCACTAACTTTTCAGATTCATAAATCCGCCTGCATTTTCAAAGGAAATGGTTTTTTTTAAAAAAAAAAAAAAAAATCAGATATTTAAGTAATTTTTTTACCTGCTAATACCTTAAATTACACTTCATCACTGATACTCTGTGTGCCTGCTTTTCTAATATCTCTGTTTGAACAGAGAAAACAAGCTAGTCAGACTTGTTTTGTGACTGTCATGTACTAGGCACAATGCTCTGTGTTTCCAACACACAAGAAGGGCCATATTGGCTCAGACCAAAGGTCCATTTAGCCCAGTATCCTGTCTTCCCACAATGGCCAATGCCAAGTGCCTCAAAGGGAATGAACAGAACAGGCAATCATCCCGTCACCCATTCCCAACACGTATGGTGAATTGTTACAGCCAAGAAAGCCTGTCTGCATTTTTTTTTAGTTGAGTGTCCCTTAAACTACATACTATTCTCTTTCCAAAAGGTGCTCAAGTGACAAGTGTGTTATAAGAACCTGAATACAACAGTATGCTAGGTGCTTTGGCTTCATACCAGTTCACAATGTCCCTGTCCCAAAGAGCTTATCTTCCAGAGAGAGAGAACTTTTTGCTTCTGTTCTACATGCCCAACCTCTTGCAATCCTGGTACTGGGGTTTCAGTTCTCATTGATTAGGGCTGAGAAAGTAGTATACTTCTCCTGACACCAGTTTATTCTCTCACCTCACCTGTAGCTTCTTTTGTGCACTATAGGCCTGGGGCAGGGTGGTCTAGTCTCCAACTTTAGACAGCATCTGTTAACAGAACTAGGAATTACATTCTTCTACCCCTGATTCAGAAAAGCACTTGTTTAATGTTAAGCATGTGCTTTGAGGGCTTTCCTGAATCCCTGGCCACTGATAAGAGACCAGACTTCCATGTCTGTTTCCATTGTGGCAGATGATCTAACTTAAAAGGTAAGAGGCAAGTGTGCAAAGAAATTCAACATTAGAGAAGAGTGGGAAATAAAAGCACAGAGTGATCAGAGTCAGTTTTTCATATTGAATTTTTCCATTCCCCTGCCAGTGCGTGTTTACAAATCTGCTTCAGAAACACCCTGGGGAAGAATGCCAACCTTCTGTCTCTCTTCCTTTGCCAGAGATGTTGGAAACGTGGTTGAAGCTATGTACGGGGACCTCCCACCTCCAATCATGCTGATTGGGCACAGTATGGGTGGGGCCATTGCAGTGCACACAGCAGCATCCAATTTGATACCCAGTTTATTGGGTCTTTGCATGATTGATGTCGTGGAGGGTAAGTTTTTTATGTCCTTGGACAGTGTCATCTGTTATATTCCGTCTTCCTCTCTCCTCCCCTATTAACTTTGTTGGGCCTTAGAGGTCTTTCTCCGTTGTGTTAATTGTATGAAGGTTTCTCTTCTCTCTAATCGATATGCCAGCTATTGTATGGTACAGTTAGCATCACCTTGGCCTTTTGTTTTGATTTTCCCAGATGGACTTTTCGATTTTGTTTATCGTGATTGCAGTGTGACACCCATTCTTATAACCAGGACCATAATTGGTGGGGAGTGTCTTACTGACCCATATAGCGTCACCACTGCTGTCTACTCCTAAAATATCAGACCTGTTCAAATACGACGTGTTAATCCTCTAATGGCAGCCGTGTACAAAACTATACAAGCCCTGATACTATTATGGCTAATGGAGGTTTTGCTGATAGATTTATTGTAACGATAGAAAACCTGTAAGTGCTGTTAAAAATGTGGATGAGAGAAGCAAAGAACTTAGATTTGCTGACTGGGAAACCAGTTTTTGGAAAAACTGTGTGAAAGCTGGTTTGGAGCAACTGTGTATAGTTCACAACTATAATGCTGTTAATCAACTTATCTTAAATCTTGACATTTGCCTCAGTTCTCTCCCTCCCACAGTTCACACTGTCCTATGTCAAGATCCTTGAGAACTGTTGCAAGGATGTTGTCAGATGTTGGGTTCATTTAAGTCAAAACGTTTGTTTTTAGGCACAGCCATGGACGCACTGAACAGTATGCAGAATTTCTTACGGAGCCGTCCCAAAACATTCAAGTCAATTGAGAATGCAATTGAGTGGAGGTAACGTGCAAGTTTGTGTACTCTTCAAAAATCTTAATTGGATTGTTAATGCTGCAATTGATCTTGGAGGAAGGATGGTCTTGTGATTAAGGCACTGGATCAGTGCACCAGAGGCCAGAGTTCTAGTCCTGACTACCAATGCAATTCCCCCATCTGCAGAGTGGGAATTATACTTCATTCACTGCCCTGCGAGAGCATTGTGAAGATAGGAGCATCTCATAAATGTTAATGACTATCAGTGATGAGAGCTATATAAACATCTTGATAATCATAGCATGCTGCGAACTCTAGTGGTTGTATGCCACATCTCTGTATTCAAGATGAGTGCTCGCAGGGTGAACTTGAGAGTGCTCCTATTATTAGTGGACCTGTTAAATACTGAATAATACTAGATTAATGTACCCAATGGACCCTTGATGTTTAACCATTTTGATATCCCCTTTTCCTTTTTTTTTTCTAGTGTAAAAAGTGGACAGATAAGAAATCTCGAATCGGCCAGAGTTTCTATGGTTGGCCAAGTCAAACAGTAGGTTTTGTTTTCTAAAACCTTCTTAAATGTTTTGGGATTCCAGACTGGTAACAGAGCATAAGTGAGAAAAGAAAAAATCAAATCAGTCTTCTAGCAGATATCAGCTCCTTTTACTTACCTGCCAAGGATGGCCACAGTGGGTGAGGAAATTAGTACTAAACCATTTACAACTATCCATGTCCCTATGGTTAGAAATATCACAGTCAAAATTTCACTGGAATAGAATGTAATTACCCATCAAGGATAAAAAAAATTTCCTGTATAAATGGCTTTTGCACATGCAAGTGATAAGGTGCAAAACAATGGTGTGCAATGGCCCCTGCGAAGATGTGCTCACACAAATAGACTAGCTGGATGCCCCTTCAGAAATTTGGCTCCTAAATTCCTCCTGCCAATTCAGCTGAATATAGTATTTTTCACTTGCTGTCCTGCTGCTGCTGTGCATTGTTAAATAGCTCTCTCCATTGAACTCCAAAGGTGGTGGGGTTGAGTGGTGGTCAAAGTAATCTGTCTATTGCATTGCAATCCTATACAACACCATGATGCCTGCCAGCAGCAGGAGGTATTTCTATTGTTTATATTCCAGTATTGTCATAACACTAATTTTACTCATTTGACCTGAACTCTCACTTTCTTTCTCCTTGATGTGGTAGAGCCTCAGATCAGCCAGTCTCTGAGAGAGAGCCAGTTCTGTCCTTCAAGTACAGGCGTCTCTCCTAGAATCATTAAGACGTTGCTTTTCACAAGGGAAAAGGAATCAATTTCCAGTCCTGTTTTACCAGGTGTGAAGAGGCTGCTAGTCCTGAGGTCCCTAAAGCTATAGTGGAAGGGATTATTGAGGAGGAGGAGGAGGAAGAAGACGACGACTATGAAGGAAGAGGATCCCTTAACAAAAGGAAGAAGGAAGATGATACAGAGGTGGGGAGTTTCACTGTGTTCTGCAGGAACTAATGTCTTCACTCTAGTCTCTTCATCTCTAGGGTATCTGGAGATCTACAGGGAGCAAGAAGCAACTATGTAGCCAGCAAAGGAGATGCTTCCATGGAGCCAGATGCCTATGGGACAGCATGTAAAAGTTCCCCAAAGGAGTAGTGAGCAATTGTGCAACTCTCATTCAGGGCCTTAGTGTACACAGGAGTAACTCCTGTGACCTCATTGCTTGCTCCAGGTCTGAGTTTAGGCCTTGATCTCAGACTGCTGGCTACATCATGAGTTACCACTTGAAAGTGTTTCTAGATGTTCATGAACTTGGCCATTGTATGTGGTCTAGAAGAGAGCTACTCTCCTGTCCAGTAAGTCATTGGGTGCTGGGTCCTGACTCTATTTCATATTGTAAAGGCTCATCAGTTTCTGCTGGGTGGTATAGACCATGCGACCTAACAGTCTTAGTCCCACAAGTAAAGCTATTAGTACGTGGTGCTGCAAAACTGTATCTTGCCCAGGCTTCATTGACGAACAGGTCTGGGTCTTTTTCTGCGGCAATTTTTAGTTCCAGTGAAAGATGGCAGAGTGACAGTCTGGAAATTGAAGGTCTCTCTTGCTCAACACACCAGGTACAGCATATGCAGACCCACTAATTTACTGTGACATGGAGCGACCACGTTTAGTATTAAGAGGATAATCCAGTCTTTGTGAGCAAGATTGCCTAGTTAAGGCCATGTCAGCATTTGACTCCGTGCTTTTACTTTGTCTTCCAAGTGGCGCTTTGCTGAGTTTATTCTACACTCGTTGTTTCAGTTGAATACTAATGCCGAACTCTTTATATCTCTGTAGACAAAGAAAGAACATCTGTATACATGGCGAATCGAACTGTCGAAAACAGAAAAGTACTGGGATGGGTGGTTTAGGGGCTTATCTAACCTCTTCCTCAGTTGTTCTACTCCGAAGCTGCTGCTTTTAGCGGGTAGGTGTTTCCTTTTTCTCCTTAGTTAGAGCTGTCATTCACTTTGATTACATTCAGCCTGTGTTTTAGAAGAGGGAAGGGCAAACCTGTGGCTAAGATAATGGTCTGGTCATAATAGAGCTGGCTTCTATCCTGGCCCTTCTATGTACTTTAAGAGACTGGGCAAGTCATCTCGTGTCTCTGCCTCCTTTTCCTCCTCCGCAACGTGTACATGGGAATTGTGGGGTTAGATATGTGTATTGTGATACTATGTCTCAGCTGTCTGACAGGTGTTGCAGTTGTAGGATTGAGCTAATGTTCTGCTAGGAACAGGATTGAGACCCAAGCCAACCAGGAGTAATCACTTAGTTACTGCAGACCTGGGCTGGATTTGAACTCATGACCTGAAGGTGAAAGGATCAGTATTCCAAAACCAATCCCTATTGACCTCCAGTCACTTGTGATAGGAAACACTGAGTCTCCCAAAGCTGAGTGCCATTTAAAGATGTCTGGGAGGATGGATGGGTGAACATTCCTTCATGTTTTTGGCAGTGATCCTCTCCTGTCACTGTGTGCTCCTGATGTGCAGCAAGGAAGCAGTCTAGTGGGTATCAAGATGCTGTTTCTATTCCATTTTTCACATCAAACATCTTTTGCAAAGTCTTAGCAGGACCTGACTAGACACACTCTCCCTGGCTTCTCCCCAACACATCTGTTTGCTTTATTCTAGGTGTTGACAGATTGGATAAAGATCTAACAATTGGACAGATGCAAGGTAAATATTTAATACTGCTAGCTTATAGTGCTCTTTCAGGGGATAGTTTATGTTGCAGAGAGAAGGAGGCTGAAATGGTCCTGGCTGGGGCAATCTATATTGAGACAAACAAGTATTAAAGAATATAGTTAATCCCCGGAGTAATGGTGTGATCCCTTGTCTATGATTTTTTCTACTGGAAGTTAGAGGAGTTATTAGATCTTACCAATCATCCTGGTGCTAATGCAAGGTCGTGGTAGTGCTTTTGTTCAGTCTGGTATTAAATATTCAAATGGTGAAGCTTTGTCATGTCTCGTGGGGATTGGTTTTGCCATTAGGAAGCTTTTCCTGATTTTCAGTCTGTTTTCTTTTAATTCCATCCCATTATGCCTAGTTGCACCATCTGGAACAATCCCTCTCTCTTTCTGGTGCTAGCAGACTTCTAATAATGCTTGAGGCACATGGCAGGGGAGGTAATATCTTTTACTGGACCAGCTTGTGTTGGTGAGATAAACTTTCGAGCTTATGACTTGAAGAAGAGTTCTATGTAAGCACGAAATCTTGTCTCTCTCCAACAGAAGTTGGTCCAATAAAAGATTCCCTCATCCCTTATCTGTATAATGTCCTGGGATCGACAGGGCTACAACAACCACCACCTCTAATAATACTTGACAGTTACATTAGCACCTTTCCCCGTCCAGTCCCCATCACTGATTTCTGTGGAAATCAGATATTGGAAGGGAAAATAGGTGATTGGATAAAGGTCCTGGTGTGATTGGTCTGACAGCTACAGTCACATCGGGAAGATGGGATAGCATTTAGTACAAAGCTCTTGGGAATCAAGGATTAGAAAGATAGTGAATGAACATGGTTTTAATTGTGCAGCAGCCCTAAATTAAGAAGGCAAGTTCTTGTCTCCTGCAGAAGCTTTGTGCTGCTGTTTGACATCTGGTGTCAAACACAGATTCCTAAGTCCCCATCAGCTAGATATGACAGTGGAAATGACTTGTAAAGAGTTTGAGGTCTCTAGTAGAAATGTTCATAAAAGCGCAGAATATTTTTGCACTTTACAGTCAGTCCCTGCCTTTAGTCTTTATAGTGAGCTGGCTTCTGCAGTCACATGTAATGCACGCCTGAGTTATTGCCAGGGAGGGACACGTTCACTCTAAAAGCAGCTGCACTGACTGTTTGGTCTGCAGGAAAGTTCCAGATGCAAGTCCTCCCTCAGTGTGGCCATGCAGTCCACGAAGATGCTCCAGACAAGGTGAGCCGCAAAGTGGGGCGGGCTTTGGTAGCAGTTCTTTTACAAGTGGTATGCAAAATGGGTCCATCACTGATATGAAACTGAGGGCAAACCTCATAAGACCTTATCTGCACCACACCTATAAGGAGACCTGGTCTCTGATAGAGCAGATGGGACTAAATCATATCCCTAAAGTTGGCTTGTGAGCCTAGATTGGCCAAGACTCTAGCCTGCTTGTTGGGAGTCAGGTTCCATCTACGTTACAGCTTTAACTACATCAGGGGCCAGTAGTGGTGTATAACTGACTCAAAGATACAGTAGGTATAATGTGGCATGGGATTTTCCATCCTTAATTTCTCTTAGATTACCTCAGCTTTTCCTTTCCCCCTCCAGCCTTCAGTGCAGGTGGCTGCTTTCCTGTAGGGATAATGTCTTAATAAAACCAAGTATTTAAAATTTAGGAAACTTAATATAAACATTATTTGTAGCAGTTTACATATTAACAAACAGTGACTCGCTTATGCTAGTGTACCAGTAGATAAAATGGTACTGTGGACTGAGCATGTCTGGGAATGAACTTCTGAGTTCTTATCTCGGCTCTACTATTGACTGTGTGGCTTTGAGTCACTTAACGGCCCAGTGCCTCAGTTTACCCCCTTGTAAAATGGGGATATTTTTACCCACCACAATGAGATGTTTGGAAGAAAAGTTATTCGTAAAGCGTGATATAAGTAATTTGCTATTCTGAGTTAATCCTTAAAGGGACACCAATTTAAGTCACAATTGTCTCACGTTTTATCTACTGTAGTACATGCCTAAGAATTACTGTAACTGAAGATGGTGAAAAATGTGGGTTTTTTTCAAGTGTGCACTTGACATATGGTTGGTTTCACTGTGTCCTTGGTGTTAGAGACATTTATCCCCTTTGTGAGATATTTCATATGGGGGAGTGAAGGGGGGCTGTTTAAAATAATGGGAGGAAGATGTAGGATTTTAAACTATATAAATTTTGAAACTGACCAGGCTTCAAGTTGACTATGTCCCTTTAAACTCTGATTACTCCCCCGCCCTTCAGGTTGCTGAAGCTGTTGCAACTTTCTTGATCCGTCACCGGTTTACAGAACCAATTGGTGGATTTCAGTGGTAAGGATCTCTGGGTTCTAGGGCTGCATGATTCTCTTCCTGACCTCCGTGGGAAGTCTTGTATTCCTTGTGTGCATCCAGAGTGGGGAAGAGAGGAGTATAACAAGTGGTTGGGTGGAAAGGGACGTAAGGATCAGCTTGGAGTTTAATGTAATATTAAAAGCAGCATGTAAGTATGCAGCCTAGATCACAGGCAGTATCGTATTTCATGTCCAATGTGTAAAGCTTTTGCTGTCTCTAAACTTCTTATTTGAACTTAACTATTATGATAAAACATTCAGATGTGGAGGGAGGAGAAGACATGGGCCTGACCTAACTGATTTCTTTCTTTATGGTGGAAATCCTTATCCCTGGTGGGGCAAAACTAGCAATTGCATTGAATTTTGTTAAACGGCGCAGACCTACATAATGTAGTGGAGAATGTCTTCCAATTTCTAAGCATTGCTATGGCTTTTCTTGTAATCTGGATCTCTGTCCTGGATAAACAGAAGTTCCAGCATGTTTCCTCCCATAAGAAATATTAGCAAGAACATACATTTAAAGCTTAAAGCTGCGTACTTCGCTTCTTAAATCTCATGGCTGTCATCCCCAAGAGTCTAATGTACTCTCCCATCATAATGAATTTTAGGAGCCAAAGCTCCTCTCTTGGCAGTGTGGTTGATGAGCCTAGATAAAGTAGAAGAAACACCAAAGGTAAATGGAATGAACTGTGCAGGCTGCTGCATGTTGACTCCCAGGGTCTCCTAATCATATTTACAAGAGGCAACAGTGACCTATTGGTAGGGGGCATTGAGCTGCTTGAGGGACATCTTTCAGATGAGGTGTGAAGCAGTGTTGTCCTGACCACCTGTCATTACAGATCTGTAAGAAAAGGAAGGTTAACCCGCGTATCATGGGCAATAGTTCCGGTGGCCCAAAATTCATCCTGAAGATTTAATTGAAGAAAAACTTTAGGTCAGAGTTTCTAGGCCAAAAAAGTGATCGTGTTCCACCCCTGAAGTGACTGTACTTTTAGGGAAAGTGGTATCGATGAGTGAGTGAACCCATCTCGTGCTCTTCGGGGTGAAAGGCAGGAGGAATGTAGAACTGTTGTTAAAATGAATTGGAAACCTGAGGAAAAGGTACAGTGTGTGGGTGTGCTGTAAAGCAGTGAAAGAGGGAGAAGTCGCCAGGGCAACATTATGCTGCATCTAAGGCTGTAGCAGGCTTTGGCAAGCTATTGCTGTGAGGATTATAAAACATTAGCTTGCTGCTGCTATCATGGTTGTACTTGACAGCAGCTTTGAAAGAGGTGTATCTGAGGGATGGGGGGTTTGTTATACCTACTGCGGTCTGCTGCTTTAAGCCATAGAGAACAGGATAAAAATCTAGTAATAGTGAGAACTGTGTGTCTATATTGCTGTTCTGCCTGCCTGCATCTAACTGGGACATTGCCCGTGAAGTCTTAACCTACATTATAGATCCTTTGAGTTTCAGCTTTATTAGCATTAGTGAGTTACCTTGGGTGGTGTGGATTTGAAGTCTACAGAGGATTATTGAGATTTAATGTACAATTATATTCTTCTCTCCCCCGCCAGTGTGTTTCCTGGTTGTTAATATCCTGATGTTCTCCAGCACTGAGTTCCATTGTAAATAAACTGCACCAGAGGCCACTGTGATGTATCCATATCCTTCTCATCTATCCAGTTCGGCAATGGCAAGAAATTGGCATGAGATCAGTCCCATAGAGCTGTTTTCTAGGAACTTCCTTGCTGGCAGGCAGCTCGTATCTGTCCTTGCGAAGCTTGTCGGTCTTTTGGAGACGGGCTCCTCTCCACTGCCGCAAGGAAAGACAACCTGAAACCCTGAGTAGTAGAACATCTCTTATCTCCATGAATCCTCAGGCTTTGTTGAACACAATCACTAAGGGGCTTTGGGCAGATCGGATTCCCCAAAGGGCATTGCAGCAAATCTGAAGGCGTCAGGATTTCTTCGCGGAACTATATGGGAAATTGCCCCTCAGTGGCTTTTTTTTTTTTTTTTTTTTAAAAAGCATGTGAGGAACCAGCTTCTTTGAGTTTTTCATCTCACCAGTATGATTTTAGGGCCTGTAAATTGTGGGGGAGAGAACAGACTGCACTATGAATTACCTTCCCTTCCATTTCCACTAAGGGCAGGACTGGGGCAATGGGACCATGAGCTCCTTTGAGGGGTCCCGCCGCTTCCTTGACAAGTTCACTCCTGGGATCTCTCTGGAGAAGACACTGAGTGGCCTGGGGCCCTACATTTAAAGGGGAAGTCACAATATCACCACTGTCACTAACACAGGCCAGTGGTCATTTTCTGCTTGTGGAGTTTCTACCTACCTGGTTCTGCACCTCTTGTCACCACACACAAGTGAGTGGATATTGGCACCCCGGGCAGCTGACAGGGCAGTGGCTGGAATGCTGAGCTAGCTAGCAGTAGAGAGAGAGGGGGCTTTGGGGAGAAAGTCCCACCAACAGTCTGACCCTGGCCCAAGCAGTTGCTTGCCATGCGTGTGTGAGGCCCTGCTCAGTGTATTGTGGAAAGTCACTCATTTTTGGTTTATGTTTAGCGCTGATCAGCTTCAGGCCTTTATAAATGCAGTCGCTCTGAGAGAGTTCCTTCAGGGCACAGGCCAGCCCTGGATAATTTTGTTAGGTCCTTTTCACCTCCTAGGAAATCCCCCCCACTTCCCCCAAGGGAGCAAGAGAACAGATGCATGTGGAGCTATTTGCAATACTATCTTGATCGAATAAAAATGCGGCTTTATTCCTTAACCCTTTCATGCCGAGTGATGAAGTGACTTGGCTAGTGGAAGCAGAGCTCAGTTACTCGCTTGGTCTTGGAGATGTAATGGCGGCGGGTGTAGCCTATGACAGCCCTAGTAAATCCTTTACGTTTGTGCTGCGCTGGTAGGGATGAGGGGGAAATGGTACAAATAGCAGGTGAAGTCCAGTCAAGTATAATGTTTACCCTGAGGGAGAACTACTGTCTGATTCACTCTCTCACACGTGCAAGTGCTGGACTCTTCAGCTGTGGCCTGGCTGCATATTCCTTCACCCCCTTCCCGCTACCAGAGTCTGAAATCGCTGGATTAAAAATGAGGATTTGCAATTCCAGGTGAGTTCCGCATCCATGCGACACTGAGACGACTGATGCTGAGGTACTAAACAAGCAATTTTTCGTGCCTCGTGTAGCCCTCCCTATCAGTCACAACCTGGCATTGCTTCACCCTGTGATTCTGCTCACTGACCAGTAACGACCCAGAACTAAGTCCATTGCAGTTTATCTGCTGATTAGTTTCATGGCTTCATAATTTAGAAGTCAGCTTATAATTGGAAAACACACCAAAACCTCCGTTTCCTCCACTGCATATCTTGCGGTCTTGCAAGGTTCTTGACCCTTTTCGGATTACTCTGGTTGTCAAACTGTTTGTAGGGGTGGGAACCAAAGCAGTGGTATGCAGCGTTAACCAAGGCCCTCTTTCAGCAAGCTACTTAACCGTGTGTTTAGTTTCAAGCATGTGAATAGTCTCCTTGGAGTCAAATTCTGTCATTTGCTTAAATCTTGTGTGGGTTACTGCATTAGATAACTCCCCATGTTCACCTCTTGTGCTGTCCTCTCCTTTTCTAGAGAGGGGAAATGGTTTATCAGATGGCCCTGCAAAGAATAAAATACCTTCTCTTTCAGCCTTTGCTATCACACTACAGGGGTGGTAAGGGGCTACATTTCCTTGCCATTGGCTCCCTGGAAATGTTTTTTGGTTGTTACACCTTGGCAATTATGATCTTGTTTTATGAAAAATAAATATTTCACAACCTCTTCTGGTGTGGCTGTGTTTTACGCCAAGTTCTCCAAGGCCTGACTTGTAGCAGAGAATGGATGTTCTTTGCGGGGATCCAACTAGCTTTAGGTTTGTGGAAAGCAGATTCAAAGGGCAGGGGGAAAAAATTGTGTGTGTGTGTGTAGGGGTGTTACACTAACTACTTTGGTTGAACTACATCAACCTTTGTGAGTCTAACACACCTGCAGCATTTTCTTAGTGAGCTTTTTAATGACCCTGTGTAAATGGTAAACATACGGGGGAGGAAGTGGACATTAATGAAAAGGGAACCATTTCTATGTTGCATCCTTAACTAGAGCGCTCTCTTGCCTCTGTTCAGGTTACATTAGATTAAGGATCAATGGAGCTTTTAACCATGGAAAATCTCATGTCTTAGCTAACACAAGATACAATTTATTTATTTAGGAGTCTGGTTTATTTAAGGTTGGGGTTTTTAAAATCAGAGTTAATGCAGGAGCAGTCTTGCTAAATGCCCAGGATTATCTGAACCAAATATAGGAGACTAAGTGATTTGAGGATCACAGAAACGTCTGGTTTGTTTTGTTTGTTTTTTTTTAAAAACCCCACCCTCTCTGGTATTACAGGAATGTTCAGCCCTGCTTTGTTCCTGAGAACAGAGCTACATGCTGCTCACTTACACATACTTCTATCTTAATGGCAGTTAAACTAGCCTGGGGTTTGGAAACACTGAGGAGGAGTGTGCGCAGCTGCAAATCAAAGAGCTGTCTCTATATTAACACACTCGCTGACTTGTGCTGCTGTCTGGAGCTGGCTTTTCTCTCAAGGCTCGTTTCTTTGCCTTTTCCTCTCAACCTGGCCTTATCAAACGCATTTTCAAAACGACAGTGGGCTGGAGATTAGACCAAAGCCAACTAAGTATTTTTTCCATTAATTGTAAATGGAAGCACTATTCTGAATAATAAACATCTTCAGTAAAATTCCCAAATAATCCTACAGCATTCCATTAAGGATATGGCACTGTTGTGAGCTGTCATTAGAATTGAGGGGTAGAATCCCTGAAGCTGGTCATGTTTATCAGAATACGTCAGCTGGGTAAAAAGCAGGGGAATAAGTGGATAGCTCACTGGTGGGAGCACAGACCCTACACGGTTGCCCAGTGGAGCCAGTGTTAGTGATGACAAAGTTCCTGTCTCTGAAACTTGTGTGGTCTTGCACCAGTTCTTAGAAAACTTCTCTATCACATATCAAGTTGACTCCCTTGTTGATAGTGTGTCAGTACTGGGCTAAGACTTGAACTGGGGCATTGCAGAATGACCTACCCTCTTGCCTCCGGGGCAGGGTGGAGACACGTTAGTGGAGCGAGCTTGCCCTTGCGTTACTCCATATGCCATATCCAGTTGGGGACTAGACTGCTTCCGTCTCCAGGCCAGCCAGATAATTGTGCTGTGCTCGGCAGAAATTCAGCACAAACCTATGTTGTGACTTGGCACTTTCTAGTTCAATGAAGACATTCCAGAATGCATCATCCTGTGACATCACAACTGTTGTGGCTTGCGTGAGTCGCAGTGGGACTGTGGTGTTTGTGATGTCACCTTTGGGGCTATTGTCACTGACCCAGGGAAGTTCCGAGTGGATTTCACAGAGCAGGTGCGTGGTGGAAAAGGAAGAAGCGAATGTTTGTGCTGATTAGTGGGCCCCTCCAGCACAGAGAACTTTGCTCCATTGCCGCTTTTAGGTTCACTTAAAAATAAATTGTCAAGCTCGAGAGGCCAGATTTTCAAAAACATTCAGCACCCAGCAGCGAACACTGTTCTCAGTGGGAACTGAGCCCCTGAAAATCTGGCCATAGATCTTCACATAAGGCCAAAATCAATCTCTCACTTCACAAACCTGCCATGAGTGTGTTAGGTATGGTACTGTCCCCTTAAATGATTTTGGGGGGGGCCCTGGTACGTTTATACCAAGGCCTGGTACCCTGCTGATGAGCAGCAATTGCCAGTTTGCGCTTCCTCTTGCTCCTTGACTGTGCACAAGTCTGCCTCTTTCTTCCGGCTGTATGGTCTGCCCTGCTCAGCTTTGTTCATTGTTCCTCAAGATGATTTACACTGCACATCTAGTAGCCAGGCCTGCAAGCTGGGATGAGCCTGCAGGAGGGTGGTAGGTGCTTGGCCTTTTGACTATTTGAAACAAGCCATTGTTGCTCATTGGGAGCTAATAACACTACACACAGTTCTAGCTGGGAGGAGGGGGGAGAGATTTGTGACCTCTTATTGTTTACTTTTTTCCTTTTTAAAAAATTGCAGGATAGATCTGCTACCTTCCTGAGAAGTTGCTGAATGCCCTCTGTGTCTGTTCTGTATGAGCTTCATTCTGTTTGTATCCTGTTCAGTGTCCCATTACTCTTTTTTGTGTACAAACAATAAAGCATTGTGGAAAGCCTCTGTTAAAAACCTCCTTTGTTTCCATTTAGTTGTGGGACATTTGCCTCTTTTCTTTAACTGCCTAAAGAGGATGGATGTACGTCTTGTCTGCCCTCAAATCACTCTCATTACTTGATCAAACTTAGTTATTTTCCGGTAACTCATGGAAGTCTCTTGTGTTTGTAAATGTTATGAGTTTCCTTCTCTATCCATGATCCAGTGTGACAGGAATGTATCAAGGGGGAAATAATTCTCCATATAATTTTGTGCTTTTCTTCCGCTCCCCTGATTGGTTATCCCCATCTGTATAGAAGCATCTGAAAGTAATAAATGTGGTTCTCTGGCTGTTAAATTACCTGTAGTGTGGTATGTTGGATTGTCTCTCTCTTAATACTCTATGCACTTGCATTGCGCCTTCCCTCCAAGGGTCTCTGAGAACATTATAGACCATACTGAGTTCAGGTTGGTATGAGTTAACCTACGTGCCTCACTTTCCTCTTCCTGTAAAATGGGGTTGAGTGACTCACATGTGGTCCCCTAAGGAGTCTGGAAGAACTGGGAGTAGTCTCTAAATCTCATGATTTCAGTCTTGTGCTCAAACCACTTGGCCTGTTCTGTTATCCTACAGAATTCTTCAGCCTGAGTCGCTGTAAGTAGAACAATAAAGATGTAGCACTAAACCACAAGGAAAATCCAAACTTTTCCCCACTCCCATCCCAGGCACATTGGTAACTCACCAGCAATTTACGGTATGTCTTCACTGCGGAACTAAGGTGCGTGATCAGCACCCAGGTCCGCCTCAGCTGGACGTGAGTAGCCACACTGCAAAGCCACTCAAGCTATTGTGTCCTCTGGTGCACTCACCCATGTGTTGCTAGGACTGTGTAGGGTTCACCCCGTGCCTCTTTGTGCTGCAGTACACTGAGATGCTTGATTATTCTTTCCCAGAGGATAGGTGGAGACTGTGTCCTGGGCATTCAAAGGGACTTATGGGGAGGTACTGGAGGACTATCAGTTAGCATCCATCCTCCCTGCAAAGTGGGCAGGTTGCTAGGCTGAGAAAAAGCCTCTCTTGGGCTTTAACCTATAACCTCAGCTCACATGGGCTGAAAGCCTGAGTGAGCTCTTCAGTGAAGACATAATACTCCCAGTCATGTGTCTAGCTAGCATATATACCTCCCTGCCTTCTGAGCAACTGCATGGCCATGATCTTTATGCTTCATTGATAAGTGGATAACACACCGTAAGGGTATGTTTATGCTATCTGCCAGATCGGCCGGTAGTGATCCATCTATCGGGGATCGATTTATCGCATCTAGTGTAGACACGATAAATTGATCCCCGAGCGCTCTCCCCATCGACTCTGGAACTCCACTTCCGCAAGAGGCAGAAGCGGAGTCGACGGGAGCGGCAGCGGTCGGCTCGCCGCCATGTGGACAGCCAGGTAAGTCGACCTAAGATATGCCGACTTCAGCTACACTAGTCGATCTCCCACCCCTGCCCAGTGTAGACCAGGCCTAAGAGAGCTGGACAGCCAAGCTCTGTAGAAGTTAGGGTCTTTTTCTTATATAGGCTGCTACCCCCGCTCCCATCCTGATTTTTCACACTTGCTGTCTGGTTGCCCTAACAGAAGTCTAAACAAAATCCGCTGTGGGGCCATGCTACATCGGGTAGCTTGTAACTGGTGAAGTTTCTGTTTCTGTGATAATCCATGGGGAGAGCTACAATACTTGGTAGCCATTGAATCCATAATGTCAGCTGTATTGCAAGAGTAATGAGGTGGCATCTACCTTTTGACTCCCCGTCCAGTGTCCTATGCACTAGATCTTGCTGCCCTCCATAATTAGTTGTTCAAAATACTACAGCACATAGGGACTCTTTAAAAAGTGTCTGTAAAAACAGGCCCCACTTGCCTCAATAGCCTGGGGCATTGGGTGTACCCAGTCTGAGCAGCTGCTGAATTACTTATTACTGAATAATATAAGGTGGTGTCTCTGCAGAACCAACATGGCCTGGGGAAAAGGAGCTAGATTTTCTTCTGGTTCCCACCTCCACCTAATTGCTTGGGGCTGATTGCAGGACCTGCATCCTTGGTGAAGCACAGCCAGGTACCACCTAGCATGCCTTTCATATCCCAGCTTGTTTGCTTGGGCTTCCATTAGAAAGCACATCACTGCACATCTAAATGCTCTTGTCACTTTCCAGCACGTAACTGTGACTTAAAACTAGCTTTGACAAAGTATTACAAACACCTGGGGGGCCTTCTGCAGTCAGAGCAGTTGGATTAAAACGGGATCTTAAACTTTCTCCAGAGTCTCCTCTGCTATTCATGACAGTCCAGACCCTGTCTTTTTTCCCATTCATAAGTGAATGGGCCTCACTTCCCCTCCCACCATTCACCATCAGAGGGGGTACTTGCCCACTCCCTTTACAAATATACAATGAGCCTGATGCAGCAGCAGCAGTTCCTTACAGGGAAAAGTCAGATCAAGGGAGGGAAATGTATCCTCAGCTCCTCTTAGTGTGGTAAACAGCTAGAAATAAGGAAAACCTCCATCAGGGCACCAGCCAACTCTCCATCATCCACAGATCACAGAATCATGGGACCAGCCAGGTCTCTACCCATGAATCATAGCTGGGACCTTCCTCTGTCAGATGACCTTGGACATTTCTTCCTTTCTCTAACATATGTAATGTGGCCACAAGGTGGCACTTTCCTCCTGCTTGCTAGGCTTCTCCTCCCAGTTGATGTGTTAGCTCAGTTCAGGTTGGCAGGCAGGATGTACTGAATAACTGAGATTTCCTAGCTGTAAACATGGAAATAATTAATTTGTTTTGGCAACAGTTTAAACGAAAGGACCATTGATTCTCCATTAGCTACTGAACCTCCCATGTGAAAGAGTAAGAGCATAAGAACGTCCACACTGGGTCAGACCAATGGTCCATCTAGCCCAGTATCCTGTCTTCTAACAGTGGCCAATGCCACATGCTTTAGAGGGAATGAGCAGAACAGGGCAATTTATCGAATGATCCATCCCCTATTGTTCAGGCCCAGCTTCTTGCAGTCAGAGGTTAAACACACCCAGAGCACATCCTTGACCATCTTGGCTGATAGCCAAGTAGCTGACTCTCATTTATGTTTGTGCAGTGCCTAGCACAATCAGGCACCGATCTTGGTTGGCCTCTTCACACTCCCATGATAGGAACACTGGATAATAAGAGAAGATACGTTAGTTCCAATGGGCATGTTTTTCAGGATGTGCTTTTCTCAAGGACTTTCCACATCTCCTAGCTGTTTGACTCACTCCCATGCTGATCTAATCCATAGGAACCCGCACTATGAGTCTCAAAGCTGGGGGCCCAAATGAAGGCTCTGAAATCTGGATTTAGGCACCTCGGAGAAGTGACCTGATTGTTTGTTTTTCCCAGAGGTGCTCAGCACACCTCGATCGCATTGCAGCCAAACAGGAGCTGGGGATGCTCAGCAACACTTGTAAAACCCAGGCACGGCTGTTGTGTTGCCTACGTATGGACTCTAGGAACCACTTCCTAGGCACCCAGTTTTAGAAGCTTTTGTCCTGGTTTCCAAAAGTGCTTAGTACATCTAGCTTGCATTGATTTCTAGGGGGAGTGGTGGTGCTAGTCCCCTGAAAATCAGCCCAGGTGGTTATAGCTGTTATACATCCCACACTGTCTTGGGAGGACATAAGGTCTGGTAGATGGCTTCCAGAAGTTGCCTAAGCCCAGGAGGAGACTGAATCAGCCCCCGGCCAATGGTGCAGTGCTATGGATAGGGGTGCCGGTGGAAGCCCTGCACTGCTCAGCTGGTGCCGTGGAGGATGGCATGCAATCCCCATCTCTTAGCAGGTCTAACAACACTGTGCTGCCATTGCTCCTGCCCGTTACAGTGCGGGTCGCTTGGCACAACTGGATTTTATCACAATTCAGAGATAGATAAATGTTACTTTAAGCATTTATTTATCTGTATTCATTTTACATTTTTACAGTGCAGCAAAATTAAGGTTTTGAAGCATTATTTTTTAATCAATTTAAATATTCACAGTTGCAGGAATCATGCAGGGTCAGACCATAATTATTTAATGACAGGAGATGTTGAGAATCAGAGTTAGTTTTATAACGCTTAAAACACAAAGTGTTAGCATCATGTGTAGGGTGACGAGGCAGCAAATGTGAAAAATCAGGACAGGAGTTGGGGGTAATAGGAATCTATATAAGAAAAAGACCCAAAAATTGGGACTTTCCCCATAAAATCAGGACATTTGGTCATCCTAATCACGTGTCAAAATATACAAAGGAAATATCCTCAAATCAAACTCTAAGAAGTTCTCAAGCAGCATTTTTCTTATTTTGCCTCTGTACATTTCAGTTATTAGTGATGAAAATATTTTTTGTTGGATTGTGTGTGGATGGTGAAATTGATGTGACACTGTACCCCCACTGCAACACCCTGGCATCCTCATATTTACCACTGTCAGATTATTGTGATATGTTTTGTACAAAGTATGCCTTGAGAGGTGGTATTCTAAAAGTCTTGATCTGTTGAACATTAATATCCTGTTGGATTGTCTGTGCTATCATTGTATGGGAAGTTATGAAGTTTTGCTGTGTGTGTTATTGAAATATGTTGTAAGCTTGGAAACACCCACAAACAGCCTTTCAGGTACAACAACACTACCAAGGACTATCACAGGATCTGTATACAATAAAGACTTCTCAGAAGGAGAATGTAGACAATAGAGACTGATTGACTCAGGTCATAGCAAAAGATCTTTCCAGCAAGCTGGAAGAACCTATAAAGGAGGGGAAGTGATATCATCACTGGTCCTCAACGCAACACCTGGAAGCACAGTCTGGAGGACAAACATTTGGAAAAGGGGAGGTGGTCCCAGGCTGGAGAGGAGAACCCCAGCCTGTATATGAAGGAACAATACCATTAGAGTGAGATACTGCTTGATTCAAATCCGGTCTAGTTTATAGAACTCAGATTGCGAGTCTACTTTTATTTCTTAGGTGACCAACTTTGATCTGTACACTTACTACTTATAATCACTTAAAATCTATCTGTCGTTAATAAAGCTGTTTATATTTTACCTACAACAGTGGTTTTGCTTGACATGCTTGGGAAATCTGCTCAGGAACAAGAGCTGGTGCATGTCCTCTCTTCATTGAGGGAGGGGTGGACTGGGAATAACTTACACTGGTCAGGCTTCTGACCAGAACAAGATGGTAAAGCCCTGGGGTCCTAGGCTGGGAGCTATGGGGGATGGGCTGAAGCCTCTCTATTGTTGGTTCATGAGTGGCTGATGAAAGCATTCATGTAACTCACCTGGGTGCGTCCTTCCCTGTGGATGTCTGTGTAAGTGCAGTTCCTGAAGGGGTTTGCAGCTTGCCAGCGCATCAGTGTGAGATAGTGTCCAGGTTAGTAAGACAGAGGGCTCAGCGGTATCTCAGTTCCAGGTTGCATCCCAGAGAACCCATCACAGATGTTTACTGACATTTTCTGGCAAAACTTGAATCCTTCCAAGCCTACATGTAAGTGACAGGGCAAACACATCATGTCACGAGCAGGGAGCAGGAGGTCTCGGGAGGGAATGTACCTGGACTGTAACACGACCCCCCTGCCCTGGGGTCAGGGGAGGGGAGGCTTCCTGCCTGAGTGTGAAGGTGAACAAAGGCTGGGGGAGTGGCAGGGGGGAAGGGTGAAAGGGAGCAGTTTCGGTTGAGGAGGTTAGAAGTTGGCTGGAGAAGAGGAGGGAGCCCGGATGTGGGGTCTTATCTCCCTGCCCCCCAGAAGGGCCTGACTAAGGGGTCCTGTTTGTACTGACAAGCTCTGAGTTGGATTGTGTTCCTGTCATCTCAAATAAACCTTCTGATCTACGGGCTGGCTAAGAGTCACTGTGAATCCCAGGAAGTGGGGGTGTGGGAACTGGACTCTCCCACACCCTGTGACCTCATACAAGCCTGAATGTGACTGGGCCCATCCACAGTGAAACACATGATCCATGCAAGGAAAGGTCCAGGCTGAGCAGCTGTTTTCTGTGATCAGTAAAGCTACAGCAGGCTCCAGTATACATTTATTCTTGTAACACTATCTTCATGGGAAGCAGCGTGGCCTAGTGAACGTGCACTGGGCTGGGAGATCTGGGTTCCAAAATGAGTGTTACTGTCTATTTGACCCTAGCCCAATGCCTCTCTCTCTGCCTCAGTCACCCTTTCTCCGTGTTGTCTGTTTAGACTGTGAGCTCTTTAGGGCAGGATCTTTGCTCAAGTGCCTAGCACAATGGGGCTCTGATCCTGGTTGGAACTCTACGTGCTACTGTACCACAAATAATAATCATGCTTTTGAAAAGGAGCTGACTGTTTTCATCCCCAGTTGTGTTTGCAGCACTTTTCCCTGGCCAGGTGCTTTACTGATCTCTGGCCTAGAGTCTCCCTTGGTGCTTCAGTGGAATTACACCAGTGATGAAATGGACATTCATAATCAAACAGCCCTCCCCTTGCTTCTGCGATGGAGATAAATACCGTCATCTCTGTGTACAGCAGGTCAGGAGAGGCCATGAGCTGGCCAGAAGGAGGCAGAGTCAAAGCCAG
This sequence comes from Dermatemys mawii, assembly GCA_007922305.1. Taxonomy (NCBI): domain Eukaryota; kingdom Metazoa; phylum Chordata; order Testudines; family Dermatemydidae; genus Dermatemys; species Dermatemys mawii. The sequence continues at coordinate 4,047,831 of ML677344.1, read as the reverse complement.
GAAGGCTGCTAACCTGTTTCTCTCCCTCTGGAGGATGGGGATGCTGATGAAACTGACTTCCCAGTGTGCTGTGTGACCCTTGGCTGCAGAACATCAATGGCTGATTATCCAGCAATCTCCGGGAGCTTTGCAGGTGCTAATTAGTCTAGAACCAGCCCCAAGAACTGATGTCCCATTCCCTGAGTGCAGGGCTGCAGCAGAACAAATACCCATGTGCTGTGGGGGAGGTTGCTCTGCTCCCAGCTCACCTGTGTGGTCAGACCGCAGAAGGCCTGGGGAACAGCCCACCTCCGAGGTACAGGCCCCATGATCTCGGTCTACTGGGCCCAGCTCACTGGTATCGGAATCGTGCTGCCTGACCAAGGGAAATAGAGACCCCCCTAAATAATGCACCGACCCCCTCCTGATTTCTAGGCCAGTCCTGACTGGAGAAGTGACTCTGTGAGACCTTGAGGGAGGGGTAGGAAAATCTGGGGACAGTAGGAAAAGCTCAGGGAGCCTATGGGCAAATGGGGTAATTCAGGCCAGGCCCTCTGAGGAATTGGACAGGGGAGGGTATGTGGCAGAAGAGGAGGAGTTAGTAGAGGAGTGGACTAGGAGGGAAGGGAAGGCTGGAGAGGAACATAGGGGTGGGAGGGAGGGGCAGAGGGGCAGCAGACAGACGAAGAGGGAGAGAGGGAGTCTGGCTGCTCTGAACCTTTGAAAATCAGGCCCTTTGTTTAGGTATCTAAATGTGCAATGAAGAGCCTCAGTGCAAGCTATGGCGTCTGAAAATCATAGCCTAAGTGACTTGTCCAAGGTCCTGTAGTGAATCGGTGGCAGAGCTGGGAGCAGAAACCAGCTCTTCTCAGTCCCCCAGTCTCATAATATAAATGTTAGTGGAGCCTCTTAGCACTTGACAACTTCCAGCTATTGGGGTCAGGGACAGGTTAGCCCATTGCTGGCTCTGCTGGTGGACGGATAGCTCAGTTGTGTGAGCATTGGCCTACTAAACCCAGGAATGTGAGTTCAATCTTTGAGGGGGCCATTTAGGGATCTGGGGCAAGAATCTGTTGGATGATTTAATTGGGGATTGGTCTTGCTTTGAACAGGGGGGTTGGACTAGATATCTCCTGAGGTCCCTTCCAACCCTGAGATTCTATGATCTTCTGGCACTGGCTGCTGGTGGCGACAGCTTGTCTAGACTAGATGAACCAGACCCTGCCCAGCTGTTCTTCTGCTCCCTGGAGGCTGCAGAGAGGTCTCTGGCCCAGCTCAGGGAGGAGGCTGGATCCGGTGATCAGAGCGGTGCCTTCTGGCCATGATATCTATGGAGCAGGCCCTGTCATGGTATCTGATACTGTGCACTTGTAGCAGCCTGGCTGGGAACGTGGAGGAACTCAGATTTTCTGAGAGACTCGGGCCTACAGAATCGTATCCACTGACCCATTCCAAACCTCAGCCACGGTCGGCGTGAGCTTTAAGCTGTGCTGCAGGGCTTTGACTGTAGGGATCAAGTGGTGAGCAGGAGTAGACTAGCTGGCCTCTCTGTGCATGATGATAAACCTGACAGCATTTTCAGCTCCCTTGCTTCCGTACCCTCTAGTGTTTCCAAGTGTGCAGTCTGCTTGCTCCCCTCTGCTTTGTTCAGTTGACCCCAGACTCATCACTACAGGCGATGGCGCGTTCTAGCTGAACTGGGACCGGTTGCTGACCACCCACAGATCCCATTTCATTCCAGTGCAGTGGTTGTTGCCTCTGCACAAACAGGCCCACTGAGTCTGGAAAACGGGGCTAGTGAGGTGCTCCCAGTTTCTCTCAGCCGGGAGCCAGCTCCGCTCGCCCCGAGGGACCAATATCCCTGTTGATCCAGCTTGGAGCCCTGTGCTGCAGCGTTCCTGGCTCCCCTGTGTTCGGAGAGGGCTGCCCAGCCCCAGTGGGGGTTGATGGGCCTTCTTGGGGGGTTGGGGGGGAGAGAGCAATGCAGAATGGGGCCCTTAGGAATCTGCTGCGTTACAACCAGGCTTCTCGCCTAGTCACCAGATGCTGCTGGGGAACCAGCCTCGTGGCCTCTCTGCTGAAGGCTCCTTTACCTTCCAGCCACACAGGCGCAGGTGCCGCAGCACAGGCGGAGAAAGGGATCTTGTATCTGGTGCCCTGCGGGAGCTCGACTCTCACAGAGGCAGCGTTGAATTCCCCTCCGGGCAGGCACAGAGCCAGGAGGAGCCTGCGCCGCTGGAATGCAAGAGGAGTCGAGCGCCTGTCTGCTCCATGGAGCGTCTCTGTTTCCTGATCTCTCTCTCACACACACAGCCAGGCTCAGGGCTAGCCTGGCTGCCCAACGGCCCTGACATCCACCTTCCCCTTATGAACCACTTTGCGAGAAGCTATTCTGTGCAGGCTGTCTGATAAAGGCTGCTTGTCAGGGTTGGCCTGAGGGGCTAAGCCATCCCCAGCCCTAGAACAAACACACATCTCCTGCTCCAGCACAAGGTGCTTGGGTAGATCCCAGGGCTCTGTTCTTCCTGCTCTGCCACTGCTCAGTTGGGTGACCTTGGGCAAGTCACTTCACTTCTCCATGCCTCTATTTCCTCCCCAGCCCTTGGGCTGTCTTGTCTATTTGGACTGTAAACTCTTTGCGGTGGGAACTGCTTCTTACTATGTGTCTGTACAGCACAGTGAGGCCCTGATCTCCCTCAGGCCCTTTTTCAGACAATGCGCCAAGAATTGGCCGTTGCTTAGTGAGGACAAATGATGGGCCTTGTGGGCAGCGGGCCTTGGACTTGACCCATCTGGTCCCTCCCAGTCCATTATGGAGCATTATTATGTATATTACAGTAACACCTGCAGGCCCAGTCCAGGACACCAGTGCCCACCCTGTGGCACTAAAGCTCCAATAGTCTCCATGGGTCTGATTGCACGGCCTTGTGCTCCGCCTGGCCTTACAGCCGCAGATTGCTGCCCAGGGTGATGCTGCCAGCAGCCAGGCAGTGCGTTGGCAGAGAGGAGACATGGGCATTCAGAGTCATAGAATATCAGGGTTGGAAGGGACCTCAGGAGGTATCTAGTCCAACACCCTGCTCAAAGCAGGACCAACCCCAACTAAATCATCCCAGCCTGGGCTGTCAGGCCTGACCTTAAAAACCTCTAAGGATGGAGACTCCACCACCTCCCTAGGGAACCCATTCCAGGGCTTCACCACCCTCCTAGTGAAATAGAGTGGAGCCCCGCTATAACATGACAAATGGGATCTAAGAAATCCCATCGCACTAAATGTGGGGTTGCGTTATAGCGGACTTCCATTCCCGGCAGGCGGGGGCTGCAGCTTCTCTCCCCACTGCCCAGCAGGGGAGAGAAACTCCGGCCCAGTGCCTGCTGGGGACAGAGATCTCCGGAGCTGCAGACCGCAGCCTGGGAGTTCTCTGTCCCAGGCAGGTGCAGGGTCACTGTTTCTCTCCCCTGCTGGGCAGCGGGGAGAGAAGCCGCAGCCCCCGCCTGCAGTCCAGAGGCCTCTGTCCCTCACAGGTGCGGCCATAGCTTCTTTACACACTGCCCAGCAGGGGGGCAAAGCCCTGGCCTCTGCACCTGCTGGGGACAGAGAACAAGGACTTGGGAGCCTTATCCTGATCTGCGTTATACCAGGGTCCGTTATACCAGGGCTCCACTGTAGGGTTTCCTAATATCTAACCTAGACCTCCCCCACTGCAACTTGAGACCGTTGCTCCTTGTTCTGTCATCTGGTCCCACTGAGAACAGTCTAGATCCATCCTCTTTGGAACCCACTTTCAGGCAGCTGAAAGCAGCTATCAAATCCCCCTCAGTCTTCTCTTCTGCAGACTAAATAATCCCAGTTCCCTCAGCCTCTCCTCATAAGCCAAGTGCCCCAGCCCCCTCATCATTTTGGTTGCCCTCCACTGGGCTCCTTCTAATTTTTCCACATCCTTCTTGTAGTGTGAGGCCCCAAACTGGACACAGAACTCCAGATGAGGCCTCACCAATTCTGAATAGAGGGGAATGATCACGTCCCTCAATCTGCTGGCAATGCTCCTATTAATAAAACCCCAAATGCTGTTAGCCTTCTTGGCAACAAGGGCGCACTGTTGACTCACATCCAGTCCCATGGAAGAATACTTGTGATCCAAGGGCCTGAGGCTGGGTTGTAATAAAGTTGCACGTGCTGTACAGGGCATGGGTGCGAGGGATCTTAGTACCTACACCACACAGTCCACTACCAGCGTTGGGGATATGGCAGCCACAGACAGTGGTATCTAGCTGCCTTGATGAAGGACAAGCACTGGGCCAATAGTCTGAGCACAGGATGTAGGATTCCCTGTAAGCTCCCTAGCACTTCACAGATTGTCCCATCAGCCTCTACAGATTCATTAGAACGTTCATTAGAAAGGGGCGGGAAGCATCTGTCCCCCCGACTGGGAATGAACCCAAAATGCAGTCCAAGCCCAAGTCTTGCTGAGTCTGCAAACAGTCTATGCAAGCTGCCTCCATTCATCTCAAGGCGATGTTGACCCTGGATCCTACTGATTGGTATTGAAATGCATCCTTAATTATTTCAGCGCTGATCCTGACCCACAGCTATTCTGGGGCTGAGGGGACAGATTTGGGGATCATGGGTGGAGCTTGAGTAAAATACTGCCTGCCTCTTTCTTTTTACAGTCTGAGTCCTGACACCGAAAACATGCCTTTACTGCACTCTCTCATGTACCATGTGCTGGGTAATAACAGAATCAGAGAAGCAGAGGACCGGAAGGAACCTCTGGAAATCATCTAGTCCAGTCCCCTCCACTCCAGATAGGACTAAGTCATAATTAGACTATTCCTGACAGGTGTTTGTCTAGCCTGTTCTTAAAAAACTCCAATGACGGAGACTCCACAACATGTGAGGACTCCATTTTTCTAACTGGCTCTTTACTAAGGCCTGGTCCAAACTAGAGAGTTACGTCGACATAAGGCAGCTTACGGCACCCTAACTCTGTAACTGTTTACACTACAGAGTTGCTCCCGCCAATGTAAGTCGCCCACTATGCTGACCAAATAACTCCACCTCCATGAGAGGCAGAGCGCTTAGGTCAATATAATTAGGGTGGCCCAGCGTCCGTGCAGACATGGGGCTGACAGTTGGAGCTGGAGACAAAATGTGAAATAATAGCAGCTGTGAACCTGACAAGAATGTCAGGCTAGCAGACTCCCTGCTGTGAAATTGACCCCAGTGCTGGGCTCACAGCTCAGGCTGTCAGCTCCAGGGCATGGGGTGGGAGAGCTCCAACTGTGAGCCTGTGCGGCTGTCAGTGCCCACAATGCCCCACTTCAGTCAGCACAAGTGCTCCTGGTAGTAAGTGCACACCGCCGGCAGAAGGAGGGTGCGGACACCAAAAGTCGATTTAGTTGACCTAACTTAAGGCAACCTAATTTTGTAGTGTTGACAAGCCCCTAAGAGAACTATTAACAGAGCTGCTGCAAATGCAGCTAGCATTCCAGCCATGTGCACACAGACTGACTTTCCAGTGCTGGCCAGTCTGGTGTACTTATTGACGGTCCTACTTATGCACCGGCCAGGACTTGAGGCTCTCTGAAAATCTTTTCGGATACAGTGCAGGACAATCCCATTGAGCCACTCGTCTACCAGCTCAGCAGCTGCTATGGTGTCAGCTGTTCAGTTCTTTCCAAGGCTACTCACGAAGCCACTTTTGCAGCGCAGGCTTAGCCATCAGTGCATTCAAGGCTCCCAGAACAACCAATACCCTCTCCTGTGATTGCTGCCACAAAACCCCCCTAGGGAAGGGGATGGAGGAGAGAAATCCACCTCTGCACTGGTTAACCACAGCGGCCATTCTGCAAATATTGACTTGCTTGATTTCACGCCACTGGGGAGGTGGGCGTGTGACCCATACCTCCACGGAAAATGCTGCTTTCTTCTCCTCTTCTGTGTCCGTCTGGCTGCCGGGGCTGAGTGCCAGAAAGATGTCAGCCCCGCGAGCTAGGAAGGGCAGCTATGGAACTGGAGCACCAGGGGTGGCCTATTGTGGCTTTGGATGGAGCTGATGCTAATGAGTGGAGCACAGAGCGGAATTATACAGAGTGGCCGGGGTGGAGCTGGGAGGAATGGGCTGAAGCTGGGTGAAGAGGGGTATTGTGTTCAGATTCCTACACTGAGCCCATCCCTGGGGGATCTGAGTGCCCATTCTAAGCTTCAGAGCAGGGGTCAGGAAAGCTGAGAGACTGTGCAAGAGCTTCCCAAGGGCACAGGATGGGAGCCCAGTCTGCCCCAGTATGGCCGGTCTTCTGTACATATGCTCAACTTCTAGTTTGCAATAGCATCTTTTTAAAGCTCTTCCACAAGATGTTTCAGCCAAATCCAGTGACCTGTTGCAGCACCGTGACGTAGAGCCGTGCTACTCAAAGTGGTGGTCCGCGGACTGGTGCCGGTCCTCGGCGAGTTACCAGGAAAGAAAGAATAGTATCATTTTAAAATCATACTGGAATTCCACCGAGAATAATGATCAGTCGATAAAGTCGACTATTAAATAATACTATGTTTTCAGAAGCACGTATTATAATAGCGAAAATTATGCCATAGCGCTACAGCATGTTTTGCACAAGCGTGTGCTTACCCCTCTCCTTCGCCTATAAAGGCCCCGCCCCACTGGCAGTTATGGTATCGGGCCCTGGCACATTGGGAAAAAAACTTCCGGTCTGCCACATCCAATAGTTTGAGAAGCACTGACGTAGAGGGTGCATGGCTTGGGGCTCAGGTGTTATGAGAGAGGTTTTTGTGCTCTTCGAATAGAATTTATTTCAAACCACAAGACCACAGAGGCAGGTAAGTTCCTGGAATTTATGAATGACGTCCCCCTCTTTGTCACAGATCGCTTTGCTGGGCGATATTTCCGGTCAGTTGAATTCCCTCACCTTGCAGCTCCAGGCATAGGTGCTGAGATGTGGGTGCTCCAGCCCTGGAGCATCCACAGGGGAAAAATGGTGGGTGCTGAGCACTCACTGGCAGCCTCCCTAATAGGTCCCCCGCCCCCAGCACCTCCCGCCCGTAGCTGGGCCCCGCGGATCAGCGCCTCTCCCTCCCTCCCAGCGCCTCCCACCCACCGCAAACAGCCATTTCATGGCTTGCAGGAGGCTAGGAGGGAGGGAAGGGGGAGGAGCGAGGACACAGCAGACTCGGGGGAGGGGTGGACCTGGCCGGGAAGAGATGGGGCCAGGGTAGCGAGGGGGGGCGGAAAGAGGCGGGGCTCTGTTTGTTGTCTCTTAGGGTTACCATATCTGAACATTCAAAAAAGAGGACACTCCATGGGGCGGGGGTGGGGCGGGGATTTGCACCAGTAGCTACCAACTTGTGTTGTATTAATGCAGGGGTGGGCAAACTTTTTGGCCCGAGGGCCACATTGGGGCTCAAAATTGTATGGATGGCCGGGTAGGGAAGGCTGTGCCTCCCCAAACAGCCTGGCCCCCGCCCCCTATCCGACCCCCACCCACTTCCCACCCCCTGACTGCCCCCCTCAGAACCTCCAACCCATCCAACCCGCCCTGCTCCTTGTTCCCTAACTGCCCCCCATCCCGCCCCCCCCAAAGCCCCTTTCAGAACGCGACCTTGCCAACACGGGCAGAGGGCTCAGGAGGAGCAGGGGCAGCCGGAGAGAAGCAACAGTTTCCCCTTCAAAGTGCCGCGTCTCTCCGGCCGGCAGCGCAGCCGCCCAGTATCCTCCTGAGTCCTCTGGCCGCGTTCGCTGCGCTCCCGCCACTCGCACCTCACTGCTGCTCTTCGGAGGCCAAGGGGAGCCTCCCTCCCTGCCCCCGCAGCAAAATCCCTGACGTTTTTACATATTTAAAAATTCCTCCTGGACGGCAATTTAAGAACCAAAAAGCCGGACGTGTCTAGGCAAATACGGACGTATGGTAACGCTGTATGTCCCTGCCAATGGAACTTGCCCTTCTGAAGCAAAGAACGTTCTTGATTCAATTGATGAAGGTGCCTTTTGATCAGAAATCGTAAAGCTCTGGAACTCAGCTGTCTTGAAGGCAAACTTCAGAAAAGTGGGACGCGGTGATTTCTGAAATCAATCTGCGGCCCAGTTTCAGAATAGCCAGAATCCAGCCATCAGGATTTTAATGCTGTTCGGATCCACGTACCTCTGCGAATCTGGGTTTTCTACCGTGAACTTCATAAAAAACCAACCCCCGCAATCGCCTGACCGATGAGCATCTTCACCAGTGCGTGCGCCTGGCCCTGCCTTCCTACAAACTCCTCCTCCCCGAGCCTGCCAGAGCCAGCGATGTCCCCTCGCCCGTTACGGACTGCCACAACCACAGGGCAGGGTGTTGATTTGTAGACTTTGTTAAAAGGAAGAAACACTAATACGTGTGTTGCAGTCGAGGTCTTTATTTATTGGCAGCTGAAATGGTTTTTGTTACATTTTGTCAGCCTCCTGCTCAAATGGCCGGCACGGGTCACCGGGTTCTCCAGTCAGCCCGCGGATGGAGCTGATTGAGTAGTGCTGCCTTAGTCTCACCCAACGCAACACTGATTCCTCCAGCATATTCTTCGGGCCCAAGTCACTCCACTAGGGGATTGCCCCAGCCATTCAGTCTCCCTTTGCTTTATTTTCCCCTGATAGACCAAACTTTGCTCTAAACGACACTGATGCCACCATAGTGCCGGTCACTGAACAATTCCAGACTGAGCACGGTCAGTGTAACTGAAATCAGACTCCGGCTCTCGGCCTAGTTCCTCCCCTTGGCCCATGGAAACGTCCTAGGAACGGCATCACCCCCAGCGCGTCCAGCTGCCTCTTTCTCTCCTTACAAGTTCCCTGCTCCCCTCCCACCGTGACTTTTGTTCCACTCCCCCCTCCCAGCCCCTCGTAGCTCCTTAAACTCAATACGCCGCAGAGGAAGCCTTGCTGAGCCGTGCCTCGGCAGCAGGCCATATTCCCGTGCAGCCAACCAGCCGGCTTTTCCAGGTGGTCCCTGCTTCAAGCTCTGCTGGCGGTGGGGTTCCATCCCCCACCTCCCCTCTGCGCCTTTGGATCGGGTTGGGCGCTCACGCTCTGCTCCGGCCCTTAGTCGTCGGGGTCGGGGCCGCACCGCCTTCGGAACTCCTGCCCGTGTTCGTGGATCCATTTGTTTGCCACTGGAAGAGACGGGGGGACGCGCATTGAGAGAGGGCGGCGCCGGGCGTCCAAACGGGAGAGTCTCAGAGGGCGGAGGAGAGGCTCAGCCGTTCAGCCCATCTGCCTGCTGCTGGGGGGGATCACGCCCTGCAGCATACAGGGAGCAGGGAGTGGTCCGGACTCAGAGCTGGGGGTTCGTTCTAGTCCCAGCTCAGACTCTGACGTAAGTCAAGCATCTCAAATTGCTCAGGGCCCCGCCCCCACCCCTCCGCAGGCTGAGCTGTTTTTGAAAATCTGGCCATTTATTTGGGTGACTCCATATTCTGAAAATTCTGTCGTGAAGCGCTCCCTGCCTCAGTTTCCCCCTTTCTCAAATGGAGAGAGTAACAGAGACGCTAGGAAGGGACACAGCCCCTCCTGAGCCAGCCACCCACTGACTGAAGAGGCCAGAGGGAGAACGCCCTGATGAGCTGGTTATTCTGCCATCACCCACCTCCTGGCCTTTCTTACCTCTTCTCCTGCAGCAGCTGGCTCTAGCCACTGTCAAAGAGGGGGTGATTGAGTGGAAAGCCACGCATGCTTGGAAAGGCCACAGAGCGCTCCCAGCGGGAGGCGTTCTCGAGGGGCAAAGGGAGGGGGGTGCATTGCAGGATGAACGAACGCCTGCACTGGGAGCAGCAGCGAGTCCCAGAGCCTGGGGCAACAGACACGGGCTCGGGCTACAAATGGCCTCGTAGCTGTTGCAGCTCGGGCTCTGAGATCTGGGAAGGCGGGTTGGGGGGACTTTGGAGCCTGAGCTCCAGCCTGAGGGGCTATGGAGGTAGCCCAGGCGGCGAAAGCCCCAGTCCATCAACCCGGGCCGCTCGTTGCGTAGAGACACCGAGAGGCATCGGTCTGGGAAGGAGCAGGGCTGGCAGCGCAGCGCTCACTCCCCGGGCAGTGCCAAGCTGGGGAACCCGGCAGGCGACATGCTCAGTGGCTGTAGAAAGCAGAGCTGGCGCTATGGCAGGACTAGAAGCCTGGCCTGTAGGATGGGAAGGAACCTGCTGGGTCACTGACGCCAGCCCCGGTCCATCCTCCTCGTCAGAGACTGCTCAAGACTCAGGGACGGTCCAGAGCAAGCTCCAGGCCGAGGCGCCGGGGTGCTGGGAAGACGTGGGCCCCAGGTCCTGGGCTGACTGCCATCTTCGCCGGAAGAGAGCTAGTTCAGCTATTCTTTACGCCCCAGACTAGCTTTATTTTTAAAGCCTCCCTCCCGCTTTGAAGGATATTCATTACTATGGCAACAGGAAGTGTCCCAGGGCTGGGCAGAGCCACAGGTTAGCACGATGAGCAGCAGTAACCGCTGGCGCTTTTCTAGCACATGCCATTGGGCCACTGCCCAGCACTGAATGAATCAGGCATGAACCCTCCTCGGTCAGCCCCTCTGTCCCAGGGCAGTATTAGCTCTGCAGCTGGGGAAACTGAGGTACAGTGGGGCGGTGAAGGGACTCGTCCAAGGTCACGGACACAGCGGGGATTAGATCCCCAGGGGTCCTGATGCCCCGGCCCCTCTGTTCTAACCACTAGACATTGCTGCCAACTGACATAAAGGTCATTTCTGTGATTGTAATGTAAATCATCTCATTTTTGGACGAGATATAAATGTGCATGTTAGACAGCACTCAAAGGCAGCTAGGAAGGGCCGATTCCCCACTGGCCTGAGCACCTGGTGATGCTCTGCTTCAGATGGCCTCAGTCCATTCAGAACGCGTGCGAATACTGCCCAGTGTGAGCATCCGGCCTCAGCACTGACAGCCAGCTGAGCGCTGGCCATGACTGGCAGACACGGTAAACTCAGCCAGGCAGCATTCTAGCCACACGCCTGCAGCGTGAGCCAAAGGCCACACGTGGGAGTCAGATGAACGGTGTGCTAGTCTTGGCTGTGCATTGACACGACGTGGGTTTCTGCACAATTCATGTCACCACTCTGTGCCTCAGTTTCCCCATCTGTAAATGGGGGATGAGGTCCTCCTCTGCAAAGTGCTTTAAAGGCCTTGAATCCATAAACATTACCTTTGCTGGATTTCTTTTAATGCGATCTCTGTGTGTTAAGAGTCTCTCAGTTCGCAAAAGCTAAACAGGGTCATGCTGGCTTAATATGTGGATGGGAGACCTCCGTAAAGAGCTAGAGCAGAGATGGGGCAATCCAGTAGGTGGTGCTCTGGTGCTAGAGGCACACTGTCTTCCTGGAGGTTTTGGCTTCTGGAGGAGATGTAAAACTAAAGTCCTCACCACTTGTGCCTGTTAAAGGTCTCATGTCACTTTTCACAAGCGTCAGGGAGTGCTGGCCAAATTCTGCTTCTGGATCTTACACCGTGGGTCCCTAAATTCTCCCCATAGTGTCAGTCAGATACGGTATTCTCCCCTTCCTGTCCTAAACCATCATGCAGCGCTGCTGTGAACAGTTAAACAGCTGCCATGCTTCACCCCAGAGGTGGCCGCATCTCAGATGGGGTGAAGTGATGGTTCAGTATCCTGCACCTGGACATCACTGTATGCAAAGTGCCTGGAACTGCTGTTGCAGAGGATTATTAGTGACGTGAAGCTGTCTCTCATCTGTTGCCTGGTCCCTCTGCCCTGTGACTATTTTGGCACTGCGGGCACCAACTCATCCCTACTTCCTGCCTGTACGAGCATGCCCATCGTGGGCAGACAGGGTGACTAGCTTGATGCCCTCTACTAGGCCATCCTGTGCCCGTGTTCCACTGCACCAGGGTTTCAAAAAACAGAGCACCTGATCAGGGAGGCCAGCGGGCTGTGCATTGTGGTGATCTCTGGTGTCTCTTACCCCACTTGTCTCCCGCCAGGACTGGGCAGCCGGCGTGGAGGGTGTCCTCGTTCCCAGCTCCATTCCTGTGAAGGTTCCACCAAAACAGAGCTGCGTTCTGGAAACGACACAAGAGGCCTGATGGATGGAGGGGCTGTGTGAGCAGCATGGGTCGCCCAGTGGTGAGCGCGTCACAGGTTCTGTCGCTGCTCATCCCCAGCGGATTGGAGTCTGCGACCGCCCCTTCTGGGGAGGTGTCGTGTGAGCTGGTGCAGTTGATGCTTTTAGCTCTGGCGTTCCCCAGTTCCACCCCGCAGCAGGGCAGCCGTCCCATGCACTGAAATGACCTGTCTGTGTCTGTGTGCCCAAGGTCCATGCTAGTTTCATTGCTCAGGAAGGAGAGTTGATGGAGGAGGAGTTTATTGTACATACACACTTGTTCTTCAGCCTGCTCCCGGCCTTCCCATTAAACTGGAGGGGACTGAGTCAATTGCTTTGCAAAGGCTGCAATCTACCACTGCCGCTTAGCACTCCCTGGGGAAGGAGACCCCACAGCACAATGGGGCAACAGCTGTCTTGTGGCTAAAGCACTGAACCGTGGGTCGGGAGACCTGGCGTCTATTCCTGGTTCAGCCACTCCTAACAGCATAAAGGGGCTTCGACACCCATGTGTCCGTGAGCCACTGGCCCACTGCGAATCTTCTGTATTGCTCAAATTATAACCCTTCAATGCCTGAGTCCAAAATTACATTCCACCCCCTGTGGGGACAGGCACCACCCTCTCCCCATCACTGTCTTGTAAGGGATTAGAACCTTCATATCGTGGCTCCCAGACCTGTGCTCACACCCAGCTATGTCTGCCTACCCAATTCAGAGTCCCTCCAGACTTGATCTCATCCTGCTTCCTCCCCAACAGGTTACACTTCGTGGGAACGGTCCCTACAAGACAGTGACGGGGAGAGGGTGGTGCCTGTCCCCACAGGGGGTGGAATCACGATCAGGTGAATCTAATTTTGGACTCAGCCAGTGAAGGGCTGTAATTCAATCAAAGCAGAAGATTCACAATGGGCTAGCGGCTAACGGACACATGGGCCCCAAAGGCCCCTTTGCACTGTCGGGAGTGGGGCAATGGGGCTCAGTGGAAATGAGGATTGGGCCCCATCAAGCCCGAACTGTGAGAAACTCACTTGGTTTGTAGCTTCTCAGCCCGGGTTCAAGCAAACACCTCCAGACTGCAAGTCCAACCCCCTCTCCCCAACCCCAGATCTCCAGGAAAGACCAGCTCCAGAGTGCCACCTTGCAGCTCACCCCTAGTTATGCAAGGGGCTGAACCAAACCCCCAGATCCAGCCGCTCCCGAACTCCAGGGAAGTGTGGATCTGGATTGGCCTGACTCCTGCATGGAATGGGGTGGCTGATTCAGAGAGAGCGTCCCGGTGTGTTGGGGGGCGGGGAGGGACTTAGCTGAAGCCACAGTCCAGCCCTGAGACGGGACTGCAGGTCTGTTGTCCAGCCAGAGCAGCTCACAGCCGCTGAGCACTGACTCGCGTGGTCTGTGGTCTAATAGTGACCGTACCCCCGGAGGGAGCTTCCACCGCGGCCCCTGGGAGCGGTTTCCACTTGGGATGTGTTACTCCTGGGACAGATGAGGAAATGGCAGCCCAGAGTTAATGGTCCAGGTACCTTGGGGGAGGGGGTGGCTGCCCCTTCTCAGCTGTGCTGCAGAGACTATATTGCTGGAGAGCCTGCTGGAAAAAACTCCCACTCACCTTGACCACAGGCACGCTGAGGTTTGCATAGATAAAGGCAGTGGATCCTCCGGCGTCTACCGAGCTCAGCTGGAAAACAAGGGCAGCGCTCACCGTCATATTATGTGTTTACAAAGCCTCTTTCACAGGGGGCACTTTGCCCAGGAGGCTGCTTTTCATGTGGGGAAACTGAGGCACCGAGCGACACTTTGATTGGCTCGAGATCACACGGCCTGCAAGGCCCCGCACAATTCTGCCCCTCCCTGCTTGTCTGTTCTTGTCTTTTATCACCTTGCTCCCTTGCACTGCCAATGCTGCCTTTAAGCCAATTTGTTGGCTTCTCTCACAGGCTTCTGTGTATTTCTCTGGAATGTCCTACCTGAGCTAATGAGTTTCATTTGAAAACATATGTCTAGCCTCACTGATAGGGAAAAAACCTCCTGCCTGGTCTTGATGGGGGACTATAACCCAGAACTCAGAGAGGTGGGGACAGCCTTAATCCATCTCAATTGAGTGTTAACCCTGAACCCTAATGATATCATGAAACATTCTTAACTCGTTCAACTGCTGATCCTTTCAATCAGAAACATCCAGCTGGTCTGGGATTGCGGACAGAGCTTGCATAGAACACGTTCGCTCTAGTCCACCCCCTGCAGCTGGGAATAGAAAGCAGGAGGCTCCCTGCTCTAGCCACTAGCCCACAACACATCTCATTGCCTGACATGATTGCAGGTTGCAGTTCAGCTTAGCGGCGTTGAGACTCCTTGTGAACGGTATGCCTAGACATCTTTTAACCACCCTTTACGCTCACTAAGAAACAGAAGCCTGCCCAGGCCCCAGCTGGCAGATAATACTCACATAGATCATGACTGTAGCCAGTCTGTTACCCGACTTCATTCTGTAAAGGGGGCTCTTTCTCGACTGCATCAAAAGAGAACAGTTGTTCATTCAGGGACCCAGCACGGCTGCTCTATTCATAACAGAGCTTAATGTTACCAGTGCTACGGGACATGGCCTTGTGCTCAAAGGAAGCAGTTCAGGCCATAAGCGGGATCTACCTTAATAAGACCCACAGTGCCCAGTTGCCTGCAATGTCGAGACAGAAATTAGAAATTAACAACGGGAAAGACCAATGAACAAGGTCACTTATGCCACACATTTGCATCTGCCACCTCAGGGCCGGTAAGTAGATAATCTTGTAGCAGATTCCTAAACATGGCTGCTAGTCAAAGCATATACACTGGATTCTGCTCTATTTACCACCCCTTACTCATCAAGTCTTTTCCACGATGGAAACAATGAACACTGAGCAGATTCTGATCTAAATTACACTCACGTTAATCAGGAGTCACTTGACTGAAATCAGCTGTCCCCAGGTGTAAACAGGTGCAACAGAGAGCAGAGCCCAGCTTGTTGTATAATATATGTAGAACTGGCTTTAAAATGCCAATTGTTTTCACTGGAAATGTGAAATTTTTTCATAATTTCAAAATGTCCCATGGAAATGTTTTGCGTTGTCATTGACATATCCCAAGCCAAAAGTGGGAGATTTTCCAGTCAAATGTTTCCATTTAAAAACATGGATTTTTTTTTAGCCTCAATCCAAAGATTTGTTTTAGTGAAAAAAAATTCCCATTTCCATTTTTTTCAACAAAAAGCCTGAAAACGTCAACCAAACAATTTGGCAGTGAATTTTTTCATTTTGGTTGAAAAGCCTTTTTCCATCAAACCAGGGTTTCAGTGAAAACACATCCCGCAGCTGTAATTATATTACAAAACATCCTTCCAACCAGCTGTGCTGTGACTGGCAGATTCACTGACAAGAACAAGGGCAATTTGAATATGTTACAGGGTCCCATGGACAATTCCAGCCCCAAGGCACCACTAATTACAGATGAGTTGGGCATTGGTGCCTCTTTGGCCATCTTCTCTGTTGCAGAGAGACCACAGCCCTTGGAGTTCCAGAAGGGAAGTATTTTTAAGTCAGGTGGAAAGCATCATGTGAAAAAATCCTGTGATAAATTAAAGGGGGTTGGGGTAGTTCCCTTTTGTGGACCCAGCCAGCCAGTTAGCTATAAAATCCCTCTTAGTAGCTGTTCTCTACTTGCTTTACCATTAAAGGGTTAAACAGTCTGATTGCATGCATAGGTAAAAGGAAGTGAGTGGGCACCTGGCCAAAAGAGCGATTGGGAAGGCTAGAACTTTTTAAAATTGAGGAAAAAACTTCCCCTTTGTCTGTCTGCATTGTTCTCTGGAGCAGCGATGCTGTAAAAACCTTTGGGCCAGGTATGAAAAATCATCAGATCATACCTAGAAACTACTCATTTAAAATCCCAGATATGTAAGTAAATCTGGAAATGTCTAGGAAGACGCAATTAGGTTTATCTCTGCTTATTTCTTTATGGCTTTTGGACTCCTCTGTGCTAGCCCCAAAAGATTTTGTTTTGCTTGTAACCTTTAAGCTGGATCTCAAGAAAGTTATTCGTGATGCTTAATGCTTAATTTTTGTAAGTGGGTTTTTAAAATCTAGCAATAGCCTGAGTTTTCAAATGTATTTTCTTTCTTTTTTTGTTCTTAATAAAATTTACCTTTTTTAAGAATGGAATTGAATTTTTGTGTCCTAAGAGGTTTGTGCCCATGTTGTTTAATTAGCTGGTGGCAACGGTTGATTTCTTTTGTTTTCTTTCTCAGCTCTTCCCCAGAGGGAGGAGGGAATGAAAGGGCTTGAGGGTACCCAACAGGAAGGAATTCCCAAGTGTGCCTTTCTGGATTCTCAAAAGGGTGTTTTGTTTTGGTTTTTTTTTTACACTTGGATGTTGGAAGCATCTACCCATCCAAGGTCAGAGAAAAGGTGTAACCTCAGGAGTTTAATACAAGCCTGGAGTGGCAAGTATTAATTTTCAGAATCCTTGCGGGCCCCCACCTTCTGCTCTCAAAGTGCCACAGTGGGAAATCAGCCTTGACAAATCCCATGAAATAGACTGATCAGTGCAACAGCGCTGGAGTGGTACTGAAACACAAGAAGCTGCTGGGTGGCACGGTGAGCCCCATCCAGTGCCAACAGACACTAATGGAAAGCCTCCCATTGACTTCAGTGATCATTGGCTCAGGCCCTATGTGAAAACTACCCATTGTGATCCAGTCTCACAGGTTTTGTTACTTACAGTGGCATGGTCAAAATGAGGCTCATAGTGTCCGCCTATCCCATAATTCACCACCTGTAGGTACTCTGCATACAGTGGCCGAATGTTCAAGCCAGTCAGGGCTGCGATCCTCTGATCTAGCGACACGATCACTGGGTCAACGGTATCCTTCAGCCAGGCACTAGAATGTACAGTGGACAAGCTCAGATGGGTCACCAAGAAGAACTGGCAGCAGGATCCCCATACGTGGAATCTGTTCTAAATGCCCAATGAGCCAGAGTCAATCAAGTTTCACCAGGAAAGAGATCCCCAGGGATGAATTTGGCCCAAGGTTTATAAGGTGGACAGATAGGGAAACTGAGGCACAGAGAGGCAAAGGGCTAGATTTTTTTAAAAGGGAAAATCCACTTGTGGCAAATCCCTAACTTGCACGTGCAGTTCAACCATGATCACCAGCCCAATGGGAGTCTTTTCATTGACTTGAATGGGCTTCAGACTAGGCTCAAAGGACCAGATTTGGAAAGGGATTTGGGCACCTAGCTACACCGTGGGGTGCCCAAACTCCTTAAAAATACTAGTATGAGGTGACTTGTCCGAACTCACACAGTGAGTCTGTGGCAGGGCCAGGAACCTCCCCACCCCCGGTCTCCTGTTTCTGAAACAAAATCAGCGTTTCTCCTGCTTCTGACGTGTGGCTAGTAGCTGAATGCCTCACTCAGAGCAGAGGCTGCTCCAAAGAGAGACGGGTGCATGGCAAGGGGGATCAGAGGCTGTCTGAAGGTTGGCAGGTAAAATGTGTCCAGCGAAGGGATCTTTACTTTCCTGGAGCTGGTTTCACTGGGCGCAGCCCTGAAAGCTTCTTGCTGTGTCCGGAGTATTTATGTCAAAGGCCTTTGCCTTTGTCATAGTCCTGGAAGCAGCGTGGTTTGGATCAGTGCATGGAAACCGTATTCTTCTCCCGGATCTGTTTGCTGACATTGGCGCTGCTCTCGTCCAGCCTTTCAGAGCGTTCCAGAATCTAACCACCTGCCAGCTTCTGTTCTCCACGTTAGCTAGAAACAGACCAGAACCAGAACCCTGGATCCAAACACTACGGGGTGGAGATGGGGGGTGCGAAATCTAAATCCAGTGCTAAATTCCATGAATGGCACCTATTTTATTATTATTATTATATATGACATTTGTACCTAGAGGCTTCAAGCACAGTCAGTGCCTCATTGCGCTAGGTGCTGTACATGCTGGACATGAGGTCCAGAGCCTCAAAGCCACTTAGGCACCTAATTCCTTTTGGTTTCAATGGGAGTTAGGTGCCCAAATACCTCTGAGGATCTGGGCCATAGTCCCTGCCCCAAAGACCTTATAATAGAGAAGACAGACAGGAGGTGGGGACAAGGAAGAGGCTTGTATGCCCATTTTACAGAAGGACAACTGAGGCTCAGCGAGGTTAGGGTACATCTACACTGTGATAAAGACCCAGGGCATGCAGCTGACTCAAGGGAGGAGGGGCTCAGACACCCATGAGCTAGAATGACCCTGCCAAGCCAAAGAGAGAATATTGCAAAAGCCACCCTGCTCCCGAGCACATAGCCTGCTGGTCCCAAGGGCTCAGTGCCAACGTTGTCAATGAGAACCCAGAATGGCACTGGCTGGCCGAAGAGTGCCCCTGCTGCAGCTGGCACCAGTTTAGCTAAATTGCAAATTCTGTGCACGGATCAAGCCTTGGGCTGAGCTACAGAAACCCCGAGGATCCTGCCTGCAGCCACTTGGGGGTTTCAGGGAATGTGCAGAAAGGCCGGGGAGTGGCCCCACAATCCTGAGAGGGCAGGAAAGAAAATCATCTCTCACATCTCAACGGCTGCCTCTTGACAACGGCCAGGAACTGGCGTCTGCATGGGGGAGTCACATTACACAGCACGGGTGAGTCATTGGGGCAGAATGGAGCCCGCAGAGCCCCCATAAGGAACGAATCATCTGCTGGCTGACGAATAACTGAATCCCGCCCAGACGTGCGTCTGAAGTGCCTCATTTGTTCTGTTGCTTTTCAGCCGGAGGGACTGTCGGTGTCATGACGAGGTTTGTAGAGAAACCAGGTTCACACCCAGAATGTTAAACTTGGAGAGAAATCTGGTCTTGCCTTTTATATTGTACCTCGAGTGTGACTACGGGGGGGTCTGCTGGTTCGAGCAGGGGCTTAGGTATTAGTATGGCTGCATTCAGTCTTTCCTCTGCCACTGACTTACTGCGTCACTTTGGACAAGTCTCTGTGCCTCAGTTTACTCCATCTGTAAAACAGCAGTAATTATACTAACAGGTACCTCATTGCAGAGGCGGTGGCTAGAATTAAGGACTGAATACGAAGGGCTTTCAGGTGCTCAGCGGGGAAGTGCTGTGTGTAGACTGGGTTTCTCTATCAATCAGACGCTGTGCGCTTTGGAGGCGAGTTCGTCTTGTTAGGGGATCTAGGTCACTGTCTTTTAAATTAATGTATCTAGTTATCATTTCCCTCTCCCCATGGTTTAATTCCCCCCTCACTTTTCTGAGTCCTGTCATGACAAACACCTTCTCACTGGCAATGGTGTGACCCCTGCCAGTGCCCCGTCTGCCTTCTTTAGCAGCCCCCTGGAGCTGCGGGGGTTAAAAGTTCACCCTCTCCTGCTGGCTCTGGGCCTGGGAATGGAATTCCATTAAATGAGGCATCTGGGGATGATGCTGGGAGGCTGAGCCTGGAAATATTTACTGGGATCACTGCAAAGCCACGCCACTCCAGGCCTGGAGTTTGGATTTAACCCTTTCCCCCTCTGCAGGGAGCCAGGATAATGGTCCTTCCTGTCTCAGCGAAGCTTCCCCAGCAAGCGACCGTCTGAGTTCCAGCCAGACATTCTCTTCCCAAAGCCTGTCACTGCAGGGGAGCTCAGAGACCAGGAATGGGATCTGGAGCCCCACACTGCGAGGACACTGGTTTCAACCCAGCCTAAGGTGAGAAAGGTCTAATGTCCCTCCCATCCGAAATTAGTCGCTATCACTCCTATCTCACAGCTGTTTGATCCCCCAGCTTTGTGTCATTGCAGGACCATCGACACTGGAGCTGGAGGTGCTTTATCCAGTTGGTGTGAACATACCTGTGCTAGCTCTGATGGAGCTAGTGTGCTAAAAATAGAAGCAGCGCTGCTGCAGTGGGATGGCCTAGAGCCGCCCGGAATATGGACCCAGGGTCTCAGACAGGCTCCTACTTGACCCAGTGAGCCTGTCCCGCTGCTTGCGCAGCCACACTCTATTTTTAGCGTGGTAGCTCCACCGGCGCTAGCACGGGGCCATCTCCTCGAGCTGGGAATTGTCCCTCCAGCTCCGGTGTAGGCGCATCCTGGGACTCAGACGTTCCCAGCTCCTAGGGAGAAGTGACTGCAGAGGCCTCGCTACCATTCATTGTTTCTCTAGCACATTTCATGGCAGGGAGTCCTTTGATATCCAGCTCTCCGCTGGACGGTCTAATCTAATCCCTCTTTTCCCCCCAATTTACACGCAGGTCAATCAGGCGTGACTCTTGGACACAGTTACACCAGGCAAGCGAGGTACAAAGCAGGTATCCTGTGTGCATTTGGGCATAAAAATTCCTCAGTTCCTCATCTGTGCAAGAGAGGGATAATCCTCCCCGCTGTCTGTTGTGTCTGTCAGCTCTTCAAGCAGGGGCGCTGTCTCCCTGGGTGTGTCTACACTGCAATCTGCAACTGCAGCACAGGGAGCCGTAGCTTGGGTACCAATAGCAGTGAAGCTGCGGCAGCACGTACTAGCCACCCAAGCACAAGCTGGCCAGGGAGCCTGGGTATGTAGTTGGGCAACTAGCCTGTGCTATTGGTACCGGAGCTAGCAAGGCCACAGCTAGCTCGGGTAGGTTCCACACCAGCTGCCATCCCCCCATTGCAATGTAGACGTACGCTGTGTGTTTGTACAGCACCTGGCGCAACGGGACTCGGCTCTAGTCGGGGGCCTCTCGGTACTGCTGGAATATGATTAACAATACGATGGGTCAGACGCCGTGCCAGTGAAACCATTTCCCATAGGCCGCCCCACAAGGTCATTCAATGAGGTGCCTGAACGTCACGGGGCGGGGCAGGGGAGTGTTTAATTACCTCTTACTTATCCGGTACTCGGCTTTCTCCTGCTTCTCTTCCGAGGCAACCACTGATCTCTGCAGCTGAGCAACAGGGAGACGAGAGCACAAGAGATCATCAGAGGACGTAACAAATACAGGAGCTGCAGCCACACCTGGAGGTAGGCAGGTGGCTGAAGGCAGGAGCTATGAATCTGTGCATTCAGGTTTTGTGCCAGGATGGGGCCCAGGAAGCTGGGATCCAAGCTGGGATGCTATTACCCAACCAGTGAGAGCAGGGCACCGAGCCGCCCGCTGCTGTGGTGCTGTGTCGCTGGCTGGAGCGCCCGAGGAGGGGATGGAAGGCTGGCCGCCAGTGAATCCACAACGCAGGCAGTCCTCCCTGTAACACTCCGCCCTCCACCACGGTGAGACACTCAGCACATCCCAGGCAGCGAGAGGGAGAGCAGAGCTGGGTCCAGCAAGAGGCTGGGCTTGGGCGACTCTCGTACAGCCTCAGGCCTGCAGCCCTGATGACTCGGCCCCGGATTCAGTTACTGATCACCAGAGGGCTGGTTTGCTCCAGTACCAAGGCACCAGGTCTTCTTCCGGGAGCCCAGAGCGGCAGCTAAAGGCCTGCGGTTTACTTCCGAACAAACCGTTTAAACTAAGGGCTGACGAGCCGGACGACTCCATCACTCTCTTTTTGTTACCTCTAGACAGCAGCGTCTTGCTCCCGTTCCTCTGGCTGGGAGACAATTTGCACTAGCCCCCTGCCCTCCTAAAGAGCCAGCCGCCCACCCGTCTCATGTTGCGGTACGATCGCTAGTGAATTTCACCCCTGTTCCGAGTGGTGAGCTGGGGCCTGGGCCGACAAGTCTCACTGTGGCGGAGGGTGGAGGTTTACAGGGAGGACTGCCTGCATTGTGGCTTCGCTGTTGGCCAGCCTTCCTTCCCCTCCTCGGGCACTCTCACCCGCGTAGGCCTGACACTCGTTCACGTTTCTAAGATGGCTTCTCTGTTGAGGAACTTAGGGAGATTCATAGGCCACCACTGAACTCTGCGTAGCTCCAGAATTTGTCTCTTCCACCCACACAACAGGCCAGTGAAAGATCTGACCTGACCTCCATTGTCTCGCTCATTGTCTTGGCGCCAACTTGGCTACAACAACTCCTGCACAGTGCAGGGCAGAGAACTTCCCTGCCGCAACACCTGACTAAACTACAGCAGATCTTCCCACATCACCCGGCTCTCGGCTGCGGTGTGGCTCAGACCCATGTTCTTCAGCCCGGAAGGAACAAGCCCCTACCTCTTAAGGCCAAAATCCCATCACTGGGTGGCGGTGGAGCTGGGGACTGGAGTCACGAAGGCCTGATCGAGAGCCGAACTATCTCGTGGGTTTCTTTGGGGTGTGGCTGGGGTTTAGACCCACCTCTAGCTGTCCAGATGCTCCCATTTGGCTGCATTCAACTCACATCCCCTCCTCACTTGCCATGGAAAGGCAGCTCTTGCGGCTACCAGGCGATCGGCAGGTGTTTCTCCGCCCCATAGCGCTGTAGGAGGACATCGGTATGTATTAGGCCTGCACGGAGCCTTGTCTGATAAACTCACCCAGGGAGCTGCAAGCCCCTTGATCTTCTCCGCCTCCAGGTCGCTGACGAAGTCATGGTACAGGGCCACGTAGGGCTGCAGCCGGATCAGCTCCCTTTTCACCGGCTGGAGGAGCAGGTAGGGGCTGCCGTTCGTCTCGTACGAGCAGTGGAGGGCTGGGTTCTGATACTGGGTTGGCTGAAAGGAAACGCGTCCAAGGAACGTGTGAGGAGACGGCTGGAGACTCCAGCGTCTGGGGGACTGAACCTCATCCAGCGCTGGAGAAAGGGGCAGCAGCCGGTGCCCTGGAACCATCTGCTCCCACTTTCCCCACGGGATCATGAGAATCGTGCTTAGACTTTACACAGGGCTGCAAAGGGCTTCATCTGCAGCACGGACGAGACAGGAGCTGGGATCCCGGGGGCTGGCAATGGGTCGCAGAGCCAGTCGGCTCAGGGATATCGGCTCAAACCTGGCCTAGGCTGACAGGGACCCAAAGTTGCTATTATGTGATGGCTCCTGAGGGCCTGCTGGGCCTCCCTCCAGCTCTCGCCTGACAGCCACCAGCCGCAGCCGGGCTAACTACAGAGCCAGAGTCGGGGACCTGCAGCACTCAACGGCCTGAGTCTAGAGCCAGGCTCCGGCGCTGGGGGCTGGACCAGCCCCATACACTCTGGAGAGAGGGGCTCAGAGGCGGGCACACAACAAACACCGCCCAGCGGGTTCCACTCGCGGACGTGCGCCTGTGTCACAACACCCTCCGCCAGGACTGTCTGGGCTGTGGCAGCTACGGCCCCTCACCCTGGGCGTTCAGCTGCTAGGCCAGCTGTGAGGCCGCACCGGGGCTGTCCTGGGCAAGAGGACGTGAGTGGGTCTCGCTCACCATCACCCCCTAGCCCCGCAGGAAGGCTCAAGGCTCTGTACCTGGGACCCGAGAGTCTGGCACAGCTCTTCATAGAGGTCTCGAGTCTGCAGGTGAGTCACGTTCGGCCTCTGCAGGCCCACCTCAGCCGTGGCGCGCTCCGGACTTTCCCCCAAGAGCCTTTCATACTTAAGGACGTTCCTAGCGATTCTTTTGTTGCCGGGATCTGTGGGGAACAGGACAGTCTTGTTACCCCATCCCGCAGCACGTGGCTTTGGCCAAGCTTCGCTACTCTGCGGACACGGGCCCCACTGACTGAGTTCACCTGTCCGCTTTCATCACGTTTTAACGGCTCTTTCTTCCTCTGCTCTGTCCCTATTGGCTGAAATCCAAGGGACACCAGTGGGCAGCGTCGTCATAGCCGTGTCAGTGCCAGGAGATCAGAGAGACAAGGAGGGTGAGGTCGTATCTTTTAATGGACCGGCTCCTGTTGATGAGAGACAAGCTCGGGAGCTCGTCTCTCTCACCAAATAGCATCGGAGGAGATTGTAACTAGTTCCACTGGCACCATTTACCAAGGATCACGGTGGATTCTCCAGCACTTCACGGCGTGACTGGCTGTCTTTGTTAAAGGCACACGCTAGCTCAGATACAAATGAGGGGCTCGACCCAGGACTGACTGGGAGGTATCCTTTGGGCCTGTGCCAGGCGGGAGATCAGAGTTCTCACACGGGTGTTGGTGACCCTTTCACACAGCGAGCCTCTGAGTGCGACCCTCCTTATAAATGAAAAGCACATTTTTTGATCTGGAACGCTATTTTAAATGCTGGAGGCGGAGCAAGGCTGGGGGTGGAGCTGGGCTGGGAGTGGGAGGGGCTCAGGATCTCTGCCACTGACAGCCAGAGCCCCGCCATGTGTGGGGCTGACAGCTCACGACCCCCCCCCCCCCACAATAACCTTGCGACCCACAGTTTGAAAGCCCCTGGATTCGATGATCACAACAGTCCCTTCTGGCCTTAATTAAAATCTATAATCCACAGTCACAAAGGGATTTCCTGGTTGTCCCCAGTGCCATGCTGTGTCCCGTGGCCAAACTGAATTTCAGGGGGAGGGTGAGAATAGAACTCAGATCCTTCTGCTCTAAAAGTCCTACCCTGGGCCACTTACGCTAAAGGGTGGGGGGCAGATCTAATTCTAGCCAGCAGTGCACATACACCTTGGCCAGTTGGTTATGAAGTTTACCAACTCGGGTGACAATTTTCAGGTACTTAGAAAAGCGTGTAACACCTAGATACGCACGACAGTCAGCCCAATAAATCCTTGGGCCTGATCTGCAGCCTGAGTTAAGGTCCTTTTGTGCCACTCCAGTGATGCAAAGAGAATGAATGCTGCCTTCATCAGGTGGCAGAGGATTGCCTGGGGACTAGGCCAGAACCAGGACCGTACACTGCAGCCAGCCCATGGTAAAGCAACCCTGGGGCTGCTCTAACTTGCACCTGGAGCCAATTTGGCCCTGGCTACTCCAGAATTGGGGGAGGGGTGGATTGCCTTCCCCCACCTCTGTTGTGATGAGCATCAGCTCAGCGCAGCTGGTCTATAAACCCGGCGCTCATTTAGCTCAGCAATGTAGGAGTTTTACAGCCTGTTGTGGAGTAAAGAGCTGCTCTCCTGGACCCGCCCTTTCCAGCCCTCCCTGCTCTGCTTCCTTGCCAGCCCGTTAAATCCTGCACAGCACGGGGAAGGGGCTCCCTGGGGCACAGCTGGAGAACCCCTGGTTTCAATGAAAAGCAGCTTTTTGCCCAGAACAGAGGGAAGTCTCTGATTTTCCGCTGGCAATCACCTACCGTAGTGAAGAAACTCTCTGGAGAGGCTTAAGGCCTGAGAAACATTTCCTACCTAGGAGAGAGAGAGAGGAGACATGGGAGTCCCTGGTACGATGGGGGTCCCGTATGTATTTACTCAAGCCAGGACCCGCTGCCCCTGCTCCTAGTCAGCTCCCACCAGGCACCAGAGAAACAGGCACAAACCTCAGGCACAGACCAAGCCAGATCAGCTGCAGGAACCACTGGCGTTGCCAGTCCCTGACCCACACACACCAGGGGCTGCGCACAAGCACATTCTGAGTCCTGATTCCAGTCCGAGCATCACGGCTCAGGCTGATTCAGAGTCTTAACAGCGACGAGTCTGAAGCAAAGCACCACTGAAATCAGTGGGGGCCTGTTGACTTCATGGGGCTTTGGATGGGGTCCTGTGTGCACATGCACCTGGGGCCCTGGGCAAGGTGGGGAAGATACTTCTCCTAAGGATCCCACCAGCTTTGATCAGCGATTGGGAGCCCTTAGAAGCTGCGCGGTGGAGGCTGGCACAGGGGTGTTCTGGCCACACCCCTCTCCAGCCAGCACCGCCCACTTCTGGAGCAGTGCGGCTTGGCCACGGGTCCATCCAGAGAGCAGGCCAAGCTGGCACCTTGCATCATCACCATAGTGTGCCACCACTTGGGGCGGGGGTCCAAGCCCTGCACCGCACCAGCTTATCTGGGCCAGAATCAAGCTCAGAGTCGTAGCTAGACAGCCAAGCGGCTGCTGGCGGTAGCTGGAAGTGGGGCAAGGGAGGGAGGCTGCCCCTGGACGGAGAACTTGAGGGTGAGTCATTGTGGCCAGCCAGGATGAGATTCCCCTGAAGCTGGACACCCAGTCAATTGCAGTCCCTGGAGCAGGGCCGGGAAGGGATTTGGGGGATTAGTGGCTTAGAGGCTCAAAGACCGCGCCTGGGCTGCAGGGACAGATAGGATGCCAGCAGAAGGGGGCTTCCTTCCACGCAGCTCAGTCAGCAGCAAAACAGCTGCAGCCCCGGAGCAAGCAGGGAAATGAATGAGATGAAACAAGAGTTTTGTTATTTGAGGAAATGAGAGGTTGGCCGGCAGACAAAGGGCCCACACAGCTTATTACTGCGGGGGGACGAGGGGTCCTAGGGGCCATTACGGGTGGGGAGATGAACTTGGGACTGACGCACAAATAAGCAAAGCTGCAAGAGATGGGCCCATGCCACAGTGTTCAGCCCCTGGTGTGGCTCACAAACCCTGCGCAGTCTGGGGAAAGCAGATCCGGCTTTCTGGTCACCCCGCTGTAAAGATAGGAGCCCGCTACCAGCTGGGTTTGGAATCCCACCCAAATCCCCGAGGGCCAGACCTGTACGCTGGGCTGCTGGTGCCAAATGTCCTGATACCGGGGTAGTCAGCCCGGGTGTGTGGGGGGGGGGGGCGGGGTTGGGGTCAGTCCAGCACAGGGGGATCTCCAGGGCATACAGTCAGGACTGTGGTTCCTACAGGACCTCCTGCCATGTGCTGGAATAGAGGATGTGGCCAGGAAAAAGGAGGTGTGTCCAGTGTGTCCTGGTGATCACTGATTTATGCACAGGTGGCCTGGGATTAGGAGACCAGGGAGGTGGTTTAATGACATGACTGACCCTCCCACCCCCAGTCTCTGCGCTCCCTAGTCAGAGTCCAGGAGCTGGGCCCAGGCGTTTGGCTCTGGGGTGTTGGTTCAGGTCTTGTTTCCATACGCACCCAATGGAGAGCCCCTCATGTTACCCAGCAGAAACTGAACAGCTGCCGGCCGTCCATGTTCCTAGCTCAGTGTGATCTGGAACGCAGCCCTGCTGGGCAGGTGATGCTTGGCCCCATGGACTCGCCTTGAAATAGGAGAAAGCCAGGTGGTCCAGCGCGTCCTCTAGGCTGCCCTCGTCCTCTGTGTTCCACTCCCCGTAGGAGACGCGGAAGAGGCTGACGGCTTCCTCCAGCCACGCAATGGAGTGGTAGTAATCTGCCATGTCGTACGCCACCTGCAAAGGAGGAGACGAGGTGCCGTGTCCACCCTGAGGGCTGGAGCAGGGCATGAAGCGGTGGGCGGGGCGGGCAGGAAGGGAAGGAAACATGTCTATGGGCCATGTTACAGCACGGTTTGGTCTCCGTGCTGCAGCTCAGGAAAGCTCACGCAGAAATCAGTGAGCCAAATGCATCCCTGGTCTGACTCCATGCTAGCTATCGTATTGTTTGTTCTCCAGTTGCGATCAGGGCCCCGTTGTGCAAGGTGCTCTACAGACCCATAGTAAGAGGCAGCCCTGGCCCTGTAGAGCTTGCAGCCTACATAGGCAAGACAGACAAAGGACATATTGTTACTTCCGGAGAGGCAGTGTGGCCTAGTGAATAGAGCACTGGGCTGGGACTCAGGAGAGCTGACTTTAATTTGCTGCTCTGTTGCTGGCCTGTTGTGGAAGTCACTTCACTGCTCTGTGCCTCGGTTTCCCCCGCTATAAAACGGGGTTGATGATTCTGCTCTCCTTTGCAAAGCACTTTGAGATCTACTGAGGAAGAACTAGGAATTATTATTATCCCCCCTTTTATACATGGGGAACAGGGAGGTTAAGTGACTTGCCCAGTATTACACAGGAAACCTGTGGCCCTGCTGAGACCTGAACTACATATCCTGAGTACCTGGTTAGTGCTTATCCACATGACCAGACTTCTCTCCCCAGTGATGGTTTGGCCTGTCCCTAAGTATCTCAGCACCACTGCTTGCAATGGGGCTAGTGGCCAAGTCAGACATGCAGGGTGGGACCCCACGTTTTGCTGGGGAGTGTGCATAGCTCATGTTACATTGCTGCTAGGACCAATCCAGTTAGCAACAATTGCACAAAGTGACCTTTCCATCCAGGTTAAGGACTATCAGAGGCTAAGCATGGATTGCTGTACATTCAGCTACTTAAAACGCTACAGTGGAACAGCTATAGTGTAGTGTAGTGTAGCTGGATGGAAGAATTCTTCCATTAACCTAGCGCTGTCTACACTGGGGTGTAGGTGGCCTTGCTACATCTCCCGGGGTGTGGATTTTTCACACCCCTGAGGGGAGATAGCTATGCCAATGTACGTTACCAGTGTACAGCAGGCCTTAATCTCCCTCCTGTTATTCCCCCACCTCCCCCTACCCGTTCCTTTGCTGTCTCTCCTACTGCATTTTTAAAATATTTTTGGAGGCGGGAGTTGAGATTTGACCTATTTGCCATGTTCAGAACAACACGGAACATTTTAAAAAGTGGCGATCGGGGGGTTTATACAGTATCTAGGCTGGACAGCCCCCCAAAATCATAAGTCTGGCTGCAAAAAATCATGAGATAATCTTTAAAATAATGCGATTTGAACCGTAATACACTTTGGGATCCTTTTTTATGGGCCTTCTGGGTTTTGACCTGTTGTGGGGGGGTCACGTTTCCAACCTCTCCTTGGCAGACATCATGGCTGGAAACTTACTTTGTTAAACGAAAGCTGAGATTTTTCACTTGACACAACATGACTACTGGCGCCAGAGCTGATAAATATGCAAGAATCGGGAACAGCATTTGAGATTTATAATCCCAACAAGTGATGGTTTTGCAGTGAAATTCCGATGATTGGTTTCAGAGTGGTAGCCGCGTTAGTCAGTATCAGCAAAAACAATGAGGAGTCCTTGTGGCACCTTAGAGACTAACAAATTTATTTGGGCATAAGCTTTCGTGGGCTAAAACCTGCTTCTTATGCCCAAATAAATTTGTTAGTCTCTAAGGTGCCACAAGGACTCCTCATTCCAATGATTGCTCTTCACCAGCATAAATGTATTTGTCCAGTACTTTATTTGTGTTTTCTATGCTGATAGTTCATGTAGAGTCTAGTGGTCAGAGCAGGGGACTGGGCTCAGGTCCTCAAGGTTCTATTAGCTCTACCAATGACTTGCTGTGTGTCCTTGGGCTAGTCACTTAATTTCTCTATGACTCAGCTGCATCCTTTGTAAATGGGGACAGTGATACTTAACCTAATTCCCAAAGGTGTTATTTATTATTAATTATTATTATTATTTTGTATTTTCATAGCGTGTAGGAACCCCAGTCATGGCCCAAGACCCCATTGTTCCGGACGCTGTACAAACCCAGGCCAAAAAGTCAATCACTGCTCCAACATGCTCACAACCTAGGTATATGTCAAGAAGAGACAACAGGTAAATACAGACAGCCTGGGGAATACAGAGAAACAATGAGACAGTATTGGACAGCATGACAGGCAGTGGTCTCTGCACATCCACAGTCTATCTGTTTTCAGGTTGTGGGGCTTAATTAATTGATCCTAACGCGCTTTGTAATATCTGAGCGATTGCCTGTGTGCCCTAGATCTACTGAAGGGAATGTGGAGTTCCCCCACATGGTGAGGGAAAAAGAAATCAATGTCTCTGCTGCCCCAGTTCTTCCCTTCCTGTAGCCACAGGCAGTGAGGAAACCTGTTCTCCGGGCTCTAACTGAGCGCCCAGAACGTTGTGATTAATCACAGTCAGAGCTCGGGACTAGACGTCTCCTTGCCTGGTGTGAGTGCATGAAACAGGATCGCAGTGCTTGCCGTAACTATCTGCCAGGAATGGCTAAGGGATGAGTCAGAAAGGGCCTCGCTTGCAATATTCGAGGAAAGAAATCCCCAGTGTAATTTCTTGTCACTGGAACTTCATAACTTCCCCGAAATGATCCAGGTCACATGCATCTGAAGAAGGGGAAGGGATGGGGGGTTACACATGGAAGCTTATACCCAAATACATCTGTTAGTCTTTAAGGTGCCAGTGGACTCCTCGTTGTTTTTGTGGATACAGACTAATATGGCTACCCTATTACTTGTGCAAGGCAAGTCTGATTATCCCCATTGTGTGTTCCGGGGGGATTTCCACCATTTGTCCTGGATTCCTGACAGTGCTGCCGGAGGCTCAGGGGCGGCGTCAGCCTTTTCTTCGTGGGAGGAGGGCCTGAGGTGGGCCCTAGCCCCCTTCACCACGAAGGCTCACCCCCTGCTGCTCCTTTTCCCTCTGAGGTCCCACCCGTGGCCAGGCCAAAAGCCAGGGCTGGGCAGTAGCAAGAACCACCCAGGGAGCCTGGGCTGTTGTGGGGAACTGCGGAGTCCTGGACTCTCCATCTGCCCTGGGTGGCATGCCCCAGAGAGTGGTGACACAGGCCAGGGCAGGTGGAGGGTATGGGGCTCCCCACAGTGGCCCAGACTCCCTGGGCAGCTCTTACCACTGCCCAGCTCCAGCTTCTGGTCCGGCCAAGGGACGGAGCCCCTGCACGTGGCTTGTTTTCACACCCTGACTCCCCAGCATGCAGTCCAGTTACTGAGGAGTATGGGCGAGGAGGTGGGTTTAGCACAGACCTGGATTAGAACTAGTCGATCAAGGGGCACTGAGGGGATGCTGTGGACTAGCTACCAGCCATTTCACTGGTGTCTTCCATCCCTGAAAAGACTAGGGGCTTACGTTACATATACTCACGGTATCCTAAGCTGGCTTAGTGCATGTGACCATGTCTCCCCCTAGTGGCTGGCCCCAGTGGTGACAAACCCTGCCACTTACAGTGGAAGGGAGCTCTTTAGGGCTTGTGCTGAGGGTCACGAGTTCAATCCCCCCAGCTGCTAGCCCAGCTAATGCTCCAGTTTCTTACACACACAATTATACTGATCACTGAATCTGTTGCCAGGAAACAAATTTCCTCCCGGCCCTATTGACGATGAGCCTGACGGGAGGGAATTTCATCCTGCATTGGCTGCCCTGAGTAGGGATCAGGTGGGCAGGTCCTGTCCCATCAGCTGAGGAGAGGCAGAGCACTGATGGACCTGGGTGTTCTTACTAACCCACAGAGACTTCAACCCACTGCAGTCAGCGCCCCCACCAGCCTTCATGATATGTACGACCCATGTTAATGCAGCCTGGCTCTTTGTCCCCCTCTAGTGGCTGGAGTTCATCCCTGCAGGAGATGCTTTTACGCACAGGTTGAGCGGCAGCTTGGGAACCCCCTTGCCCGTGCCCCTGCAGTGCTGACCTGTGGCTGCCCCTCACCTTGCCGACAAGGAAGCAGTCATCAGCGGAGAGCGGGAAGAGCTGCCCGGGCCTGTAGATGTCGGGGAGGTGGGGGCCACTGGCTCTCTGGAACACACCTTTCGCCAGCCCCTTCACGCTCAGAGCATAGACGTCCTGCAGCCTCATCAGCGCCCGGGCTGCTCCCGCCAAGTCCTCGAACTCGGGCAGGTCTTTCTCCACCTGCGTGTAGCCGTTCTTGAGCGCTGTAAAGTCAGTGAATGGGCGGGGGTGTCAGCTGGGCTGCGGAGAACGGGACGTCAGCCCCCAGCGAAGCGCTTCCATTGGCTGGAGCTAAGAAGGGATTCGTGGAGAAGGGGCTTCCCTCTAAACGCCATCCGAAAGCATTTCAGTGCCGAACAAATGGGACCTTCCCCTTGTTTGCCCATCGATGGGTACCCAGCCTGCCCGGACTTGTGCCCCTTGCTCTCACTCCTCTCCATCCCCAGTAACTGACTTTCCCCTATTGTCTCCTGTTCTTCCCTCCCATTTCTCCTTCCTGGCCATCAACTTCCTCCCGCTCCTGATTTCCCCTCCCCCATCACTCCCCACCACTCCCTCTTCTATTCCCTCCCTCTCCCCCTTTCAATCCCTCCCTTGAGCATCCCCCTCATTAGCTCTACATGGGGGTGATAGATCCAGGCCAGGTGACACCAGCTGAGCCTCTAGCCCCAATCTCCAGCTCCTCTGGACACACGGTGGGAGATTCACAAAGGCACCTAACTCCCATTGGGATCAATGGGAATTAGGCACTTGAATACCTCTGTGAATCCCACCCATTGCGCTTATCTGCTGGGTCATCTCAAAGCAGGTCAAGCGCTCTGGGTACCCGGCAACGGTGAGTTCGGCCCAGCCCTCTCTCCAGTACCTTGGGTGTTCTCCCTGGCCTCCAGGCTGTGCACCACATTCAGCCAATCAGACTGCAGCCTCTTAATCAGCGCGTAGGCGAGTAACGGGTTCTCTGCAGAGCCCCCGACCCCTTGGTGCAAATCCTGCACCTTGCTGTAAAACCTGGAAGGCATGAGCAGGGCAATTCGTCAGATACTGGAACCAGCCAGCATGGCCTAGGGTGATGGGCTGGGGAGCACAGAGCTGGGGAAACTCCTCGGCAGCGAGAGCTGGGAAGATCGGGGGATGGTGGCTCAGGGGAAGCATCGTCAGCTGAAACTAGACCAGACAAAGCAGGGGTCAGGTGGGCAAGTCCTGCCCCCTCAGCGGCAGGAAGGGCGGCACGCTGGTGGATCTGGGGATCTCTATGATAACAAGAACAGTGCTGGCTTTTACTAAGCCCTGGAGAACATAGTGTGTAGCAGGAATGAGTAGGAGAGGGCTATGCTCTTTGGGTGGAAGGCTAGCTCAGTGGTTTGGGCATTAGCCTCCTCGATCTAGGGTTGTGAGCTCAAACGTTGTGGGGGGGACCATTTAGGGATAGGGGGCAAAATCTGTTGGAAGATTTAATTGGGGATTGGTCCTGCTTTGAAGTGGGCGTTGAACTAGATGATTTCCTGGGCTCCCTTCCAACCCTGATATTCTATGAAGCTAACATCACTAATGACTTTTATTCCCCCAGCTCCCCTCTGCTTGAGTTCAGATTAAACCCACTCAGAAATGCGAGGAGTAAAAGGTCACTTCCTGCTGCTCACATGAGCTTGTCGTGCCAAGTACTTTGTCTTTTCCATGGGCATATCGGCAGTTGCAATAATAAGCACCCACTTTCCCCAGGGTGCTCCAGCCCCAAACCTGCCCTGTCTCTTCCCACTCTACCCCGCCCCATTCCAACTCCTTCCCCAAAGTCTCCACCCCCTCCCTGCTCCTATTTTAACCCCGTCCCCAAATCCCCACCTCATCTCCTGAGTATGTCACATTCCCGCTCCTCCCGCTCCCTCACAGCATGCCACCAAACAGCTGTTTGGCGGTGGCCAGGCGGGAAGCGCTGGGAGGTAGGCAGAGGAGTGAGGACGCAGCATGCTCAGGGGAGGAGGAGGAAGTGCGGCAGGGTGTGAGAGGAGCTTGGCTGACGGTGGGTACAGAGCACCCACTAATTTTCCCCATTGGTGCTCCAGCCCCGGAGCTCCCACGGAGTCAGAGCCTATGTTTGCAATGGCCGGCTCCATTGTCCGGCTCATACATACCCAAGCCCCAGATCCCTGCTTTGACTCCAGCTTGGATCTAACTTTAGATTTTCTGTTGCGCTTAGCTGAGCAGGAGGAAAATCCATAAAATGGTGCCTAGAGCTTGACTCAGTCCAGATGTTTGTCATGTGACCCGATCTCATAAAAAGGTATTTTCCATTGACCTCATTATTAGACTCCTGAGCTCAAATCCAGATTCTGAGATTGTTTTTCTGCAGTAAATGCCTCTGTGTCAGGAGTCACATGATGAACCTGCAGCCTGACTCCTCTGTAAGCAGTGATTACCAGAGAGGGTCACCTGGCCAGTCAGAAAGGCCAGATGGAAACCCCCGGTCTGCACACCATTCCGCTTTGGGCTGCTACAAAATGTGAACCTGGAAGTGGGTATATACCTCTACCCCGATATAACGTGGTCCAATATAAGGTGAACTTGGATATAACGCGGTAAAGGAGTGCTCCGGGGGGGGCGTGGCCAAAGCGAGTTTGACGCCAAAGCAAGTTCGATATAACGGTTTCACGTATACCGCGGGACAATTTTTTGGCTCCTTAGAACCGCATTATATCGGGGCAGAGGTGTATTACAAATGGCCCCTGTCATTATAATGGGATGAACCAAAGCCCCAGAGCCAAACTCCCTTTGGGATTGAAATCGAGATCCATAGCTTGTGCCCATCTCCAGCCAATGCAAACGATGCTCCTGAGGGAATTCTGCACCACCAAGTTAAAAATTCTGCGCACAATATTTTAAAATTCTGCAAATTGTATTTGTCAGATAAATGTGGAGGCTCCTGCATGGCATTGGGGAGCAGAGGCCACTGGCTGCACAAAGGTGGAAAATCACTGTGCAGCTTCCCCCCTGGACAGGGACTCAGCTGTGAGGCTGCACCTCACTGTGACAGAGCACAAGGACCGAGCCTACCCCTCCGTGCCAGGTGCACCAGGTGTGGGCAGGCAGGCTCAGCAGGGCAGGATCCAAGTGTGGAGGGGCTCAGTGTGGGGGGAACTAGGTGAGGGTTCTGTGTGGGGCAATCTGGGTGTAGGCGGCTCAGTGGGGGATCTGGCTTGTTGGAGGGTTCTGGTGCAATGGTAGGGGAGGTCCAGTGAAGGTGGTTGGGGCTCAGTGCGGGGGGAGTCTGGGTGTGGGGGAGATAGAGTTCAGAAGGGGGGATCTGGGTGTGTGGGGCTCAGTGGGGGAGTGCAGATGCTGTGGGAGTGGGGCACAGTGGGGTGGGGATCCAGGTACAGCTGGTTGGGGCTTGGTAGGACAGGACCCCGGCTGTGGGCGGCTCTTTGAGGTAGTCCAGGTGCAGGGGAAGTGGAGCTCATAAGGAGGAGTTCTGGGTGCAGGGGCAGTGAGGCTTGGTGGGAGAGTCTGGGTATGAAGACATCTGGATGCACGGCGGTTGGGTGGATGGGGGAGCAACTCTCCACACAGTGATCCCTCCCCCTGCAGCTGAGGAGTGATGGGTGCAGGAAGCAGAGGAGTGGGGTGGGAGTTTGCAGAGCTTCGTACAGATGGGGTTGAAATCTGGTGGTAGGTCTGGCACAGCCCTGGATACTGTGCAGGGAGAGAGGAAGTCTCATCCTCGAACTAGCAGCTGAGCCTGGCACAGGATAGGGGCCACCAGTTGGGTCTTCTCCTGCCCCATCCCCTGCCCCACAGTGATTTACCTCTCTGCTGGCTGATCTGGGCACCCAAAACATACTGTTGGGGAGGGTTGCATGACCGCTCTTGTGGCTTCCCTTTACTTCCCCATCAGAAAGTTCTTTTACTGCGGGGAAGCAAAGAAATCTGCAGGCAACATGAGTTCTGCTTGTGCACAGTGGTGCAGAATTCATCCTGGAGTAAAATGAGCAACACATTTCACCTACCCAGATCTCTCTCTTACTATTTTTATTGCCATAGTTCCTTGCAGCCCCAGTGAAGATCAGCACTTGGTTAGCTAGGCCGGGGTCCCCAAACTTTTTACACTGTGCCCCATGTTACCTCTGCTGGTGCCCCACCCCATGAGTCACCATCAGGAGCCAGGGCTGGGAGTGGGGCCTCTGCTGGGCTGTGGTTGTGGCCAGCAGCTGGGGCCAGAGCTGGGAACCAGGGGCCAAGACTGGGGCTGCAGCTGGGGGCAAGGACAGGTTTGGGAGCAGAGCCGTGGCTGGGAGCCAGGGTCATGGAGGAGCACAGCTCAGGGCAGAGTGGGGCTGGGTGGCGCTCCCTCCCCACCCTCTGGGGCCTAGCCCATGCCCCACCATGCCCAACACTTCAGGGACCACTGAGCTAGACATTATACATACACAAAGTAAGACAGTCCACAGAACCAGACTGTTGTGACCAAAGAATAAATGTGAGACTTTCAAGATCTATTCATGGACAATTTACAAAGAGAAGAAAAACCTGTAGAAAGATATTCATTGTAAGTGAACTGCTTAGCTGATTGCTACACTACATTGTTACACACTGACGTGGTAGGTGCTACAGAAGTCAGAGAGAGAGAGATCCAGGAAAGCCCCAGCCTCGAAAGACAACAGGAATGTATTTAAAATGCCACAAGCGTGTGGCTGATCAAACACTTCCTGACCTAGGCAGATACCTCTGGCAATGTCTACAAGGCTCATCTTATAAGGAAGCCGGCTGGTTAGAGTATCTTTTATTGCATCTACCTTCTCACTGTGTGGAAGGTAGCCCCAGATGTAACACAAGGAAGCAAAGAAATAACAGAGGCAGGGCACACTCTCTGGTCCGTCATTGAGCAAACCTACCACCGATGTCCATGTAAGTTTAGCCTCAATAAGGACTCTGTTGAAATTAAGTACAGACTTCAAGATCTGGCCCATGTTCCTATGTTATGTTCCAAGACCTGGTTCTCCTCTTACACTAATTCGGAGCCGCTCCACTGATGTCCATGGAGTCACTCCTGATTTCAGCAGGGTACACATGCACACACCCAACTTAAGCCAGTGAGCAGTTAGTGCCATTGGAGTCAATGGGTATATTACTGGGGTTAAAGGTACCTTGCTGAATCCAGCTCTTAGGGCTTGTCTACACAGAGCAGCAATGCAGACTGCTGGGTAGGAGTTCTAAAGTACATTCACAGCCTGTAGCTCACACTGCTGCTCCGTGTACACTGGCTTTAGTGGTTTTCATCCCGATGAGAATTAGAACACCTCAGACAGTAATAATTACCCTGGAATCAGTTCTCAGTCTGGACAGGAGCCAGTTCTGCTCTGTCCCCCAGGCTCTGAGCTGCCTATTTACAGCTGCTTGCAACCCTGAGGCCCAGCCTCCTGCGACCTCCCTGTGAAGCACCACAATCCTCATGTGATAAACTCAGGACAGAGGGCTGCAAGGGGGGAAGGGGAGTAGAAAACAGTCCCAGAGGTTAAAAGTCCCCCAGAGGTCAAAATTAACTATCAACTAAGGAGGGGCAACTACAGGTAAATCAGGCTGAGCTGAGAAGGGGTTACCAGAGATCAATTCCGCCCAGCTGAGAGGGAGTTACCTGAGGTCAATTAGGATTAGCTGATTCCAGTTGAGGGCTGCCTGAGACCTTTTTTAACCCCTCCTCTGTTGGGCAAAGGGAAGTGGGGGAAAGGAAGGAAAGAGAAAGAGTCAGTCAGTCGGCAAGTAGCAGCAATGGTGAAAGTCTCTCCAGGAGGGGAGGCTGCATTCCCTTCCTTAAGGGAGAAAAACAAGCCCAAAACACTGGCTGAGAGAAGGATGGACTGGAGTTGAGAGAAGAGCCGTGAGAAGGATTAAATCAGGGATAGGCAACCTATGGCACAGGTGCTGAAGGCGGCACGTGAGCTGATTTTCAGTGGCACTCATACTACCTGGGTCCTGGCCACCGGCCCGGGGGACTCTGCATTTTAATTTAATTTTCAATAAAGCTTCTTAAACACTTTAAAAACTTTACATACAACACTAGTTTAAAGACTATATTAAAAACTTATAGAAAGAGATCTTCTAAAAACGTTAAAATGTATTACTGGCATGTGGAACCTCAAATGAGAGTGAGTAAATGAAGACTCGGCATCCCACTTCTGAAAGGTTGCCGACCCCTGGATTAAAAGATTGGAAAGCAAACATCCAAGGAGCTCAGTAAAGAGAAGTAGCTACAGGGGGATTAGAAATTTGATAATAGAAGGCCCTTCTTCAATCTAGCAAACAAAGGCATAACAAGATCCAAAGGCTGGAAGGTGAAGTGAGACAAATTTCATTTAGAAATAAGGCCCCCAAAACTTTAACATTGAGGGTAATTAACCATTGTCACAATTTCCCAAGGATGGTGGTGCATTCTCCATCACTGGCCATTTGCAAATAAAGATTAGATGGCTCTGCTCTAGGAATTATTCTGGGGATGTTCCATGGCTTGTATTATGCAGGAGGCCAGACTAGATGATCACAATGGTCCATTAAGGCTTTGGAATCTATGACTCACAGAACCCATTCAACTCGCCAACTCTCATGATTTGATCGTCCATCTCACATTGTGTGGAGTCTGTCTCTAAGTCACGGTGTAATGGGATCATGAGAAATACTTTTTATTTGAATGTAACTTGCTAGCTCTCATGATATTAGAGCAAAGCTTGAAAACACGTCCACTAAAGGCTCAAATGAAATAACCCAAAATGTGTTGTTTTGAGTCTCGTGATTATTTTCTGGGGGGAGGAGGTGAGGCTGGTTCATGAGTTTTGAATGATGGAGGTTGGCAATAATGGAGCTGGGAAAATCTCCAGGAGCACAGAAAAGTGGCCAATATCAGATTCTTGAGGAAGAGGAAAAAACCCCACAGCAGCAGCAGCTGTGGAACGATTTGCCTCACGTCTCATTGGCTTAAGCGCAGAAGCATGAGGTTTAATATCCCTCCCGCTACATTTTTGTAAGTGAATTAGGCTATTGCTAGATATCCATGTTACCGCCTGCCTGGGGCTGAAGATCTGACCCTGCTGCCATCTGATTGCATCCCACTTTGTTATTTCATGTCAGAGCAATAATTCTGAGGGATTTAGCCATGTCTGTTATTGGTGGAAAAGCTGCTGTATGTGGGGGCCAGGTTCCGCAGCCATGCACATGACCCGCTCTGTGTCTGCTACAAATAATGCCACAGGGTTCATCACGAATGAAATACATCATTCCTGAAATGTGCTTTTGTTTCCAGATGTTTCACTGCTCCATGCAGGAAACCGCAGAACGGCTGAATGCTGCATTGTTGGATTGGAGGCTTTCCACCACGAAGCCGCAGGCCGACGGGCTGATGTGGGATGTGGGATTCCTTTTTAGTTAGCAAAGAATTACTGCACAATGCTCGGACTCTGGGTTTGCTGGGCAAAGATTCCTTCTGCACTACGGATGACTTGGGAAATTTCTACGCCTGATTCTCCACTCGCTTACACCAGTTTTACATCGGTGTAGCTCCAGTGACTTCATTGGAGTCGTTCCGCATTTAAACCAGTGTAGACAAGACTGGGGCCACCCAGGTAGGTCCTCTGGCACAGCTTCACCCCTGGTTTCAGTCGCATGGCCCTGCTTGCACCAGGAATAGGCTTGGACCTTTGCATGTATAATCTGTCACCTCCATTGCCACTGTTACACACCGTAGCAATGAGCAATGCAAGTGCCCTGCTGCTGACTTCTGTCCTGCCCAGCAGGGTCTATGCAGATACACGGTAAGACTGAGCAACAAACACAACAGCTGTGACATCTAGTTTATCCAGTTAGCCTGGTAGTCCACGTACACATGCAAACACACTTCCTGGTGCATGTGCACACACATGCACACAATCCCGATGCACGTTTCACACACACGCACACAGGGTGAATCACTTGCACACCCCTACATGTGCATGCTGCACACACATACTGATCCTAGTGCATAAATATCCCCATTCACTTGCACAGACACAGAAGCAGGTACACATGGATCCAGGCACTGACTGGCACACTTCCATGGGTCACTCATATGCACGCATGTCTTGTACAGACAGACACGGACAAACACACTTAAGCACTCTCAGCCCGGAGATCAGGAGTCTCAAACCCTGTGTGAGGTAAATCAGGGGCTGTCCCTTCAGTCCAGTTAACAGCCAGGAAAATTCCAGCACTGGGCTCGGCGAGGCCTCTCGCTGCACCCCAACACACAAGGTGCGTCTACACTGCACTGGGGGCGCTGGGGTAGACACTGACAGACCCGTGCTAGCTGGATTAGAGCGAACACGCTGAAATTGTGTGGCTGTTACAGCACAGCGGCCTGGGCTTGCCGCCCGAGCACAAGCCCACCTGACCCCCGGGTCTGTATTCTGGTGCTGTCCACACTGCTCCTTTCAGTTACTCCTGGGACTGCCGTCCTGCAGAAAATGGCCCTACCCGCCCTCCACAGTATTGCTGTGTTTCCCCGCAGCAAAAGGCAGGGAAGCAAAGGGAAGGGTGCAAGGGGGATCCTGTGCACGGTTTTTTGAGTGGACTGCCCCCCAAACACAGGCGAGGCATGTGGGGCACACAGGGTTATGTGCCAATGCCCCCCCCCCCATTTCTGCAGGCACAGAGCTGCCCAGCTGAAGGAGGCTGCATCTCCCACTCTGCTGACTCTGCAGCTTAATGCAGCCTCCTGGGTCCTAGTGCCAGTTGTGCTCCCCTGTGTGCTGGGAGCCTTCTGATTTTCCCTGGAACAGAGAGTGCCACTGTTCACACTATGTACACACTATCCACAATAAAAACTCATTCACACACTATATACACACTATACACTCATTCACACACTATTCACACTATACACACACAAAACACTCACACATACTGTTCAAACACTATACGCACACTATACACTCATTCACATACTATACACTCACTATACATTCGTTCACACACTATTCATACTATACACACACTCTGTACTCATTCCCACTAAACACTCATTCCCACACTCTTTTCTGTGGAACGGTGTGTGCCCTCATTCACACACACTCACATGTCCTCTCTACGTGCGATCCCTCAGGCTGTGAGCTGGGACCATCCTTCTCAAGTGATTGGGAAGGAGCGGGCACACAGCGGGTACATTCCCAATACAGCAGTAAAAAGCACCCCCGCAT
Organism: Dermatemys mawii; assembly: GCA_007922305.1. NCBI lineage: Eukaryota > Metazoa > Chordata > Testudines > Dermatemydidae > Dermatemys > Dermatemys mawii. The sequence goes on along the minus strand of ML677344.1, from coordinate 4,007,352 downwards.
CCCTCCCTGCATCTGCTCCCCGCACGTGCCCTTTGCTAGCACATCCCTGGCTGGGTCCCCCTGTGTTGGGTTTGCGAACTGACCAGCCCTAGGTGAGACAGAGCTGTGACTCCACAAAGCCCATCTCCTGTGGCAGCTGGCCTCTCTCTTCTACTGATTTCTTTTAAACGGGCCTCTCCTAATCCCCCAGGCTCTTGCACACCGATGAACAGAGACAACCAAACCAAAATGCTCTCAGGTTCCTCTTTAATCAGTGTCACCTAAAAACCAGGATCCCCCAAAGCCAAAGGGGGTTAGGGGCCTGCCTTCAGTGGGAGCTGGGCTTTGGAAACTCTCAGCCCATTGCTCTTTGGGGCAAGGACCGACTTTCATTCTGCGTGTACAGCGCCTAGCACGCTGGGGTCCTGTGTGCGCCCAGGCTCTGAGGCGCCTGTGGATCAGCTGGGCTGGTGGAGCTGCGCTGGAACCCTAGGGCTGGGGCCGGCAGGCAGGGCGGGTCCCCTCCGCAAGCAGCGGGACTGTGCCCAGCCAAGTGCTTTAGCCAGGGGCCAGAGGGACCCCGCCGGGGGAAGTTCATCGCTGCGGCCCGCGGGGGTCTCTGACCCAGCTGCCTCCCCGAGCCCTGCCCCTCCCCGGGCGCATCCAGCCTGCGCTGGGAGCCGGGGCCCGCAGCGGAGCCAGGCTGCGGGGGGCCGGCTCAGGCGGCAGCCCCCGCGCGGGATGTGGGGGGCGTGTGGCGGGGCAGGGCGCGGGGGGAAGCCGGCGGGGTCTCGTTACCTCTGCAGGTCCTTCAGCCGGCGGGTCTCCGCCTCCAGGTAGGCTCCCAGGTGCCGCAGCAGCCGCCGCTCGGTGGCCAGCGCCTGCCGGACGGCGAGCACGGAGGTGAAGGTCTCGCCCTGCGCCCGGCACAGGCAGCCCAGCCACAGCCCGAGCGCCGCCACCTCCGCCAGGCGCATCGCGGCAGAGCCCCCGGCTCCGGGGTCGCGCCCGGCCCGCGGCGCGTTCGGCCCCGGCCGGCCCCGCCTTGGCCTCTGGCCGGGACAGGCGCCGGGGGAGCGGAAGGGAGACGGGGGCCGGCCGCGGGCTCCTGGCCGGCTCCGGGCAGCGGTAACTGACGAAGGGGGGAGCCCGGGCGGGATCAAGCCGCGGGCGCTTTGCGGGAGCGGCCCGAGGACTCCGGACAACTTGTGGCGACGGCGACGGGGGCGGGAGGGAGGATTTATTACCCCAGCCCCTGGGGCTCCGTGCAGCTCCTCCGGAGCCGTGTGACAGCCAGGGGCGGGCTCCCTGCAAGGCGCCCACCCAGCGAGCGGCTGTGATCCCCCCAGCGATCCCTGCTAGCTTCTAAGGGTGGGTCCCTACGCTTCCTCTTTAGATGCATTAGGTCGAATTTATAATACGGGGGTGTCTACACGACCGAACCCTTTCAGACCCAAAGGGATTTTCAGATCCGCGCCTGTACGCCACCTGGAGGAGAGGGGTAGCGCCAGAAGCGACCTCCCCTGGTCGACTTAGGGGTAGTGTAGACAAAGCGCACTGTAATTGGAGAGCCTGGCCTCCGGGAGGTGTCCCAGAGTGCTCCAATGTAACCGCTCTGGACAGCTCTTTCAACTCCACTGCTCTTCGCCCCGGGACCTTTTGAATTTCATTTCCTGTTTGATCAGTGTGGAGAGCTCACCAGCTCTGCTGACCATGCCTGCTCAGGTAAGCAAACGTGCTCCAGCGTTTAGCACCCAGGAGACCCTGGATCTGATTGCCTTGTGGGGAGAAGAGCTTGGGCAGGGGGAAGACTTCTCCATAATCGCAGAGAGAATGTGGGAGAAAGGCTACAGCAGAGAGACGCAGCAGTGCCGGGCGAAGGTAAAGGCGCTCATGTATGCCTACCTGAAGACAAGGAGGGCCAAGAATTGCCCTGGTGCTGGGCCACAGACATGGCGCTTCTATGAGCAGCTGCACGGGATTCTAACCAGGGACACCCCCATCACCCACCCAGTATTTGTTATGGAGAGTTCCCTGGCAGACACAGGCATCTGGGTGGAGGTCATTGCTGAGGAGGAGGAGGAGGAGGAAGAGGAGGAGGAGGAGAATGTGCAGCAGCACATTGTGGATGATGAGGAGGAGGAGAATGTGCAGCAGGCAAGTGGAGGATCCATTCTCGCCGACAACCAGGACCTTTTCCCAGCTCTGGAGCCAATCCCCTCCCAGGATGCACTGGTGCAGGACTGGGATGGCGGAGAAGGCACTTCTGGTGAGTGCACACTTGTAATAACACTGCAGGGGTTAAGTGCAATGGTGGTTGATGTTTAATTGGAGGCTAACAATGGGGATACAGGGGCGGCCAGTGCAGCCATGCAAAGGATGCTCCCCAGAAAAGCCTGTTTAGATGCCAAGAGTTTCCACACCAAAAAATGTCCCCGGGAGAGCCCTCCCACCGCTTACCCTTGTGTGCTTACCATGCCTGCCTGCAAACTGAAATCTGCTGCCTAGCGCCCTGCCATGTGTTGTACCTTACTGACCGGTGTAGTGTAGGATTGTGCTCTGTTAGAAATGTGCTACACCGGCTCTTCTTTTAGAAGACAAAATTTGGCCCTGTATCTCAGGGAGTGTTTTGACCGCTGTGAATTGTTTCATTCATTGCAACAGTTAACCTTTTGTTTTCCACAATGTGTGTGCTTTCCTTGCAGCTGCAGCATTGTCTCGGGGTGCTCCCTCCGCTCCAGCACAAAGGCCGAACCAGATTAGAAGGCGAAGAAAGCAGACAGGGGAAGACATAGTCTGTGATTTGATGCGTTCCTCCGAGGCGGACAGGGCCCAGGTGAATGCATGGAGGCTTATACTGTTAGAGAACATGAAAGCATGCAGGGAACGAGCGTGTAACACGCAAGAGGCGATGTTGCGGCTTATGTGGGAGCAGACAGACCTATTGAGGCGTCTGGTTGAGGTGCAGGAAAGGCAGCTAGATCTTAGAGTCCCGCTGTGCCCAGTGATGAACCAGCAGCTCTCCTCACCACGTTCCATATCCTCCTCTCCCAGACGTCCTAGAAAGCTGTGAAGGGGAAGCTTCATTATCACTTGAACTCAATTCCAGGGGATGGTTCATTCTCATTCCCACAGCACTGATTGCTAGATAGTGCAATTGTAATAAGCTATGTGTCCTTGCCCCCCGCCCTACTGTTATCAGGCCCTTAGACCTGGGTTATCATCGCTATTCATTGCTGTCTCTGTTCAGTGTTTGTTAGCATAATAAAAATGCATGAACTAAGGACAAGAGGCTCTTTATTCACTGTGACACTGTGGTTGGTGGGGGTTTAATTTACAGGCAGTACTTGTGAAAAAGTGGGCAGGTTGGTAAGGACCAACACACTGAACTGTCACATGTGTATTGGATCATTCATGAAACTGATTTTCTAAACCTCTCAGAGACACAGTGCACCTCGATGTGATCTTCTTATTGCCCTGGTCTATGGCTGCTCATAACTGGCAGGCAGCCAATCTGCCTCAACTCCCCACCCCAACAGAAATTTCCCTCCCTTACTTTCACAAATATCATGTAGAACACAACAAGCAGCAACACCAATAGGGATATTGCTTTCACTGAGGTCTAACCTAGTGAAACCAGCGCCCCTTTAAACATCCAAAGGCACGTTCTACCACCATTCTGCACTTGTCTCAGCCTATGGTTGAACTGCTCCTTACTGCTGTCCAGGTTGCCTGTGTACGGCTTCATGAGCCATGGGAGCAAGGGGTAGGCTGGGTTTCCAAGGATAACTATTGGCATTTCAATATCACCCACAGTAATTTTCCAGTCTGGGAAGAAAGTTCCTTTCTGCAGCTCTCTGAAGTGACCAGAGTTCCTAAAGATGCGTGTGTCATGTATCTTTCCCCACCATCCAACGCTGATGTTGGTGAAATGGCCCCTGTGATTCACTAGCGCTTGCAACCCCATTGAGAAGTAGCCCTTCTGGTTCATGTACCTTTTGGCAAAGTGGTCCGATCTCAAGACAGGGATATGTGTTCCATCTATCACCCCACCACAGTTAGGAAACCCCATTGCAGCAAAGCCATCCACTATGTCCTGCACATTTCCCAGAGTCACTACCCCTCGTAGCAGAAATGAATTGATTGCCCTGGCTACCTGGATCACAGCAGCTCCCATGGTAGATTTACCCACTCCAAACTGATTCCCAACTGACTGGTAGCAATCTGGTGCTGCAAGCTTCCACGAGGCTATTGCCACTTGCTCCTCAACTGTCAGAGAAGCTCACTTTGGTATTTCTGTGCTTCAGGCCTGGGGAAAGCAATTCGCAGTTCCATGAAAGTGGCCTTGTGCATTCAGAAGTTCTGCAGCCACTCCTCATGCCATACCTACCTCACTTTGCGGTCCCGCTAATCTGGGCTTGTTTCCCGGGCCCAGAAGCGGCATTCTACTGTGTCAACAAGCCCGGCTGCCGCTACCAGCATGTGTGAATTGTTCCTTTCCGTGGCTTCTAGCACAGCTGGTTGCCTAGCATCGCACCCTTCCACGGCTCCTGGCGAGGCTCTGCAAATACCACAGAACGATGCGCGAGGTGTCTGTGACGCTTACAACAGCAGCATACAGCTGAGCGGGGTCCATGCTTGCCGGGCTATGGCCTCTGCATGGGTAACCCAGGCTTAGGAGTGAAAATGATTGTTTGCTGTTGCTTTCGGGGAGGGAGGAGCCACGTGCATCACGGGAGGCTGACAATATGTACCCGAAACACCTTCCAAAAATGTTTTTGTCCCATCAGGCCTTGGGAGCCTAACCCAGAATGCCAATCGGCGGCAGGAACGGTGGGATAGCTGCCCACAGTGCAGTACTCCATGGTAGTGGGGATGCTCTCTGCCGACAGGATGTACATAGCGGGGACGTACACCATGGATTTTGTAAAATCAGAGGCTAAAGGGCGACTTTAATAAATCCAACATGATTCTGTAGCGTAGAGAAGCCCTAAGATCTGCTGGGTTTCATTGCGTTGCGTGGGGCAGACATTCAAACGCGGGGTAGGAGATTCTCCTCTGGGGGAGCTTCTACAAATTCCGGGACCCTCTCACCTTGCAGGGTTCTAAAGCCCCCATCTCCACTCTGAACCCAGCATCACAATTAAACAGCCCCTTAGCCCAGTCCTATGAGCCTGAATCAGCTGGCATGGGCCAGCCAGGGGTTTTAATTGCAATGTAGACAGACCCTAAAAGGCCATTACATGGGCTGGGAAATCAAAGAAGCATAGCGGTGCTGCAGCTGATCATGCCGCCATTGGCTGCCTACAATGCCCAAGGGTGAGCCAGGGGCAGAATTGCACCAGGAATGTCGCCTGGCAAGTGAGCTAGATTGAGCCCTAGCAGGGAATGATCCTGCACCAGCAGAGGGATGGATTTGCTGATCTAGCTGGTCTTTTCCAGCTCTGCCATCTGTCATTTCTGACTGCTCAGGATAAGTGCCTTCGCTGGATGTTTCTGCCAAAACAACCAGCTGTGAAATGATATGTGTAATGGCCATCATTAGGTTCCAGGGTGAATAACCTAGTGAGATGAATGGTCGTAGATCACACCTCTTTGAGTGAGTTTCAGGCTGCATGCAGACTCCAGCAAACCACAGTGAACCAATCTATGCTCAGTTCCCATTTGTGTGGTTATCTTAAGGCTAAAAAGGTGATTTAATTTTTAAATCGCACTTTAGATTACAGAGTCCAGTTCTGTGGGAAGGGCTGGATTCCACTGCCAGGGAACTACAAAATCCCTGGGGCTGTGCTTCTGTTCTGCTCCTGGAGTTCTATGTGTTTTATTCATGTCTCCCCAGTGGCTGGACTGGACATATACCGTCTTTTTCTGTGTTTTTGTACAGCTCTAATCACAAGCCAGTCCTGGTTCATGACTGGAGCTCCTAAGATGATAATGATAATTAATAATGAGGAATTGCATTAATAACCTTATAATAAGCAATTTGTCTTAGCCCATCTAGGACTATTTCTAATTGTTGGCTCTTTGCCTCATTTATTTCATTCCCTCCAGTGATTCATTTTAATTGTGCTCCAGGAGTGAAAAGTTACAGTTTGTGCTTGACAATAGATCTGTTAATTCAGTCCCAATGATTGCTCTCGGAGCACTCTAGTTGTCACTTGGACAAGCTAGTGAACTGAAGGCAGGAAGTGGGAAGAATTGGTTATTTCTCTGCCTATAATTTATCACTGAATGTTTTTCCTATCAGGTGGGTAGGATGCTGCCACTGTAACTGCGGGAAGTGGTGCATGCCAGGCAACTGTTTCCCACAGCTCCCATTGGCCAGGAACGGCAAACTGCGGCCACTGGGAGCTGTGAGCGGCCGTACCTGCAGACACTCAGGTAAACAAAGCATCTTGTGGCCCACCTGGGGCTTACCCAGAACAAGACACGAACCAAGTTTGGGAGCCCCTGATATAGAGAGTCACTGATCTTCTTAAACAGCTGGTGTTTATTAAGGGAAACAACTACAAATTACAGATACGAATAAATAGGCTTCCACACAGCTTGAGTTCTAGCTTTGCTTTGTTTACCATGGCCATACTCAGGGCCAGCTCTTTAGCTACTCATTGGAGCTATGTTGATTTCAGCCGAGGGACCAATCCCCTACCTGGAACTCTGTATACAGTCTGCGGAGACATTTAGAGGCTGAGTAAGATGTTGCAAGTAGACACACCATAGCAGCAAGGTAAAGCATTCTGGATGACATCATGCTTTTCGAAGAGGGGCCTTCCATGTCCTCTAGGATCCTGTGAAAATCCTCCTCCATCTCCTCCTTTCTCCATCTAGTTTAACACCTTCAAGGTCCTCATTATGGCCACAAACCATCCAGCAGAGAAAGCCTACCCAGAGCTCCTCCAGACCACTCTTTAATAGTTTAGTGCTGAATGGTGATCAGGGAAGCAGTACAGCCTAGTAGACAGAACACTGGACTGGACTCCAGGAGCCCTAGATTCCATTCCCAGTTCTGCTGCTGTGTGACCTTAGGCAAGTCATTTCACTGCTCTGAGCCTCAGTTTCCGAAGCTGCAAAATAGGAATAAAGTGCTCTCCGATCTGCTGATGAAAAGGGCTGTATAAAAGCTAGAGATCAGTATCACTCCAGTTCTCTTGCTTCCCTGCCAGGGTCTGAGAAAATGCCAGCTGACTGCGTAGATCCATACCCAGGGATCTGCAGCTCCAAGCACACAAAGCCTTCTCTTCCCCATGACCGGTGCCCACGGAATGATCTCTGCAGCAGTCTGCTTGCTCTGGCCCAGCTGCAGTTGCATCATACACAGGGCTTAAATTCTCATAGAGTCTTTCCCAGAGCTTCCCAGCCGCCCCACTCCCCCAGCATGCTATAAAACCTCCAGAGGGGTTGAAAATAGTTACCAGAGCTCTGCTCTGGGCAGCTCTGGCTGAATTTAAGCCCTGATCATATACGAAGCGGGCCACAGGGCCAAATCTCCTGCAAAGTGCAGAGCAGCCCCAACCTCCTATTGCAGTGGGAGCTGGGGGGCACTTCGCATGTCAGGATCTGGTCCATGGAAGTTGCAGATGCAACACGTTCCTCAGGGTTTGGCCCTAGCGAGGCCATGCTCTAGGCGTCACTGGCTTTGGGTGCACCCAGGGACTCCGCATTAGCGCTCAAGAAGACCAATGTGCCCATCTAGTGGCCAGTGAGCAAACCATCATCACAACTGCAAGGAGAATCTGACTTCGGAGCTCACTCCCACCTGCACTGTTTGGTAACGTTGATAGTGGGGCAGGGGGCAGGAGTGGGGATCGTCACACAGACCTAGACTCTAGTGACATGGATCCTCAAAAGTATTTTGGTCCCTAACTACTCCCATTGATTTTAATGGGAATTAGGCACCAACATGACAGATGTGAAAAATCAGGACAGAGGGTGGGGAGGTAATAGGAGCCTATATAAGAAAAAGACCCGAAAATTGGGACTGTCCCTGTAAAATCAGGACATCTGGTCACCCCAGCATCTAAATACGTTTGAGGATCTAGCCATGTTGTGATAAGTGGGCCAACAAATTGACTCTGGTTGTGAGCTCAACCGTAAAATGTATGGGAATGTTCACAAATTGTCACATTAACCTACACTAACAAATGTTGGTGGGAAAAGATACAAAAATGAGACCGAAAAACTGAATTAGTCCAAACAAAAAAAAGGCCTCCAGATATAATTCAAGAACTGTGTTAAACTTCCTGCTTGGCAAAAAAAAATAAAAATAAAAATAAAAAAATAAAAAATGTAGAGCCAGAAATTTATGAATGAAAATTGGTGTGTCACATAGTAGGTATAATAGATGGATAAAATAATGAGGAGCTGGGCTGTTCCACCCAGCCCATCCTTTTGGGGTCCTTAAAGGAAGACTTTGGGGGGAAAAGAGGGAAGAACAGATGGAGTCTACTGGGACGATAGCCACACACACACACACACTCTTCCTGGGACCCCGGACCTTCTTTGTCCTAATCCTGAGAGATGTTCTGACCAGAGAGGGCGATCCAGATGACATCCTCACCCCAACAAGCTGCAATTTAGCTGAATCTCAAACACCACCTGAGATGAAACAGGATCCGACTTTAACAGCAGCACCAACAACAGCTCCAATTCATCGCCACTAAATTCTTTGCTTTTCCCCAAAAGGCTGGTTAGTATCCGCTTTGGTATAAGAGACATTCAAACAAGGGGGGTTTGCCTTCTAAAAATTCTCCAGCTAAAGGGAAAGGGAGCAAGAGATGTTGTTGAAACCAGTCTTATTTAATACTTAACATTGCAGATGCTTTAACTGTTTGTCCTTTTTGATGTATATTTACTAACAAACAGATTAAAAGGATGTTTAATGGTGTGTTTGCCTTGGTACTAAGGGTCTCCATACACCCAACCCTGAACCTTATTTAGCACTGTTTAATGTTGGACAGTGACTGAGTTCCATTAACACCTTTGGTCCATATATTCCACCTAAATTAACACAACTGTTCATTCCCTCGGAAGCATGTTGGAAGAGAGGATAGTGGGCTAGACGGACCATTGGTCTGACCCAGCATGGCCATTCTAACAGACTTTAGGTGCTTTGGGAGCCATTACCATGAACTGTAGGGACTTGTCAATTCCCTTTAATAGGAAAGTTTCCATACATTTGGGCCATCTATAACAATTCAGTAGGAGCAATGCATTGACAGATTCCTACTGGATATGTTTCATCCCACACAGAAAGGACCAAAGATTTCCCATGACAGTCCCCTGGCCGGTTGGGCCGCATTTCCCAGTTAAAGGTAACCTGCAAAGGAACATATAATGGCAGGCTTGTGCCTCTCCTTTATTTTTTGTCTTTTTTATGATTCCCAGAAAAGGCCTATTTTTCCCTGTGTATTGGTTCTTTTACTTTAAAAAAATATCAAACTGGTTTTTCAGGAGATCTCACACTGTACTGCCAGCTCTAGGGATATCTGTTTTTTTTCTTAAAATCACAACTCCTAGAGTCAGATTTTCAGATGAGAATATCATCTTTCATTTAAAGTAGTCATTTTCTATCCCATATGGCTGCAGAGAAAAAGTTTGAAAATGTGACCCCTAAAAGCTCCAAATCCAGAGGCAAATACAAAGACCCCCTATTATTTTTAAGATCTTGTGATTATGATGCTGATCGTGGAATTTTTGAACACATGGGCTTAGTAATATTGCTGATGTGGCTTATGAGCTTTCCTGGCTCCTAACTGGAAAGATAGAGTATAGAATCTTTAACAATGACATCTCTTCTCCCACATGTTTCTCAAGCATTTGAGTTAAATAGATAAAAAAATTGGAAGTGTTTATTAAGTCCTGCAACTGAGCTTTTGAAAAAATGCAGAGTTGTCATTATTTTAAAGGCTCAATAAAAATAAAGTACCAAAGTTTAAATTAGTCTGAACAAAACATCACTTCCCCTCTCACTAATCAGCTTTCACTTGCTGGCTGTCTTTGAGGTCATAACCTTGTCTGAGTGAGTTCTCCAGTCATCAAGGAAAAACATGGTAAACAATTTCTAATGTGAAAAAACAAACAGAAAGAAAACCTTACAAAGAAAATAGACTCCTCCCAAGCTCTCTTTATCCATCATAAAGAAGGGCCCAAAACCATTTTCTCCCCTGCTTAAAAGGTCATATTTAAAACCAAGATTGTCTTTGGCCTTTCTGCATCCATAGACATTGTACAGCAGTGTTGACGTGACCAGGGCAGCAGCTGATGGGTTAAATACACAACAGATGCTCTCATGATAGGCATGGTGGCAGTCACAAGACTGAAGGGGTGCTGATGTTCTCACCATTTCCATGGCTGGAGGGACTCTAAGCACACAGTGACAAAGAGCTCTGCCTACTGCCCTAGGCTGGGTTGCATCAGCTGAATTCAAACAGAGCAAACTAGTGCACCATGGGGATTTGCAACCACATACTCCGTGGGACAGATTCTCCTTTCCAGCTGACCTCAGGAACAGAGGGGTAAGGCCAAGGTGGCTCACAGCCCCCTTTGCTGCTCCCTACATTTGAGGCCCAGTCCCCGGTGTAACTTACGGCAGCCTCGGGGCTGATCTAATTTGTGTTTGGCTTCAACAGCCTGCAAGAATAGCCAGAGCACAGTGGCACCCCAGGAACACACCCTGCCCTGGCCCTGACGTACCCCTCTGCTGGGGACAGCAAGTGGGCAGTGAGCACAGAGCTGGTTCAGCGGTGCTACACCCCAGTGGTCTATGGTCTCTTCATGCCAGCAGGTAACTAAATAAAAGGAAACACCAAACCACACAGTGTGTGTTGTTGCCATTGTACTGAGATCCAGGAGCAGCAGCCATGTCAGTGGCACATGGGCATGAGCTTGAACAGCCAACACATTTAGCAACCTGCTGTGACACCTCTAGGCGGCCAAGAGCGTCTGAACTGAAGATTGCTGAGTTGGGAGGTGAGCCTGAGAGACGAAGGGGCGGGTGTCTTCTTAGGGGAGCTAATTTGGGAGCTAATGAATGTTTACTGTGCCTGCTGTCGGAGCCGTCCTAAACCACACAGCATCTTCTCCCGAGGATCACAAAGCACTTTACAAGCATTAACAGATGACACCTCCGTACTCGACGAATGTAGGAAACAGACACAGACAAGTCGTGTGATTTGCCTGAGGCCACGCACGGAGACTGTGGCAGAGTCCGGCGTAGAACACAGCCCTCCTGACCGTCCCATGCCTTCACCACCCTCCCATCTCGCTTCAGAAAAGGGACCATTCCTTCAGACTCCCTCTGCAGAGCTTGTCCCCCTGAACAGTGCCTGGCAAATCACCCTTTCCTCTCCAGAGTGGCGCTTTCTAGCTGTCTACAGCCCTTTGATCTGTCAGTTCCCAGCATTAGCAGAACAGTGGTGTCATATTAGCCTGGAAGTAGACCATTGTCCTGTAGTTGCTCACCATGTTTGCTGGGTGGATGCTCATCTACAACTGTTGTGTGGGTTTCCTGTTTGCTCTCCCCACAGCCCCCGCTCAAGCTAGGACAATGCATACCCACAGGAAAGACTTATAACCCAATGTGCAATAACTTCCCCTCACGGCCCAGTCCCATACTGTGTTCAGAACACTATTCAATCAGTGTTTTGGATTATTACACAGCACCTCCACACCCATTCCCCCATGTCATTGAGATCACATGCTGGCCCCACTGGTGTGAACGGATGCCAACAAATTGGAGGGAGTTTAGCGAACAGCATTGAAAAAGGGGAGGAGGTTGGAGGGGAGGAGGCTTGACAAAGCCCTGGCTGGGATGATTTAGTTGGGGGTTGGTCCTGCTTTGAGCAGGGGGTTGGACTAGATACCTCCTGAGGTCCCTTCCAACCCTGATATTCTGTGATTCTATGATTCTAAGATAGCAGGGGCTTGATTCTCCCCATGCTTACCCCAGTGTCAAGCAGGAGTAATTCTGCTGAAGCCACTGCTGTAAAACTGGTGCAGATGAACGGATGCTCAAGGTCTCTCCCTTCTCTTGCTGATTTCCTAGCAGAATAGGTCTCATGGCTCCGGATTTCCAGCCAATATTTAAATCGAAGGAGCTTAGCGAATCTGAAGTGTGGTGTCTAACCTACCTCCCAAATCAAGGCCCGGAGCATGACATACTGTAGCTGCTCTTAGCCCTTTGCTAGTGCTCCCCTGCCAAACTCCACCCCTCGGCTGCCGGGCACTGAACTGATAAATACCGGCTAGCTGGTTAGAATCAACAGAAAATCAACATCCCGAAAGCCAAGCTCCATCATGAATGCCCTGGGCCTAGGGTTTCTCCTGCTTCTGGCACTGACAGGAACCATCTGTAAGTACCCCTTCAAAAGAGATGCCCCCCCACCCCACCCCACCCCACCCCACCCCCTCACTTTAGGCTACTCAGACTGCTACAGTTTCTAAAGTTCCTGGCTTGTTAAGGGCATGAGATAGGTGTGTGTGTGCGTGGAAGAATCCAAAGCTAAAGGACTCCACAGAGCTGTAACGCTATCACAGCCTCTGGGTCCTTGGCTAGCAGTGTCCAGGGGAGGACTCCTGCCTTTGAGAAAGCAGCTAGGATGATCAGACTCAGACATCGGGAGGAAGACCAGTAGGCTTGGTTTGTTTTGCATGCTGCAGGAAAACTGCTCAAGACTTTTGAGGCAGGGAGATCGTTCCACGGGGTTAAATGCTGCTCCTCTGTAAATCCACTGAAGTTCAGGGGCGTTACTTGGAACTTACGCCAGTACAGCTGAGAGCAGAATAGGGCCCATTTAGGAACAGCTTCTGCTGGGAGCACCAGCAATCCCAGCCCAGGGCGTCTTAACTAAAGTGGGATCTCAGAGCGAGACGCTCCACATGGTCCAGCCCAAATTCATCCCTGGGGGTCACTCCATTGACTAGTGAAGTCGGAGAGCGGGGTTGGGGGGGGGTGACCACACAGCTGAAGTTGTCCCTGGTACTCTCCTTTCTCCTGGCCTAAACAGTGCTTATAAACTCCTAGGGGAGGGCACCCAAGTGCTCTGATTATAACAGCACCCGGGGCCTGGGGAAAAATGACACGTTATCATTCATTCCCTGGCAAACAGCAGCAGAGAAGGCCATGGGCATTGTGTGCCGATCACTGGGCTTGCATTGTGGTGACCCAGCATCAGCTGAGGGAGAGAGACATTGAGCTCGTCCACCTCCCTGCCCCTTTCCACACTGCACCTAGTTTCCCTGATGCTAATGTTTGCAACAGCAGCTTGCGGAGGAGGGGAAGGCACCAGAGATGCTGCTCCCAGGGAGGATTTGAGTTTGTCTGTCTGTCCAGTCTATTTATGAACCCAAAAGAGTTGGAAAAACTCTCCAGATTGTGAGATCACACCCATGGGTTTGGAACATTCTAGCCTCTCAGCTAGCTTGGCCTGCTCGCCTCAGACTTTCCAGAAAACCCTGATGTAAGATCAACCTGTGAAATGACAGACAGACAGCTACTGGCCTAAGCCAGGGCCCCAGCTGCTGGAGTCAGAATTGCTGCCTTTTAAAATGTCCTTGCAGATGCAAAGAAAAGGTTAAAATGGTGAGCCAGGTGTAACTGGTCCCTGCCTGAGTATGCCGGCAGCCTGAAACAGCAGCTTCAGGAGGTGTGACCTGCCCCATTCGTCTTATTGCTGAAATCTTCTGCTACCTTCTCAAGAAGGGGCGAGGCCATCGTTTGGGATGAGGGCCATGACGGAGGGGCAGGCATAGGGCCATGGCAGACCCACGTGGAATGTGCCTTGGATTGCTTTAATTCAGTCCTGTTTATAATGGAAGGGTAGATTCAAACCTCTTTTGCTGAAAATTGCTCTGTTCTGTTCATTCCCTCTGAAGCATCTGACATTGGCCACTGTCAGAGACAGGATACTGGGCTAGATGGATTTTTGTTCTCACCCAGCATGCACATTCTTATGCTCTTCTGTGGAGGCACATTACTTCAGTTTAACAGTGTAGACAGGACCTCTTGCCACCATATAGCTCCTGAAGGAGAAGCGTGTGGATGACGCTGTGAGTGTAAGTGACGGGAAGGCAATGAGCCTTTGGTTATAGGACTAACAATTGAGGGGGCTTACAGTGTATTTTGTCAGTAGATCTCGAAGCACTTTACAAAGGAAGTCAGGCTTATTAGTTCCATTGTGCAGATGGGGAAACTGAGGCACAGAGCACTGACATTACTTGATCAAGGTTACCCAGCAAGTGAGTGTGAGCCAGAAAGAGAAACAGAGGCCTGGCCTAGGAACAGAAGGATGATTTGGTGGTTACAGCACTAGACTGAGATTTAGATGACCTGGGCTTAGTTTCTAGCTCTGCCAGCGATCGTCTGTGTGACCTTGGGCAGATCACTTAAACTCTCGGCTCCTCAAGTGCCCCAACTGTAAAATAAGAATAATAAAACTTACTTACTTCCACCCTCTGTCTACCTTGGCTATCTAGACAGGGACTCTTACTGTGTGTCTACTCTGTACAGGCTTCGCTCTAGGGCCCTGACCATGGTTGGACCTGCTAAGTTTTACTATAACCCAAATAATGGGCACTGGTTAGGAATTTTGCAGTGTAATGGGCATTCATCAGAAAATGCTGATTAGATGAAACAGAAATGCTTTGCAGAAAAGGGTCAGTTTCAAGCAATTTTTTGACTTGAAAATAATTTGGAAGAATGTTTAGAAATTGTCAGAGACTTTTGTGCTGACCTCTTCAAAACAACAAATTCTGGTTTTCCACTGCAGAGCGACTTTTCATTTCCAAATGTGAGCTGTAGTAAAAACAAACACAAATTAAACCAAACCAAACCGTTTGATCTTTTTCATGATTTCAACTTTTTGCCCTGATTCAGGATGGGAGATTTTTTTCGATTGTCATGGGACAAGAAGCCCATTTCCCACCCAGCTCTACAAATTACAGCCCAGTTCTCTAGCCACTGCACCCCTCTGTCTTAAAGCTTTAGGCTAAATCTGTTCAAGAAGCCAGCTGTCCTCAGTAAGGGGCTGATCTAAAACCCATTGAAGTCAATGGGTGACTTTCCACTGAGCAGATCCTAAGTGCACCCCAGTGACTGGACTTTCATTATCCCATAATATGGCAGGTGCCACCTGAGTGCCCCCTTGTGGCCATCGGTTGCTCTGTGGCACCCTACCTCTATTTCCCCACCTCTTCACTGGGAACCAAAGACCTACCTCACTCCCTTGTTGCAGGGACCCACCACTAGACTTAGCTCCACTCCTCTGTGGTCCCTCTGTCCCCAGGCACAGCCTGCCCCGATCCCTCCTCTCCTGTGCTCTCATAGACCTTTATAGCCTCGGGTGTCTCCCTGACCCCTTGAATTGGCTCACATGGCCCACCTGTTCTGACGCAGGGGCGCTGGCCCTGGTCTACTCAACAGGACCGGGCCCCATTGGTGTGCATGTCCAGCAGCAGGACAGAAGGACAGCATGTTCTCTTATGAATTCACCCCCCACCTCATGGGGTTCCCAGGCAGCGCAACATGGACACAGATTCTGGGCCCTCCGGTGTTTTCTTCAGCTGCTGCTTTCTCCCTGCCCAGGTGCCCAGGAGGTCGCTCCCATGACCACCCTGACCTGTGCGAACCGGAGAGGGTACTGCCGCCGCTTCTGCCTTTCCCATGAGGAACACGTAGGCCACTATGGCTGCCCCCGGCGATACAGGTAAGAAGGGGCTGTGTTGCTGCGGCCCCTTGCCGTGTGAGGAGGAGGAAACACACGGTGGGAGACTGAAGGGAAGGGGTGAATGGTGTTTCACTGCCTGTGCCTGGGGCCACTATTGGCCCAATGGCCTCGGAGAGTACATGTTATGGCCACCATCTTGGCTGGCACACTGGGGACTGGACCAGGTACCTCCACAAGAAAAAGCAGGAAGTGCTCTCACTTGAGCTAGAGAACGAGCCTTCCACAGCTGCTGGCTGTAAGAGGTTCAGACCTTCTGCAGATCAGCAGCCAGGGAGTGTCACAGTTTCAGGGTAACTACACAATTACAGAGTATTCCCCCCTTTCTGGTCCACTCCAGGAGGGCCAAGTGAGGTCTCAGGCCTCCAACCGTCACCTGTCTCTGGGCAGGGCCCCTCCTGACTGTGGGGTTTAAGGCTGCACATTCCCCTGCCCTACTCCGTGACCCTCCCAGCAAACCAATCTGCCTAAAAGCCAACATCTGGGCTGTACTGTCTCTCTAAGCTATGACCCCTATTTGCCAGTAGTTACAAGTTACCACCCTGTTCTTTCTCAGCAGTGTACATTTATTCTTCAGGTAAAAGCATCCCAGAGAAAACATAAAAAACAATCGGTTCCTACACGCTTACTGAACATGCCAGAAGTCACCCAGCAATCTTATAGGGCCCTGTAGACCACAGGCTTTTCAACCCTTCAGCAAGGCCCAAAGATCCTGTCCATTTGCTAAATCCAAAGGGAGGCTCCTGAGTCTGTTTAAACCCAGCTCTTTATACCCAAAGATTTGCTTTGTCTCCCAGCCTCCTGCAGACAGGTAAAATCAGGTCCTCTCCTTGTCCCCTAAGCGGTGACACTTCAAAGCCAGCATGGGAATTGCATTACTTGCCCAGACGGATTCCAGGAACACACAATACACCTCACCTGCACTGGCACAAAGGGCCACGGATATTCTACAGCTGGCCCAGCTCAATCCAATGGCTTTTTGAGGTTGTCATGCTCTCAGTGTTAAAAACAAAATGGTCCCCAAAGCTACTGCAGGGGGTTGCCAGAGCCATCATTGGGGGAAAACACAGTCACCAGTGGGCTACATAGGCAAGGCCTGTTCTTTTATTTCCAGGTGCTGCGTGCCAAAGATCTACCTTGTGGAATGGACCAAGCCCAGGAGTGCCAGATCCATATCAACTCCCCCCTAGGTGTGTGCATGTTTCCCCCCTATTCTCTAGTTTGGCTTGTGCCTCAGCCTTCTAGCAAGTGACATTTGATGCTGTAGCTGGGCTATTCTGCCAGTCTCAGTCAGTCGATTTGGGCCTGATCCAACTCCCATTCAACCCATTGACCTGAAGGGGAGTCGGATCATGCCCAAGAGTTTGATTCTGCCACCCTTACTCCCCGGGGGCAACCTCACTCACTACTAAGTACAGGAGTATGGCTGGGCCATACGTGGATTTCAATTTGTAGTCAACTCCTTGCTGATTTCAATGAGGACCCAGATCAAGGCCCCATTGTGCTAGGCACTGTACACACAAACAGTGAAAGACAGTCCCTACCCCAAAGATCTGATAGCCTTTTGCTTCAGGACCAATAGTACCACAAGGGCCCATTTTATTAGCACTAGGTTAACAATCAGTTTAGTCAGAGATGGCTCACTGCATATTTTCCATTTGCCTTGCAGAAGGTAAGAGACATGAGACAAAAGAGTCACACTTTGTCCTGGTCATTGATCACTCACAAAGCTTTTAGGAAAAAGATTCGTGATGTAGATTTGGGCTCAGATTCTGATTTGGTATAAATCTGGAGTAACTTCACTGAAGACTTCAGAGGTATTACTCTGCATTTACACTAGGGTGACCAGATGTTCTGATTTTATAGGGACAGTCCCGATTTTGGGGTCTCTTTCTTCTATAGGCTCCTATTACCCCCCATCCCCTGTCCCAATTTTTCACAGTTGCTGTGTGATCACCCTAATTTACACAGGGGTGGATTTGATTAGCTGCTGCTGGCCCTTTAGACATACACAGGAAACAAATCAGAAGGATGTAGATGTAGCAGAACATGGCTGGTAGGAAACCAGTTAGTATGGGGAGAGAAGGGGACCAGGAAGAAGTCTGGAGCATGAGCAGAGATGGAAAGAGGAGAAGAGTCTGTGTAATGGGTAGACATGAGTTATCGAGGGACTGGAAAATACCCCCCACAGGAGAATTTTGATTAAATTTGGGGATTTTCCCATTGATTTGAAACTCACATTTTACATCTTACGTTGACTTGTCAAAACATTTCATTTCAATCAAAAATCCCCACATTTTTCGTTTCGATTTTTCCAAATCCATTTTAACTCTTCATTCCACAACACTTCCAAGAGTTCCACTTTTTGTCCCAAATCGGGACAAACGCAACGGCAAAATATCATAATTTCCCACGGCAGGAGATTCCGTTTTCCAAATAGCTTTTGCCACAACATGGGCTCTGTTCACACAACTGGAACTGAGCCATCACAAAGCTAAAGGTTGTAGCTTCACTGGAACATGTGCCCCCATTACTGATTCAGCACCCGTGGACTGTAATAAATCTTGTGTCATTTCATGGGCCTAGGGCACTGATGTCCTTCAGTCCCTCTTGTTCTCTGCCTGTGGTGCACCATATTAGGCTCCTGATGGCTGTAATGCTTTGGTCTAATTCTGGCTGTTGGTTTTGGGGTGTTTAACAGCCTGTGATTGACAGGAGGTCAGACAGCTGATTTGGTGATCCCCTCTGCCCTTAAGCTCTATGATAGTTATGGAGCATTGTTAGGTTCTGTCTCCACTAACATCGCTTAAATGGTCTGTAGCAGTCATGGTTAGCTGGAGTGTTGATCCTGCTCTTATTTATCCCCTAGCACAATCCCCAGCAGAGTCAATAGGGGTAGTGAAGACTTTAGACACAGACTAGGCCCACACATATGTATGGTTTGTTTTGTGTCATGTTCACTGGTGTATATCGGGGTAATGCCACTGCCCTCACTGAAGTGACTGTAGGGTAAATCTAGAGTCCGGGCACACAGAATCTAGTCCTGCATGGCTTGTAAAATGCTTTAGATGGACATGCTGGGGCTTGCTGCCAAGGACTCCCATAGCAGCAGAATCGGTGTATTTTGCCTCCCATGCACGCACGCTCACTTCTTTCTTTTCTCTGCTTGGTTTGCAGCCAGAGTGCCGACGCGGCACCGAAGCCACCCTCAGCTGAAAGCACGTCTGACCTGGCTTCATGGGATGGGACGAGGGACTGTGCAGTGAGTGGCCGCTGTCTAGACTGCTGAGCTCGGATGAGTGTCTAAAAACAATATTCACCAGCAGCACAGCCAAACTGGGCTGGAACTAGCACAGACCTCAAAATAAAAAAAATCAAGCTTAGGGAGGCTGTGATTATTTGTTTCATTGCTCTCCCCGGAGCATAAGTATGTGGAACGATTTCCATTTCAGAGGGAAATTAAGCCTGGAAATGAGCTTTCAAAAATCAGCACTGTTTTATTGCTTGTTTGTTTTTTGTAGCAACAGAGTTAAAGAGGTGGGAACAGTTAGAGCATTAAAGAGAGTTAGGTGGGAACTAGAACTCACAGCCTCCTGCTCCAAAAGCTCAACACCCTACCATCAAGCTAAGGAAAAATCTGTTAACACAGACTGACACAGTGGAACAATTTCTATTCCAGCCAACAGCGGGCAATAGTGATATACACTCATACCACCCAGCTCACTACGCTCCTAATACCTTGCATGTAACACCTCCCATTTGAGGAGCTCATAGCAAGCAATTTACAGCAATGTACAATGAATTCAATCTCACACCTATTACCCCCAGAGTGCAGCAGGTAAGTAGTATTAATTAGCCTTATTTTACAGATAAGGCAGAGAGGATTAGAAACATCAGGATGCTGGTTTTCCTGGAGGTCTGAGATCTTTCCAAGTCCTTAACTGAAAGGGCAGGGTGCTGAATCTTTAACAAAAAGAACTTTTCTCCTCCACGGATCTCGGGCATTTAAGTTAACTCGTTATTAACAAAACCAAACAGGCTGAATAAAAATCATTGCCCCTCTCGATCTCTTTTATGCCACTGTGATGGCAGCAACCTACTAGGTTTTCCAGTGATCCATAGCAGTTTACTCCACCACAGCTAGGATGGTATGGGGAGTTTGGGGGGGCGGGGCAGTGGAAACAGAAAAGGCCCAAATGTCTGACTCAGTGTGGGGAGGGGGTCATCAAATTTGTTTGAACCTTGAAGTACTTACTTAGTCCTTAATCATCTACTGCTGAGTTAGATGTAAGTTTCAGCCCTTAAATACATACCCACTAAGGCCCCATTTCTGGCAGGAGACATCTGATTTTGTCCCCTGGGTGGCCCAGCTGAGTCTCCCCATCTCTCTGCTCTGTCATGTTGGGAACAAGAGATGAGCAGAAGGACTGAGAAACCAGCACAACTGAAGAGAGTTGGCTCACCCACCCGGCAGCTTTAGCTCGAGACCTCTTGCACCAGCTGCAATCATCACAGCCCGTTCTCAGTTCCAGGCAGCCCAGCCTGTACAGCAAATCAGCTGATAAGGCAGAATTAGAACCCAGGCCTCCTGCCTTCCCATCCCACGCTCTGACCCCAGAACAACTCTGCCTCCGAACGTAGCAGCTGCCACTCTGCAGCAGTTAAACAAACAGGACCACCATGTGAGGGCTACAGGCATCAGCGGAGAGCTTTATTGATACCCACTCTTTTGGAGATCAGCGGTGTAACTGTATTGTACATAAGGCCTTTTGTTTTCCACGGTTACAGTCCCAAGCAATATCTTTGCACGATGCAGAAAGCATTCAGACAGATCCCGAGCCCTCATCTGAGAGAGAGTCCCATTTTTGGCACAAATCAGGGGCATGTTTTAATAGAACATCTAGTAATAGTGCTGCACAGAGTGGAGGCCCAGCCCGCAGCTGCTGTGGTCAGTGGGGCTGGGGATGATGTGCTGCATTCATTTGCTACCATCCTGCCCACATTACACCTGCCCTCCTGCTCCTTTGCCAGGGAGGGCTCGATCCTGCATTCACTCCAGCAGGCATTCAGATCCACGGAGAGAAAGTTCCTTATTAACAAACAGCGGCCACGTACAGATAGAGGTGCCAGGGGCCGCCAATGTGCACCAGAACTGGACGCTCCAGCACCAACCACGCACCCCGACCTTGTCAGCAGAGAGCATTTAACACCTTGTGACTATAGGTAAAGAGCTGATAGTTGCTGGACCAACCACTAGAGGGAGACATGGTTACATCCGCGCCCTCAGTGAACAGACAGTCATCAGGTCGTTTCTAAAATTAAAGCCCAATGCAATGTACACAACTAGCTTTTGTGTGCTGCTACCCAGCACAGGAACAGACAGAGCTCTGGGACACTTCTTACAGTGGGGACACTGCACCCTCCCCTTACCCATGTCCGCTCCCCCCGCCTCCTCCTAGAGCTGAGGCTGGAAGCAGGGCCCTGGCTTTGGGAGGGGGGACATGAACAGAGGTAAGGGGGCTGAGGCTGGGGCCACAGTTGGGGGTGGGGACGGAGCCCCAGGCTCAGGGCCAGGGGAGGATCCCAAATGTGGGCCTGGAAGCAGAGCCCCCAGGCACAGGGCCAGTAGCCGGGACCCCAGGTGTGGGGCCAGAAGTGGAGCCCCGTATAAAACCTGAGAGTGCTGCAGCACCCTCTAATTTCTGCACCTATGAGGTCATGTGATTCTAGCCAGCGGGGGGCAGTGGTGGACATTCAGCATTTCCAGTGGAAGGGCATAAGAATTTTAGCACTGGGCCATGGCGCATCCACCTTGACAAAGCAGCTGTCACTACTCCACGGAAATTATCACACTCAGTGGTTGAGCCAACATCTGCCCATTACTGATGTAAGCAGGCATCACTGGGTCAAACAGATTCTGGGGTTATTTGGGCTGCTGGAGACATGCAAATTGGCCAGAGGGGAATGAGTGAATCTAGCCCTTTAAATTCTGTAGCCACTCCGTTGTGGAAGCTGTTTCCTGGCAAGGGACCCGGCGTGAGAGATCAGTGCCATTACAGAACTGGTGTCCGTGGCTATAAACAGAGAACTGATCTAATAAGAAACAAAAGTCAATTCATCATCGAGTGGATCTAAAGGGATTTTCACAGAGCAGCAAAGATCCTGCAGGGACTGATTTCAAAATAATTGGTCTGGTTTTCATCTCGCTTACACCTGGAATTTCCATCAGCTTCTATGACACTGTGTCATTTACACCAGAGCAAGTGAGATCAGAATCAGGCCTGCTAGCTCGCCAGGAAAGATTTGGGGCTAGATCCTAGAAATGCAGGTAGCTTTACTTGTGTGAGGAGTCCCATTGAAGTCAATGGCACTTATCCACCTCCTTAACTCTACTCACATGAGTAAGTGTTTGCAGGTTCTGCCTCTGTAAGGGCTAGATATGTACTGCTTGGCTAAGTGCCAGCTAAGGAGGGGGAGGAGAAATAAGATAACTGCTTATAGATATATGTAATACTATTACTGATTTTCCAGTAGCAGAGAGGTCCTAACTGAGATCTGGGCCCCCTTTGTTGTACAGACACATATTACGAGACAGACTGTGCTCCTAAGAGGTGACCGTTTAAACAGCTATGACAAAGGGTGGTAGGGGAAACTGAGGCACGGAGATGCAAAGTGATTTGCCCAAGTTTACCCAGGAATTCAGCAGCAGAACCAGAACTCAGGTCCCCCAAGTCTCAGTCCCCCACCATAGACACTACACCCCAGGACTTTCTAGAACTAGTTTCAGGCGGAAGAGTCACAGGTTAGCCTGGGGTCTCTTAGCAAACCAGTAACACAGCAGCGATGCTGCACAGCATGGGGGTGACATGCACAGACATGATGGGGAGCAGCGTCAGCGTCTGCCTCCAAGCTGCTGCCTACTTGCTCCCCAGGGCAGAAGCGACGCTGTGGTGTTGATTTATGAAGGGAGGGATGTGTATGCTCCTGGAGCAGTTTCCAGAGCGAACCAAGAGACGGCTCACTCGCCCACACACCAGGTACACCGGGACTCGCCCAAGGAGAGGAAATATCTGAACAACTTCTCCAGCTGACGCTGCAAAGCACGCTTTGAGGAACCTGCTCGGATGGTTCCCTGAACTGAGAAATGGCCAAGATGCTAAGCGATTACTCCTGCAAACATGGGATCTTCAGTGACCACGTGTGGTCAGTTCCTTGGGAGAGTATCACCTTTCCTTAGACAGCACCAGTGTTCCCCGCTCACGTGAGGAATGAATTTTGTTATGTGCACCAATATGGAGGTGATGTGTGACATCACCTGGTCGAGGGGTTCAGTGTGTAGAAGAGGGCTCAGGGCTGGGGCGGGAGGGGGTGAGAGCTCCAGCTGGGGATGCGGCTTCTGGGGTGCAGGCTGCCCTAGGGCTACGGTGGGGAGAGAGGACTCCCCCCAGCTCTCTCTCCCCACAGCAGCACCTGGGCTGTGGGGGGAGTGGTGCTTCTCCCCACCGCAGCAGGTCCAGGGCTGGGTTGGGTCTGGGAGCAGGGCACCCCTCCCACCAGCCACAGCAAGTCCGGCCGGGGGAGGCCCCCCACACCAGCTGTGGCACGTCTGGGGCTGAGTTGGGGATGGGGGAGGTGCGGTTGTTCCCCGGCCGAGCATGTTTCCAGAGCGCCTGTGTGGCACTCAACTGGCTGCTGCGCGGCTCACAGGGCCCTTGGGACAGCGCCCCCAGCAGCACGGCTCTCACAGCACATCCCCCCCGCAACTCCCCTGCACCCAGGGTAAGTTCCCGTTTGTTTCAGTGCAATTCTTAACGGACCAGCAGAGGGACCAAGGACTGACAGGTCTGTGGAGTATGGACTGAGCAGTCCTCACTCTGGGCCAGATCCTCAGCTGGGGTAACCCGTGGAGGGGATTTACACCAGCAGGCGTTTTGGCCCCGGGCAGTGGTGCATCTGGTCAGGGTGCTGGTACATCAGTAGGACGGCAGTGGAGAGCTGGCATGGCTGCCTGGGCTGTGGCCAAGTTCTCAAGCTGAGATGGAGCGACGGACGCTTCGCTCCTCTGCAGACCAGGCCCTAGGAAGTCCTGGGCCCTGAACCAGAGACACCCGAAAGAAGCGGCTGTTTTGGAGGCCCAGGCCTCACGGGGGTGAGGAGCTTCGGGATGGGAGCGTGTGTGTGTCTCGCTTACTCCCCCGGAGGACTCCACTAGTCAGATTTTAGCTTTGGTTTGGGCTGCTGCTCCAAGGAGCGAGGGGAGCCTCTCCCCTTCTGGAGATCCTCAAAGCAGAAGAGCTGGAAGGCGATCTCTTCACAGGCGTGATTCACCCCGCACTCAAACAGGCAGCCAAACAAGAGCAATGCTGGCGCCTCCTGGCACACGGCCAGGTCCGAGTAACCACACGGCCCTTTGTAGAGGGGCCAGGGCTGTTCCCAGGCGGCCTCCTTCAACGGGGAGCGGTTGAGGTAAATGCCCAGGTCGACCCGCTTGCGTTTACCCGTCGGGTGGGAGTAAAGCAGCCATGACATGGTGCTTCTGGGGATGGCGGACGGGGCGTTCCCGCTGATCAACGGGCAGGTCGTTTCGTGGGCTGGGCCATCTGGCTCTTCTGCGCCATCTTCCTCCAGAAGCCCCGTTGTTGGCGTGAAGCTCACCACGCTGCCCTGGCACCCGTGAGGCGGCTCGCACAGCTTCTTGCACGAGGAGGGGCTCTCGAATGTCAGCCCCTGGTCTGTGCTGAGAGCCGCTGCCCGACACCGGCAGGGGGTGCGGGCGTTGCAGTACAGCACGGGGTCGCAGGCCCGGCACGCCACCTCGGCCACCTGGCACTCCCCCGTCCGCATGCCCTCAATCAGCTCGCCCTTGTGCCAGCTTTGCCCGCCGTCATCACTATAGAAGACCAAGGACCGGGGCAGGGTCCAGCAGGGCAACGGCAGGCGGCAGCAGCGAGCGGTGATGTGGTAGGTGTAAGCTGGGATCACCAGCCGCCCGGAGCTGAGTTGTACCCCGTGCCCCGGCCCCACCGCAAACGTGGCCCAGTCCTTCAAGTCTTCCCCAATCACCTGCTCCGTCAGGTCCGTTAACGAGCTCCAGGTCCGGCCGGCGTCTCTGCTGTGGACGTAGCACAGGCGGGCGGCGTTCTTCCCGGTGAGGATCTGCCTTTGTTCTGTGACGTGCTTCCTCACGCAGACAAAGAACAGGAAGACAGTCTGACTCTTCCGCTCATACACCGGGCAGGGGTTCATCGTGCGGTGACCCCGTAACTCTGCGCTTGTCAAGGGCTCACTGGGCCCCCACTGCAGCGGGAGAGAGGGGGCGAGAACAGGTAGGTCAGAGGGGTAAGGGAGCGGGGCCCACTCCTCAGGACAACATGATGACCATCCCGTACTGTCGCCTCAGGCCTGGCTGGCTCATGGAGCACACACTTCTCCCCACCACCAGGGGGAGCTGTTGGGCCCTGAGCCCAGAGTTCCCTGCCCCAACCCGGAGTCCCCTTCTGCACCCAAACTCCCTCCTGCAGCCCGCAACCCAACACTGGAACTCAAGCCCCTTCCTGCACCCCAAACACCTCATCCCCATCCCCACCCCAGAGCCTACACCCCCAGCTGGAGTCCTCACCCCCCCTCCGAACTCCAACCCTGTGCCCCAGCCCGGAGCTCTCGTCTGCACCTTGAACCCCTCATTTCTGGCTCCACCCAGAGCCTGCACCTCCAGTCCATAGCCCATACCACACCCCAAACACCTGCCCCAGCCCCGAACCCTCTCCCACACCCCAAACCCCTCATCCCTGGCTGGAGTGAAGAAAGAAGGCTTGCCCCCTGCCCTGGGAGGTAACAGCTTCCAGTATTTGAGAGATCAGCTGGAAGGCGAACAAAGTGCACAAGAGAGGATCCTCCACCTAGAACCCCTTGCCCCAGCCCAAGACATGGTGGGGTCCTTAGCAGAGACAAACCAATTTTTGGGGGGGGTGTGGGGCGGGGGGGGGGGTCCAGCACCAATGGGTGGGCATGTGCAGTTCATAATTAATAAATCATTCATAATCATCTAGCCAAATGCAGAGAGAGAGAGAAAAGGCTCTTCTAGCCGCTGCGGCTACCAGGAATAAAATGGGTCCAGGAGCCCCCTGGTGTAACATTAAAAGCTGACAATGGGCCGGGCCCTGTGCAAGACATATCCAGTCTCTGCCCCAGAAAGCTTGTAAGCTAGACACAGGGGCAAAGATACAGCAGGGGGTTCTGAGAAGGGAGGTAACAGATTGCTGTGGGCAGGCGAAGAGAGTTGATGGGGGCTTGCGGACATACCCCTCCCACTTCATATTCCTTAGGGGTGTGATCCTGCAAGGTGCTGAGCAACCTCAACTCCCTCTGGATTTCAAAAGGCAGATAAAGGCCCCCGGAACCTCATTGGGGCGCTCTGCCCCTCACAGGATCTAGCCCTGCACCAGTATCATTAGCTACTCGGGGGTGTGAATAGCCCGGAGTGCAGATATCCAGGGAGAGGCAGGACCCCGGGAAGCGTTAATGCTGAGACACCTCAGGCTGAGAGCGGGCAGCAAGTGAGGGGGATCTGCAGGGAAGCAACGCCCAAGGAATTACCTCGACCGAAGTCTCCGTCTTCTGCCCTCGTCTCAGCACCAGGTACTCAGCGTCCTCATCCCTGGCAGAGGAGCGCTTCTCCGCGAACGCCAGGAGTGTGTCTGTGGGGATATAGAGCAGTGCGGGGACCCGATAGGTGACTCCACTGTGCGGATCCTGGTGGAAGAGAGTCACCTTCCCAGAGCTCCTCGAAGCCTTGACCATGACGTCTGGATGTACCAGAAACCTCAGCTGGGAGAGAAAAGGGATCAAGGGAGTTAAAACAATACCAGCTACGGAGCTTCTCTCAGCCATAGAGCTGCACCCACTTGCTCAGACAGGGAACATACGGGGCTCCTTTGTTCCCATCTTTGCCATAGACTCACTGCATCAGACAACCAGCTCAGGGCCCAATGGTACCAGGGGCTCAGGCCTCTGATTTCAATGAGAGCAGGATCCAGTCCTGATCAGTGGGCGGTGGGGTGGGACACTGAGCTAGGGCAAAATTCTGCTCAGTTACGCCAAAGTCATTTCTGGCGTAGGGTTTACACCAGCGTCACAGAGATCAGAAGACCACCACCCCGCAAGTGACAAACGGAGGCCTTCCTCCAAACCCAGACTTTCCCTTCACCAGCCCAGGGCAGGAATTTACCGTCAGCCGGTGCCTGTCTCGCTAGAGGGATCCTTGCAGCGCTGTCTCCAACGCAGACCGGCTCTGGTGTCTCCCTCCTGGCCTGGCTTTCTGCTCTTTCCAACGGCGAACGGGGCAAACTAGACCAAGGAGTCTAGAAACAGCAAGAGAAGTGAAAGCAGAAGCTCTGACTCTGGCAGGGATTCAAGCCCTACTGAGCCAAGCTCAGCCCAGCTCCACCCCACCGCACTGCCCCTCCCTACTCCTGCAGACAGGGCTTGGCCCAGGATTCCTGCTAAGGAGACGGGCTACAGGGCCCCATCCCAAAGCGGCCTCCGCACCGCCCCCAGTCATGGCAACTCTCCCCAAAAGACCTGCCCCCCACGTCTCACTGCGCTGAGCCCCCCCACTAGACCTGCCGCCCACCCACATTTGTGTGACTCTCCTACCCCTCATTGGACCTGCTCCCCAAACCCCCGCATTGCGCCAGTCCCCCCGTCCCCACCAGACCTGCCCCCTAC